>CM038220.1:91117746-91717746 GCA_021442155.1 Cymbidium sinense
CGAAACAAAGCAATCAAGCTAAGCTAAGTTCAATTCATGCCCGACATATTAAAGCAGCTCAACCCAAACTGATTATCTTCGCATTAACGCCTAAGGACTGTAAAAGTTGTTTTATGTATATATAGTATTTGGAATAGCAAGAGGACTTCTATCACTAAAGGCTAAAAACAATGCTTCTATCACTCCAATGAAATTTATTTATGCGACAGTTTAAAAGTGCTCATAAAATCTCTCTCTCTCTCTCTCTCTCTCCTCTCCCTCCCTCCCTCTATCTCTCTCTCTCTCTCTCTCTCTCTCTCTCTCTCTATATATATATATATGAAGAGGAGTGAGATTTATCTTAACATTGCACAATAATTTACATGCGATAAAAGAAATTCAAAAGAGGCATTAAAGCTTTTAAGTGAAAAATCTGAAAAGAAAAATTAAAAGGTATGGTATGATTGAAATAAGCTATTACATAAGTAAAACGCAGGTTTCCTATTTTTTTTCAAATGGATAATATGAGATTAGCAAGAGCACTAATATTCGTAGTTATAAAGAGTATTAGAGATGTCAAAATTGTTGATGGATAAGAAGGGGTATAAGGTAATCATTGGGTGATAGCAGTCAGGCAATGAAGATTGATTGATGGGAATCAAGCAATTTATACAGCTGTGAATGAATGGAGCCTAGTCGAGCATAAATTTGTTCGAGCTTAAGTTCATTTTGCCAAAATCTAGTTTGAACACAATTTGAGTATTTATACAAGTATTTAATATAATTTGCTTTAATTTGTAGTTATTTGAGATTAGTTTGAGCACCACTTATTAGCTAATGAAAGGAGCTTTATAGAGCATATTATCGAGCAGCTTATTAGTTGTCTATATAAGTCTTAACTTCTTATTAATGAGTAATTTATTGAATTAAAAAATGAGATTTTAATTAAATGAATTATTAAATAAGCAAATATTTTGAAAAGCACGAAAAGTGACTTATGTTTATTGACAAAAATAATCTAACATAGAAAATAATAAGAATCTCTCAAAATTAAAAACTAAGTAAATTTATAGTTAAGTTTTAAATGAGCATATTATTAAGCTTAAATAGAGTTTTTTAATGAGTTTGTTTATGAGTTATAAATAATTTATTTCTTATCATAAATAAATCAAACAACAAATTGTTTGAAGATATTTATTTATCAATTAAGTATTTATAGAAGTATTCAGACTTAACCGATCACTTAAATTAGATAATTATGATTGAATTTTAATTAAAGCCAAATCACGAATAACCTGTTCAGCGTATTGGTTCACTTGCTATTTTATAGTAAAAATTATATCTATGAGATAATGACAATTAGATAATGGTAGTCAAATAAGACTATAAAATTATGTAGATCTTCAAGCTAAATCCCATTTGGGGTTTTTTCTTCGGAAGAATAGTAGTTTATATATAATCTTAAGAGGGATTTCAATAAATATAGTTTAATCTTAACACTTGGCTAATGTTAGTTTTCATTATCATAGCAATTACTTATGCATTAATAATGTTATATTGAGTGATTTTGAACTTTTTTAGATTTCTATCATTGAGATGCTTATTTTATTCATAAAATATATAAATTTTAGAGATCATTTAATTTCTTAAATAGTATCACGAAAATTCTAATTATTCTAATGTTTAATTTATGTTCATTTAGACTTAGGTTAATATACTTTAGTATTGTTAGCCTCATTTCATCAAAATTTTCATTTAGACTATAAGTTTATTAAAACGTGTTTAGATGATTTCGTAGTCAATTATGGTAATTTTTTACCATAAACATATACATTTATATATATATATATATATATATATATATATATATATATATATATATATATATATATATATATATATATATATATATATATATATATATATATTTATTTATTTATTTATTTATTTATTTATTTATTCTATAAGAAATCTATAAGCAATAAGATATGACATTGAAAATTTCACCACAAGACGAATCTTGATATCAAAACCGACCGATTTTTAGTTGAGACTAACCCAAAACTTTGGGATATCGCTTAGATCCCTAAATAGCTCCTAAATATAGAGTATTTATAGTCAAATCGAGTGTCTTGACTCTAACAAGCCTAAGATCTCTTGATTGACTTTATTTGAACATTCAAAACTAAAATATATCATATGGTCAAAGAAATTATTTTGAGCCGTCAATGGAGTGATTTTTGTATTTACAAAATGTCACTCTATTCTATAAATTTCTCATTCTTCATGAGAGCTCAAAGCTAAAGAGAGGTGAGATCGAGGCTTGGAAAACCTCCAAGCATAATCGGTACCGGTCGCCACACGACCACCGCATCGTCGCCGTATCAATACCGGGCCGGCCGCCATGGGCCCTTCTGCCAACTACCACATCACTAATTACTCCGTTTTACTCCATCATTTAATCATTGCTGCCGTTCACCACACCACTACCTCGGTTACCGCATCGACCTTCCACGGCTATCGCTATTCCGACCGCCGCTATCAGCCACAGCGCATCGACCTTGTACCACTGGCCCACACTACCGATTATCGCTGTTGACACTATCACGCCGCTGGATCCGACTGGTCCTGCTGCAACCATCCGGCGCGACGGCTAATTACCAGATTGCCACTGCTGACCACCGCTATCGCTGCGCTGACCACCATCGTTTCGCCGCCGCCGCCAATATCAGCATGAATCATTGATAATTGCTACTGATTGATTTATTGTCGCTTTCATATACAATTTTGTAATCTCTACGGAAAACTTAAATTTTGTAATCCAAATCGATATAGCTAGGTCCTGATTTTTCCTCTTTTGGGATTTCTTCACAAAAATCCTGAGTTTCTTGTTCTATTTTCAAATATCTATGTGTGTAATTCTTAACAAGGTTATGATAAAATTTTATTCTACCGTAACTAATTTTCTAGCAAACAATAAAGATAAATATTTATAAAAATAAAATCCCAAAGATAAGATGCCATAATTTCAAGCTACCTTGACATCCAATTCAACCATGAGTCATGATTTATATCTTCACATTTATTTTTTTAAAAATAGTAAATAATTTTAGAAAAATAAAAATTTGTTTTGAAAATATAATAACCTTAGAGCAAATAGTTTAAAAAAAGAACAAAATTTAGATAAACCTATGAAGAATCTCATATATAAAAATAATTGAAAATTTAAAAAATTGAAATAAGAAGAAATAAAATGAAAAAAAAAAATTTGTGCTCTTAGACTCGATAACTTGACTTATAATTCTAAAATCACACACCCAGATATAATATACATACATATATATATATATATATATATATATATATATATATATATATATATATATATATATATATATATATATATATATATATATATATATATATATCCTTTAAGATTTCTAGATACAAGGCAGGTCTAAATGAGTAGTTATGACAAAAGTATTTAAGGGTTAAATTTAAAATCGGGATTAACTATTAGTATTCTTAGGTTTCTTCATACATTTCATTCATGAATATAACTTTATTCAATTAAATAAAACTATTGGAATTCTAACATTAGAATGTTGATTTTTTTTAATTTAAAAGTTAGGATTTTATATTAGGAGAATCATAAGTCACTTTTTTAAATAGTAATATAAATTAATGCCATAACTTAAATTTATTATTTTTCATTCCAATTTAATTAAAAATATATAAAGCATTAATAGTATCACACTTATTTTATTATATTATTATTTTATGCTAATTTAGTAGACAATTAATGAAAAATAAAGGATAGTTATTAATCAGAACAATTATAGGTAAAGAGAATCATGAATATTAATTAACTTACTTAAAATTAATTATACAAATATAAGAAAATAAAAGACTAGGATATCAATATCGTAAGATTTTTTGCATCAAAATCAATATCATAAGATTATATTTTTTTTGAATTATATTTTAGTATTTAATCATTATGGTTTCTAGTTTCTTGTATTTGAAACTCCAAGTTTGAAACATCGAATTTAAAAACTCAAAACAAGATATGTGAGGTGGTTGACTCTACATAAAAAATAATAGCGTGAAAGATGATTATAATGGCTATAAATAACCTCCCTTGCTCGAATAAAAGAAGATCTTTTAGTAATTACAAATTATTTGAGTTGTTCTTATAATTTGAGAGCTTCTAGCCAAACCTTAAATTTTAGAGTGCTAGTTATTTAATATATATTTCTTTTCAGAACTCTAATATCAAAATAATTTATTTTAATCTTTCTCATACCGCTTAACATCATCTCTAACTGTACAATAAGCCTTCCACTCTCCTCCATATACCTAAGAGTCTTAGTCTTTACTTCAAAATAATCACTTAAATCCTATAATTCCCAATCAATTATTCTAGATCATAAATATATAAACCTCCACAAATATTTTTAGTCATTTACCTCACTTACATCTCATTTCTTATAGCTTAATTTAGTCTAAATTGGACTAGTTTATGTCATTTCACTATCATATTATCTTACTTTCTTTATCCCACTAAAACTTCAAAATATATCTTCGATATTAATCAATTCATGGCTAATTAATTCTCTCCAAAAAAAAAAAACACTCACATTCATCAATATAATTAACCTTTATCTCTCATCTAGTCAACCTAGTCTTGGCATAATTTTAAACTAAACATCATTATTGATTTAATTAGCCAATTAGGCAGATAAAAAAATTAACAAATATAATAGTGGCACCGGACTGGATGCTCGACGCGTCACGATCGGCTATTAATTAATTTTTAAAAAAAAATAATTGATCCTCATTTTTTAATATATCGTCATTAGTTAGTCGAATTTAGCAGGTCGTTGGAAAGATAATGAAAAATTCTAACTTTCATGTTGAGCTTTCACCTAATCTAGCCACGCAGCAAATAATATGAAATGCAAAAAATAACAATATTGATGTACTGCTTTTTGGCCATATCAGCTCATCGCTTATTTGATTTAGCATCGTTGGAAAGATAATAACAAATTTTACAACTTTATGTTGATAACTTTTGACGGATCTCGATTTTTGCAAATGTATTTTTTTAAAAAAAATATTTGAGATGTAAAAAATTTGACGCTTGCAAAAAAATTAAAAATATTACTATAACACTCATTTGTGTGATCTTAACACAATGCTTATTGAATACATATGATTATTTGATAATATTAAACATTGTAAGTGTATTAATTTTTCGGTATGAGTCTAAATAGTTGTGAGTTAACCAAATAAAACTAAATTGATAACAAACAAAAGTATAATTATACAATCACCAATAAATGGACATAAATAAAAAAAAGTGACTACATGACATAAAGTGCTAAAAAAAATACAAATACCGATGTTCCGGTGGAATCGATCGCTACTGGGGAGTGTAATGAGATGGTGACCGACCATCACGCAAATGATGCCGCCGATCCTCCTCGCCCACCTCGTTCGCGAACATCCCAAGTCCAGAATACATGGTATCTCCGAAGCGAGATGGCAACGTACCGTGGTACACCGTGATATGGTGGTCATGTGGAATGACGCATATGTAGCGGGTTCGGTGCATGTCATGGGTTCATCTAAGACCACATTGCATCCCGATGAATATTGGGTGGTCGTGAATGGATAGTAGACGCCACCACGGCGATGATCCATCGACGGCAGATCTGTTCACGCCGATGCAATTGCTCGAATGTCTATATCCTTGATTCGCCGTCCGATATATGCATGTTCGCCGCATCCACGCACAACCGCCATAGCGCCGATGGATTTCAAATTCGTCACCCTCTCCAAATAGGCCAAATATATCTTCGATTCAAGATGTGGTCACGCCGCGCAAAAGTAAATTTATATCGTGGTTTCACGTAAGGGGAAAGCAAATTGTAATTTCATATTACCATCGTCGATCTCCAGCACGGGTAGTATGTCGCGAACTGCTTGCCTTCAAAGATATAAAGTGAAGCCCAAGATCGGTACCACTCACGTAACGGTTGATCGCCGCTCCGATCATCTCGAATGCCACAACCAACTCACGCCGCCGCCGCCCCATCGGCAATGTATGAGTGGTGGTACACGCCAGTCAACATCGGCCTTTCTCGCCCATCAACATGAACAAACGATGGATCTATCGGGTCAACATCAATCATGGGAGGCATGCCAACTTCGATCACACGATCGCAAAGTGCCACTCTACCCTCTTCCAACAAATCAAGGCTATATCTCCTCTCCTCAAACATATATCTACGATGCGATGGATCTGATGTCCATATGGCTCCTGATGACCAGACATGTACCATAAGTTACTTTGAAAATTAAAATTCCATGACGAAAACAAGTAAAATGATCGCTATTTAGCGCACGACTCGCAGTCCATCCATCCATCCTCAGATACTCGATGGATTTTGATTTCTAACAACAAATCCTTCATTCCAACATCCAACACTAAGACCATCAATGTCCAGGATAAGGAACACGTATAGGTCCGCCAACATGAATGTGCTCGTGCCCATACCGCAAATGAATACATCCTCCGCTTTGCAGCCGCTTGCCTCATGCAACTCTCAGAAGATACGCACTGAGCCCACCGAGAAACCCCCAAAGAATGAATATTCTAGTAATGGTAAATACCGCATGTGGACCTCTCGAGTCAAGTGTCGGAAGAAGAAAAGACCCAATGGCAAAAGATGTATGCTCGATATGCATAATAAACCGGAGCTCGGTAGATCTAAGTATGAATCTCTATAAAAGTCCATCGCAGCCATCGTAAAGGTAAGCACGCGGCATGCTACAATATGAAACGTGAGGTGATATGTGGATGGATCGATCACACATGATTTTGGCTGGATGGGCTCCAATCAACTCATCACGCAGCCCGCCATGTAGCCCACCGCTCCTCCACCAACATAACACTATAAGAGGAGGGTCATCTATCAAAGCCCGTGATCATCGCAACATCCGTAGTGTGATCATCATCTCACCTATAGCAAGTGGAATGTGTTCGCCTGCGCACCGCTCCACTAATGACGCCGTAAGTGATGATCCGCTTATGCGATCAGACATCCAAAGCCGACATCTCGCAATGCACCCATGAATCGAGGAATTAAATGTGCCATTCCTTGAACATCAACAAGTGCGCGCAGCCTCAAGCAATCAAACCGCAATCGAAATGTAGCATGCGAAACTACGTTGGGGAGCACCATATAAAACAAGCACATACATTGGCACATAAATAACATCAAAAAAATAACGCATCAATCGTGATGTGCGCTTCATGTCTACCAAACACAAATACGCTAGGGTGCACCGCCGGCAGGGACCGTAGTCCTCGGTGAGGTCCTTCCGTTTGCCCCTCCCGCTGGGGCTTCACCCCAGACATCTTAACCGGTATTGTTGAGGCAAACAAGATAGTCGATATCAAAAAAGTATTACATCATAAGCTTATACACGTAAGATTGAAAATATTTACACGAATAAAAAACTTCAACTAATACACGTAAGATTGAAAACTACAAAGATAGACATTTCGCTTAAGCTTAAAAAAACATTATAATTTGTCGAAAACTATAATTGAAATCACAAAAATCTTAAATTTAAAAAAATTTAAGATGTTGTAAAGTTCTCACAACAAATTAAAATTCATGACAAAAGGAAAAAATGATATATAATGAATTTGACCAAATATGAATAACGCACATAACATGATATATAATGAATTTGACCAAATATGAATTTGACCAAATATTTGCCCATTTACTTAGTCTAATTTTTTTTTCATTTTTTATCAACTAAAAATAAATCAAATTTATGATCATAGCACAAATTAAATGCAAGAATTAGTTTTCTAATTTTCTAAAAAAAATTTTCTAATATAAATTTATTACATAAATTTTCTCAAATATTATGATATATTTTTCACACAGATTGAGGAAAATAGAAAGGGTCATTTTCTAAAACATGTGTTCAATCTAAAAGCAAGTTATCCATTCACTAATATCGATTACCAACCCATTTTAGTAATTATCTAGTCCATCTTTGATAGCGTAGGTGATTTTTTTGAATAGGGAACAAATAAGCAAAAGTAGATGTACCATGAAGCGTTGCAAGATAAATATGAATCACGACTAGGAAAAATGAGTAGCCCAAGCACCTTTTGTACAAGGTGAAACTAATGATAATCAACTAAAAAAATAATAAATAACATGACATTAAACATATATGAGAAGTACACGTAGGACTACAACAATAGCTAAACACACAACATGACATCAAACAATAGACTCCAAAACATCACACTCTACGTGCATGGCGGACACGTCGACCTATTATGCCCAATAGTCTTACAAAGCGGCACGCCTCGGAACTTTTGGAATGTTCTCATCCATGGTATTTTAAACCTGCCCTTGGCCTTCCGGACTTTCGCTTTAATATTAGGTGGGGTATAAGTTTAAATGCGCCTTACGTGATGTAATCGCCCCTCCTCCCGTCGGGTATGACATGAAACTCTCCTTGGTAAGTGCTAATATAATTCGCTGTAGTACGAGGCGTCGCGTGGTTTAGGTGGCGATGGCTCAAAGCGCAATCACGTGTGGACAAGGTAAGTGATAAGGCGTGGTTGTCTACGTGATTGCACTCATAGTTCTCGAAACTTCAACTTTGTGGGTTCGATTCGACATCAAACACTTGATACTCATACATGCTAATCTAAGCAGTTCGTAATCTTTGTGCCTCATTCATTAGCAATAAGTGTAATGCAAGGGAAAACAAGTTTTCTTGTTGCCTTTCTAGAAGCGGCGACCTTTTCAAGACGTTTAGTGAAAAATGAAACTATATTATAGTACACCGCCATAATCGAGCTTGAATAGGTAAACCGCGTGCACGTTTAAGCACGTTGAAGCACTCTGCATTTGTCGTCATTGTCATTTTACGTTATCATGAGTTTGAGTCCACTGAACATCCCTTGAAACTAGCCGTCATTATGCCTCACTTAATATTCTTAATGTTTGACATGTGCCTTTTGAAAATTGGATGTCATCTGTTTCTATAACATACATTTTTTGACACATGAATTCGACATCGGCTATGCCAAGTTGACGTCTTGCTCTCTTGAAGTTCTCCGGTAAATGGCCTTGAGCAATGGTGGCGACCATGGGAAGATTTCTCGACCCACGGACAAGACACATGTATCATGATAAAGCATAGATCACCCTCGTAGACACTAATGGGATCAAGTCACGAAGAGTTTGCAAAACCAAATCCAAGACTCGATGCTTTCGATTCAACCCTGCGAAGGCCGGTGGGAACAACCCATTGTCTGCGTCGATCCCAACGGCATTAAGTAGAGTGCCTCACTTACCGGAGAAAAGTCCCATCAAGACACAGGCGGCGGCAATCTACCACGTATTGGCGGCTCAAATGACGAATAGTCGTTGGAATCTATTCGATTACTGGGTATTTTCGGTATCTTGAACACGGCATAGATGTGCAAGCATGACCATAAATTTTCCCAATGATCTATAAGATTCCTCCCAAGCCAAAAATAGCCTTAGCAACTTTGTGCATCCCAAGCCTTCATATAAGACACTTTCGTATATTGAACTTCGACTCTATATGGCCTATAATCTCCACGGGCTTGAGATCCAAGCGCTTTGGTAGGGTTGATGAAATAACTTATAAATTGTGTTGTGCATTACTATGTCCGATTAAGAATGGCTACAAGCTGTGAGGAGAGCCAAGCAGAACCAATTCTCCAAGTTCCACCCAACCTCTTAAGCGGCATGTAAATGCCACAAACATGGTCTCTTTGGGTCGATGGCGGGTGCATCACAATGAATCTTGATTTGCTTGAGGCATATATGACATATTCAACATTGTTTATAATCGACCACCCGTGAAATTGCAAAGCTGCTTCTTATCATGAAAGCACATACCTTCCACTAATTCATCAGGATGCAATTCTCGTCTTGAAGAGTGAATCATCGATGGGCCATCAAGGTCTTCATCCCATTCGGTGGTTTGAGCTGCGCATATAATCATTATTATGTATAAAATGCTCCTCGGTATGACTCGTTCTCCTTGAGTAATCGACAATCAAATCTCGAGTATGGGATGGTTACCTGCCTTAAATCATCTACTCGAGTCAATATAATCATCATCATCCTCATCACTACTATCTCCACTAGGCATAGTTTCATATTCAACATTTATATATCGGATGGTGGGTTCACATCATTATCTTGTGGGTCACCCGGTCACCCATTTGAGCGAGCTTGTCTTGTAAATATTCATTTTCCGTGTTGCATCATATATCTCCCCTGAGTACTTATCGAGGAGGTGGTGTTATGTAATCGGTCGATTCCACCACGATGGTCATTCGTTGCTAACCAACCTATCTTCGTGGGAGTTCCTCAAATTCAACATATACACAATAGGCTGAACATCTTTGCATTAATAGTCTCACAAACTTCATCATCTAATGTGTGTCGCAATAAATCCGGTTCCAGAAAAGCGACCCACCGGTGAGAATTTTGATGGATCTAACTTTCACCTCATAACTCTTCTCGTAATTCCTCAAATTTTTAATCGTAAAATTTGGATTGGATGATTTCTCCCACCATATATGTTGGAATGAACTCATCACTTACTCACGAGTTCACCATCATAATAAAGAATAATAAATACACTATCGAACTCATCACGACTTGTAATACAGAAACCGATTGACGCTACCATTACGCACTCATCGCATTAATATATGACAAAGATGGTGAAATACTTACGCATTCAAGACATCACTCGATCCTAATATTTCAGATAACAAGCCAAAATCTACTGATATGACAAATAAAATCCAAATCCAATCATTCTCTTTTGAAAGCAAAAATAAAACATCCTACACATACATACATACCTAAATAAAAAATAGAACATTGCACAAAAATTAAGCTTTCCTACATAAAAATTGTGCACAATTTGGATCGATCACGGATCTCCTAAACCCTAAATTAAACTACACATACACATTTCCTAAATAAAAATAGAACATTGCATAAAATTAAGCTTTCCTACATAAAAATTGTACATTTTGGATCGATCACGATCTCCTAAACCCTAAATTAAACTACACATACACATTTCCTACATAAAAAATAAAACATTGCGAAAATGAAGTTTTCCACATAAAATTGCACATTTGGATCGATCCAGATCTCCTAAACCCTTAAACTACATACACATTTCTAAATAAAAAAAATAACTTTTAAAAATGAAGCTTTCCTAAATAAAATTGTGCACATTTTGGATCGATCAGATCTCATAAACTCTAAAATTAACTACATACACACTTCCTAAATAAAAAAAAAATACTAAGACAAAAAATGAAGCTTTCCTAAATCAAAGCGTATTTGGTCGATCACGGATCTCTTATGAACATCATAACAATTAGCTAACAAATAAACTCATACAAAACACATTTCTTTTTTCGTTTAGGGTCGAAATACCTAAATCGGCGAAAATAAACCTTCAATTTTCTGGCCGTGGCGACTTCTCGGCCGTGAGCACCTTGGCCTGGCGACTTCTGGCCGTGAGGTGGATCCGGCAACAAACTGGATCGCGAGATCTGGCGGAAGAACGAGCAGCGAAATGAAGAAAAAAAAAAAAACCCAGAGCTTACTCTGGGTTTTAAATCTAGGGAAGAGTCGCTTGGGTCGTGAGGCGGTACGGTATTTATCATCGGCCTTGATTTTATCCACGGCTACTATTTGTTAATTTTTTATCACTATAGCTAATTAAATCACTAATGATGTTTAGTTTACAAATTTTAGTCTTTTAATTTAAACTCCATTTTCAATAAATTTGAAGTTGAAAAATATTTTTGATGGGATGAATCTTAGGATATAAAAAATATCTGATGATCATTTACGGAGCATTCGAAGTAGAGAAAGATCATTTACAGAAAAGGTTTTGAGATAGATATTTCTTTTTTATTTTGTTTGATTTATTTTTTAGTTAAAATATTATTATTATTTTGTTAATTCTTACCTAATATTTCTGATGTTAATGAATGAAATGCATTAAAATTTGGATGATTAAGTGCTTTTTTATTTAAACATTTTTTTATTTCTTAAAATAATATCTATTCATTTTTTCATAATTTGGATCTTCTCTTTGTTTATTTACTGTAATAAATAATGTGATGATCAATAATAAGAAAACACATATGAAAAATAAAGAGAGAGAGAGAGATAGCTCATAATTTTGTTCCGTCTAGAAAAAAACGATTCGGTAGAGTAAAAGTTTACTTAAACTTAGGAGAATCACACATGTATTTAAAAGCAAAACTCAGAATTTTATATGGAAAACCTCGAAAGAGGGAAAAACGGGGCCTAGCCCAGAAAAGCTTCCACTATGTATATGTTTGAGTACAAGATCTTCCGATCTGGATTCAATTGTATGTGAGAAGAACGATTCTTAGTAATAAACAATGTTGGCACGATGTTGGACGATGTTGGCGTCGAAGTTGGCGTCGAGTTGACGATATTGTCGATAATGACGATAGTCGTCATCATGATGACCGGCAATGGTCGGCGATGGCGAGGATCGATGGTGGCTGCGATGGCGGCGGCCGGTGGCGGTGGTTGGCGGCCGTCAGTGGCGGCGCGATTGTGCTTAGAGGATCTTTAGAGCTCTCCTCTCTCTTGCCCCTCCCTTCACTTGGCCTCCCTAAGGAATGAGGCTTTTATGATGGAGGTGGCGTCTCTACACGCCCGTACCTCCACTTCATCGAACGGCTCAAAATGATCCCCGATCATATGATGTATTTTGTGCATTTGAATGCTCAAATGATGTCGAATTATGATATCTTGGGCTTGTTAGATTCTCGTCAAGGCGCCGATTTGACTATAAACACTCCATGTTTAAGAGTCGATTGATGATAAACGCTGATCTCGGTTAGTCTTGATTTGAATATTGCTTTTCGCGCCAATTCGTGCTTATTTGAATTTTTAGGGTCATATCGGTTGTCCCCTATTTTTGGATGATATTATCTAGATCATCAAAATATGTGTCAATCAAATAGCAAATTCTTGGCCAATGCCGGTCCATTAACCCACATTTGAGGAGAACACGTGCAAAGCCTGAAAGATTATGACTATGGAAGGCGTCACGGGGCATAAATCGTGTAGGTATCGTGAAGTCGCGAGATTCAGATTCTGGACCCATCGGTCTGCGAAGCGAGAAACAGCGCCAGCCAGAACGCGATAGCCATTGTATGCCAGCCAGTCGCCACATGTGGCGCCGCGCGCCCATGCCGCCTTCCCGACCGATATGTGAGCAGCCGTGCGATCAGACTCCGAAGCGGAGTCTCCGACGAACTCAGTGTATGCGGTTAGGACGAGGCCAGGTATGAGCCTTGATTCTCAACATTGTGGCCTTGGTAGTGGGTGATGCAGCGGATCAGAGGCTGGCGGCCGGATCGCGAATCATGGCCATGGATGATGGCTTGTGAAGGGCGAGTCAGCCGAGTCAGTAACAGCAGCAGCGCGCAGGAAATTGGCTATGATTAATGAGGCGGGAACCATCGAGCGGGCGGGGCGTTCGACTCCGTGGCCCGGCAGTTCCAGCCCACGAACCAATCGAAGCAGTTCTGCGCCAGTGGGCAGTTCTTTCGAAGCTCGACAGCGTGGCGATGGGCCATTAGTTGAACCCGCCAGTGATTCTGAGGAGGGATTCTGGATGGAAACCAGTTCCGACTGTGACAACGTCAGGCCGGATGATTCGCGGCCATGAAGACATCTTGAACAGCCAATGAAGAGGCGCCCCAGCTTGTATGACAGCGACTTCCACGAGCTTCATGACACAGAGCAGAGGCCGGTTTTGGCGATTTAAGGCGGTTTTGGCTCAAGGCATTTTTTACCCCAAAAGGGTCTAAATGAATCCCACAGGGCTAAGAGAAGGCACCTTCTCTTCTTCTTGAGAAAGGTCATTTGGAAGCGATCGAAGTAGTTCATCTGACGAACTCTAGTTTCTCTCGAAGAGGTGTTAACTAACACCATTCGGACGGACCGAGGATGGGGTGTCAGACCCGTAGTTCATGGCGAGCTCAGTTTTCCCTCGAAAGAGGTGTTAACTAACCTCGTCGGACCGGATCGAGGCGATAAAGACCCGTAGTTCATCGGCAAGAGCTCAATTTTCCCTGAAAAGCGTCAGCAGCCATGGCGGACGTCGGGTTTGGAGGAGATCAGACCAACTTATGGTTATTCCGATTTCCCTCGAAGCGTCAAGCGTGCCGACGATCCAATTTGGAAGCGATCAAGGAGAATGCAACGATAGTCGATAAGCGGTAACGGAGCAGCAGTGGTTGGCGGCAAAAGTGGTGACTCGATGGTCAGCAGTAGCGGCCAGCGTCGGTAATCAGCGAGATAGCCGGCAACGATGGTAGTAACCGGCGAATATTCTGCCGGCGATAAGCAGCAGCAGTGATAGCGTGGCGGCTATTGGTTGGCAGCCGGCAGGGGTTCAGCAAACATGCTTGATCGGTAAGCGATTAAGCCGTGCGATAGATGGCCAATAGCGTAGCGGAGAATCTGATGGTCAGCGGCGATGGCAAACAAGCGATATACTATGGCAGCTGATGGTTGCAATTGGTGGTGGCGAAAGCGATCGGCAGCCGGAAGATCTTGACCTATCAAGGGTGTCGAGTGTTTACTTTCGATAAGCGTTAACTTGTGTGGAAGAAGGTCGTAGAAGTCCACAAGGACATGACTATCTAGGTTGTTTAGTGTTACGATAGCGTTAACATATGGAAGAAGGTTGATTAGATAGGATTTTATTGATCCGAGGTTGTTTGTCGAGTGTTACAGATGATGCTTTATGTGAAGAGGTTACTTGAATCTGGCGAGATTTTGACCCATCAAGGTTGTTTGTCGAGTGTTACCGATGGCGTTAACGCTGTAATGGAAGGGGTTAATTGAATCGGCGAGATTTTGACTATCAGGTTGTTTGTCGGGGTGTTACCGATGGCGTGCTTTATGGAAGAGGTTGAATTGAATCCGATGAGATTTTGACCCATCAAGGTTGTTTGTCGAGTGTTACGATGGCGTTAACTTGTATGGAAGAGGTTGAATTGAATCCGTGAGGATTTTGACCCGAGGTTGTTTGTCAAAGTCTTTTTACCGATGGCGTTAATTAGATCGAGATTTTTGATCCATCGAGGTTGTTTGTCGAGTGTTGTTATGGCGTTAACATGGAAGAGGTGGGAGATCCAGGACCTTTTGACTATCTAGGTTGTTTGTCGAGGTTACGATGGCGTTAACATATGTAAGAGGTTGAATTGAATCCGTGAGGATCCTTGACCCATCGAGGTTGTTTGTCATAGTGTTGCAGATGGCGTTAACTTGTATGGAAGAGATCAAATTGAATCCGTGAGAATTTTGACCCATCCAGGTTGTTTGTTAGAGTGTGACTTCGATGGCGTTAACCTTGTGGAAGGGTTGAATTGAATCCGTGAGGATTTTGATGACCTATCGAGGTTATTTGTCGGTGTTAGATGGCGTTAACTATGGAAGAGGTTGAATTGAATCCGGAGGATTTTGACCCATCAGGGTTGTTTGTCGAGTGTTACGATGGCGTTAACTGTGGAAGATGTTGAATTGAATCACGAGATTTTGACCCATCAGGTTGTTTGTCAAAGTGTTACCAATGACATTAACATGGAAGAGGTCGAATTGAATGTTGAGGATTTTTTGACCTATCAGGTTGTTTGTTACAGATGGCGTTAACTGTATGGAAGAGGTCGAATTGAATCCATTGAGATTTTGACCTTTCCAAGGTTGTTTGTCGGTGTTACCCAATGGCGTTAACATGTATGGAAGAGAATTGAATGGTCCGTTGATTTTGACCTTTCGAGGTTGTTTGTCGGTGTTACCAAATGGCTTGTATTGAAGAGGTTAGAATCCGAGATTTTGATCCATCGAGGTTGTTTGTCGAGTGTTGCAGATGGCGTTAACTTGTATGGAAGAGGTCGAATTGAATCCGTTGAGGATTTTGACCCATCAGAGGTTGTTTGTCGAGTGTTACCAATGGCGTTAACGTATGGAAGAGGTAGTGGGAAATCCACCAGGACCTTTAACTATCTAGGTTATTTGTCGAGTATTTGCTTGATGGCGTTAACGTATGGAAGAGGTGTAGGAAGTCCGGACCACCACTATCTAGGTTGTTTGTCGAGTCTTTGCTTTCGATGGCGTTAACTATGTGGAAGAGGTTGAATTGAATCGGCGAGGATTTTGACCCATCAGGTTGTTTGTCGAGTGTTTACCAATGGCGTTAACGTATGGAAGAGGTCATGGGAAGTCCACAGGACCTTTGACCTATCTGGTTGTTTGTCGGGTGTTACCAGCGGCGTTAACTGTATGGAAGAGGTCATGGGAAGTCCAAGGACTTTTGACCCATCTAGGTTGTTGTCTTTGCTTTCGATGGCGTTAACATGTATGGAAGAGGTTGAATTAAATCCGAGGATTTTGACTATCGAGGTTGTTTGTCGAGTGTTACGATGCGTTAACTTTGGAAGAGAATCGATTGAGGATTTTGACCCATCGAGGTTGTTTGTCGAGTGTGACTTCGATGGCGTTAACACATGGAAGGTTGAATTGAATCCGAGATTTTGACCTATCGAGGTTGTTTGTCGAGTGTTATGATGTTGTGTGGAAGAGGTTGCATTGAATCCGGAGATTTTGACCCATCAGAGGTTGTTTGTGTGTTACAGATGGCGTTAACACTATATGGAAGAGGTTGAATTGAATCCGTTGAGATTTTTGACCTATCAGAGGTTGTTTGTCGTTACCGATGGCGTTAACTATGGAAGAGGTGTAGGAAGTCCAAGGACCTTTTGACCTATCTAGGTTGTTTGTCGAGTCTTTGCTCGATGGCGTTAACTATATGGAAGAGGTCATAGGAAGTCCACAAGGACCTTTTGACCTATCTAGGTTGTTTAGAGTCTTTCGATGGCGTTAACATATATGGAAGAGATCATAGGAAGTTCACCAAGGACATTTTGACTATCACGGGTTGTTTGTGAGTGTTTACTGATGGCGTTAACGGTATGGAATATTTGTATGAGCTTGTAGTGAGTTGACCATTGATCTTTGCCTTTTGTTGTTAGTGTTTTGACGACTTATCTTTTGAGATTAAGTTGCCCCAGTTGGGGTATGTTTATATTTGATTCTTTTCCAATTGGCGTGGATATCATGTTGAATGGGCCTTTCGATTTCTTCTTTTGATGGATGGCCATGTTCCTTGGGGTGCTTGCAGATTATCCAAATTGTTAGCGATGTGCATTAATAGCCTCATGAAGATTTGTCTTCCACGATGAACTAAATATGTGTCGATGAGTAAAAGGCCACAGGCGAGCCCTCAAAAACTCCTCTTAATAGTTGAGTTTACTCGGTATTTGGCGAGGAGAACCTATGGAAGTATTCTTTGAGTGATTCACCCTGGATTAGAATACGGAAAGATGGGAGGAATCCTTAATGATTCTTGGTTTGCAATGAAGCTTTCCACAAGAACACGGCGAGTTAGTTAAAGGTATGGATGGATCCCCTTGGAGAGTAGAACCAAGTGCAAGCTTGCCTTTGAGGGTAGCAGGAAAGACGACAAAGCGGTGTATCGGAGCTTGTTGAATATGCATGATAGTCTGTAATGGTCGATGTGTTCGTAGGGGTCATCATAGGGGATGCTTGGAAGCTTAAACCTACGGGATGGGATGTCGAAGAATAGCCGAGGGAAGACTCTTGATAGCTGCGGTGAGAAAATATGATTCTGTCTTTGTGATAGAGTTCTTCGTACCAAGCGTTGTAATTTATAACATGGCGGCGGAGGTGAGAATCGCAGAGCAATAATGTCGGCGGATTGGCGGTGGTTGACGTGATGATGATGGGTGGAAGCGGTGTTAAGAAGTTGACATCACGGTTTGGAGGTGGTGGAACTTGTCTAAGAGTAACATATTGTCCTCTGCGGTAATAATCGATCTTGAGAGGCGGTGTGTTTGCCGTAATGGAGGTTGTTGTGTTCCTCATAAAGTCGGATTATCTCATTTTGAGACTCTTCCATTCGCCTCGTTCTTCTAAGAGATTCGTGCCCCATGAGGTCATGCCATTAGGGAAGTGGGGCGTGGCGTCCACAGTTCAAGGATTGGTTTGAGTGGCGGGAGTTAGGCGAGGCTTGATTCTGAAGATTGCTTAGCCATGATGTAGGTGTTATAAAATTATGATTGAGGAGTCTTTTCCTGAGGCATGGCTATTGCGTCTTGAAAACCGATTCGGTAGAGTAAAGTATTCACCTTAGCTTCTTTGGAAAGTCCGGCCACACACATGTAAAAGAACAAGATATGGAAAACCTCGAAAGAGGGAAAAATCGCTGCTTGCGGTAAAAGCCACTATGTATATGTTTGAGTACAAGATCTTCCGTCTGGGATTACAGTTGTATGTGAGAAGGAACAACGATTCTTGTAATAATGATGGCGATGTTGACGTCGATGGATGATAGTCGTCGGTCATGATGGCGCAACAATGGTCGATGATGGAGGATGATGGTCTGGCGATGGCGTGGCGGTGGTTGGCGTGGCACGGTGTGTGAGGATCTTTAGAGCTCTCTCCTCTCTCTTGCTTGCCCTCCTTCTCCTTCACTTGGTCTCCCCTCATATGAGGATGAGGGGCTTTATAGGTGGAGGAGTGGCGTCTCGTAAATACACAAAACGTACCACTCCACTTCATGGACGGCTCAAATGATCCCCTTGATCATATGATGTATTTTGTGCATTTGAATGCTCAAATGATGTCAATTATGATATCTTGCTTGTTAGATTAGTCAAGGCGCTCGATTTGACTATATGTTTAATTAGTCGATTGATAATAAGCAGCTTGATCTCGGTTGGTCTTGATTTACGATTAGCATGCTTTTGGCATCAAGATTAGGTGCTTGTTGAGGAATTTTTAGGGTCATATCGGTTGATGACATATATTTTTGATGATTGAGATAATATCATCCAAAATAGGCAGCGATATGACCTAATCTAGTCATTATGCATCAATCAATCATTATCAGGGCATGTCAGCGTAATCATTGGCCTAACGATGGGATTTGAATAAATAATCTTTATGTATTATTCAATCTCTTTCATATAAATCCTCAGCAAAGGGCGGTAAGCAATCATTCCAGATGGCCGCCCGATCTTGACCCACGCCGGAAGCGTCAATCACCTGTCGTTCCTTACGCGAGTTGTTCCTATATTTGCGGTGTTCCACTACATTTCCACGAAGTTCCTGCGGTCCATAGTCACTGCAGGTTCTGTACGGCGGGTTGTTACATGGTTGTTCTTTTCTTGTATACCATCTTGTAATCCGTTATCGGAAGATTACTTGAGGCATATACATGTGGAACATTTTTTTTTGGGGCCGGCCCGTGGTTTTCAGGTTTTCCGCGTTAAAACTTACGGGTTCTCTCACTCTTTAAATACGTGTGTGTCTTTGGACTAATCAACAAAGTAAACTTTCTACATGGCTTCTTCGCAACAATTTTATATCATTTTATGTCAAAAATTATCTCATCAACCAATTTTTAAATTATGCTAAAGACTTATTTTTATCTATCATCTCCAAATAACTTGGAAGTGGAATAAATGAAGAGAAAGATATCATAAGAAATCTCTCTAGTAAATACCCACATATAAAAAATATTATGATATATTTCTATACTTCAATTGGTTATTTGTGAGAGAGATTTCTTCTCTTTCACTCATTATTTAGAGATAAGCGTGCCAAAATGAGCCTTTAGCATAATTTAATTTTAGTTAATGATGATATATAATCACATGAAATTATCAACTTCCTCTCTCTTTTATTTCCCAGCTCTCTCTCTTATTATCGATCATCGCATTATTTATTTATTACAATTAATAAACAAAGAGAAAAATCCAATAGGAAAATAAAAAATATAAAAAAATAATATATATTAAAATGATAAAATAAAAAAAGCACTTAATAGTCAAAGTTTTAAGACATTTCATCCAACAACATCATAAATATCAGGCAAAACTTAATAGAAAATGATAATACTTCAACTCTCAAAAAATAAAGAAGAAATACTTGTCTCAAAACCATCTTTGCAAACCTTCCTCTCCTTCAAAATCTATAGATTTTTTGCTTGGTGTCTGCACTAAGAAGTTCGCCTCACTTCCACTTCACTACGTGCCATGCCATGTAGCATGAAACACCCCAAATATTAGTGCTAGCTTAAGAAAAAATTAGGGTGCATTTGGTACAACTGTGTGATGGAAGATTGTATATTCTAACTTGCCGTCTAACTTTTAAAATAAAAGAGATAATTATATATATATATATATATATATAGCACTCAAAATTTATATTTTTATAGAATTAGAACCGAGATTATTATTATTTTTTTTGAACTAACGATCTCATGTATTTGTTATGATCAAAGCAAGAATTTGATAAAAGCGAAAAGTATAGGTTGGGGTTTTAATATGAAGTTTAATATTTGAGTGAGAATTTAAAAAAATAAAGAGGGTGCTATTTTGTAAATATATATATATTTTTAGTGCTATGTATGTAATCGTCCATAAAAAAATTATAATGCTACTATAAAATTTATCAACTTATAATTAGTCCACACTACTCCTATAGAGGTTTTGGGTGGGTGGTGTGGAGGTTAGTAGAAAATGCTCTCTTACACTACGTGTAAACATGAAAGACCCTTAAAGATGTGTAGTACATCTTAGCCTAGTCGAGTTTTAGCACCAAGAGATCTTAGGTTTAAGTCCTTAGCATGCATTGTGTGTGTGAGTTTCGATTAAATTTGCTCAAATATTCCAAAAAAAAAACCTTAAAAGTTTTTTTAAGGTGCCAATTGAAACATTCTATAAGTGATCATATTCAGCCTCCATGATATGGCACATCATTGTGGAGCTCAAATTCCTCTTGATGAAGAGCTTAAGTGTAATGGGTGTAATTTTGAGGCGATGGAATAGTAGATAAGACACTTACCAGATTTGTCCTCATTTGTTGAGAACTTTAGATGTTCCGGGTTTCCTATAGATGCAAGCCCCAATAGTTAATTACCCCCCTAAGTGAGAGAGAACTTTCGGTTAAGGCTAGCGATTAGATATAAGTGGCGATAGTGGCGACATAGAGTTTGAATTTAGAATATGAAATTCATCATTATAGCTTAACCGGATGGTTGGGGAATGATGATGTCCGATCTAGATCCCATAGTTTAGTCATCCTGCAGCGGTCACTAGTCTAGTCGAGGAGGTAGTCGACCCAACCGATAAAAGGATCCTCATGACACATGAGTTACATCGTCAGAAATCCTTGTAGACCAAGGGTGGTGTTTGTCTAAGGAGGGATTAAGTTTACCATGGCCAGAGAGAGTTGTTTGCCTATAAAGTATACCCTATAATTCACAACTCAAAGGGAGATATTGGGGAGCATAAGAACATGCATGATCGTAATATAATAAAGTCTGAAACCGATCAGGACTCGGTCATAATTGCTTCATCTATGGAGCCTCTTGGCCAAGCATAGTTGAACACGGGTCACGCGTCCTTACTAGAGATTGATTGAGAGTGAACATAGCGAATACTTGATTTGACATTAGTTCTTTTGTGAGTTAGGGTTTTCTTAATTTGTCAACCCCAGATAAACTATTGTGGAAGGTGGATAGATTGAATTGGTTCAAGTTTTTAGTGATAGAGTTTTATTTAAATAATTTTAGATTGATATTTGAAATTTAATTTGATTAGATTTATTTTGAGAAATTGATTAATTTGGATATGTTTAAGAGCTTTAGATCCTGTCCCTCTATTTAGATTAGATCTATGTCACTTTGAGAATCGATTTTTGAGATATTTGAAACTCTTTTATAAGTTTTAGATTTTGTTAACCGGACTAGTCTAAGACTAAAGCAGGAAGCAACCGACATCCTCAAACACTTGAATTTAGGCATTGACATAGTGTGGGGCACATCGCGGTGTATTTAAGAACTTATGTAGTTTTTATTTTTGAGTTATGATATCGATTTAAGATTGTTATTTAAAATTTATTAATTAGAATATATTTAAGAGTTTTTTTGATTCTATCAATTCTATTTAGTTACTAATAGAGGATTAGATCTACTATCACACAGAATCGGTTTCTCAAATATTTTATTGATTTGAAACTCTTATTATAGATTTTAGGTTTTGTTAATTGGGACGGTCCTAGGACTAAACCGAGAAGCAACGCAGACTTCCTGACACTTGAATTTAAGCATTGACATAGTGCGACATGGGTTTATTTAGAATAAGATAGAGTTCTAAAGCGTTAAAGGTTTTAATGATAGAATTTCATTTAAGCGTTTTAAATTACTTAATTTGATTTGAAAAAGATTGATTAATTTGGATATGTTTAAGAGCTTTAAATCATGTCAACTCATTTATGCTAATAGAAGATTAGATCTACGTCACGGAGAATCAATTTTAGATAGTTCCGATTTGAAACTCTTATTATAGATTTTTTAGATTTTGTTAACTAGGACCCAGTCTTAAGACTAAATCGGAATCAACTCGGAGCATCCTGACACTTGAATTTAGGCATTGAAGTGTGGGCATATCGGTGTATTTGAAAATTTAGGTAATTTTGTATTTGAATTATGATATTGATTTTCTATTTTCTTTTCTTTCCAACTTTAGCTTCTGTGACCTTTTTTAGACATTAAAATTTACACTTGAAATCTCTATGTCCGAAGCACGGTATTTATAGCTTAGGCGATTTCATCTAATTAATGAAATTATTAATTTTAAAATCATAATTAGAATGAAATTTCTCAATTTTGATTAAAGAAAATATAATTTTTATAGATTTTGATTTAGTATCGTCTTCTATTTCCATAGATTTTGATTTAGTATCATCTTATCTGCTTGCGAAGGGTTAGAGATCCGTGAAGAAGACATTTTGATTTATATTGTAGTTTAACACATTACTTATACTATGTTTACTTATTGAGTTTTGTAATTCTCCCAATTTGGTTGTGCTCAATTTACATCAATTTTGATAAGTTATGTCGATTTCAATATTTGTTGCTTTAGTCTCACTTATATTTTTTAGCATAGTAATCACCTCCACATTCATAAGAGTTATTAAACTTAATTTGGATTCATCCTTAGATTTTGAGTTTATTGCAAGTTTGTTATGAGTTTGGCATTAGTCCCTTCCCCAAATTCCAATTAAAGTTTGCCTAATTTTGAGAAATTTACAAGAAAAGAGAACTCACTCATTGCTTCCCTTTAAGGCATAGAGAATAGATATTAGAGTTTGTGAGTTTAATATTAACCTCTCCCAAGTTTTCTGATCCACGTATGTGCATCGGGGTATTTTGGCTTGCTTGATGCGTCTGCGTAGCAGTGGTGTCTTATGACACCATAGTCGATCTTTTCATCTCTCGCGTCCTACTAAGCACAATGAGGTCTTCAAACTGCAAAGAATGCATACAATGCAATATATAATCATCCCTCTTTTTTTTTAAGTCTAGAAATTAGACAAAATGTCGGCGACCTCTGGCGTCATCCCAGGTATAGAGTCGAGATGTTTTAGCTTACTCATGCGCCTGGCATAGCGATTGGTATCTTCGACACCACGACTGTCTTTTCATCTCGTCAACCTGAGCACAATAAGGTCTTCAAACTGCGTCATGAAGGTAGTTCATGGCTAAAGATTCAGGTCCATTTTCCTTCCTTAACGACCTAACACCTATAGAATTAGCATTTTCCTAAGTCTCCTTGGGTACTGTGCATCTCCATAAACCTCACGGTGCTTGTCAATAAAAGCGTGCTAGTTCTCTTTGCCAAGCCCAACATGTTCAGTCCCCATACATTTATCTTAATTGTCTTGATTGGATTACGCTTGTAATAAATAGAGACGCGGGCGAGCCAAATGGTAAATCAGTCGACTTCAACGAGAATGGCGTCGCCATGTATTAACTCATATCTTGGATAATCGAATGATGGATGAAATTTCGCTTTCTCCGGTATAGCAATTATCGATGATGATCATGTTATCTCGATCAATCTATCCACCGGATGGTCGCCAATGAAGCACCGTCACCGAATTGCAAGGCAATTTTTTTAAATTGTACGGTTAGAATCGAATTAGCTAATTAAGTATTAATAAAAAATTTAAGAATAGGTATAGTGCGATTAGTGGGAGGCGGCCGCACGTCATTTTTTTGCCACGTGAAAAGTGGCGGTCGCCCATAATTGGGTGGAGCTTCTCAGATTCGAAGCCGGTGCCCAATTAGTGTGGGTGTGGCTTGCCCCTTCAATTGGTGGCTTCAAGTTATTTATTTGTCCATTTGGTCTAAGGCCGAGAAAGCATTTGCTCCCAAATTCTTTTCATACAACCAATACTGAAACCCATTTTTAGCAACATACCATGAAGTTTGTCCTTTGCTCATCACTCCAATACTTGCACTCAAAAGGCTTGCAAATGTGAAGGCGTTCGATCTCAAATGCCTCTTGAGTTTGAGTTCTTTACATACCCATCACCAAAGGCATTGTATGATATCAAATTCTTTTCATACATTTGAAGCTTTGCAAGCATCTTCCATCCTGGGAGTTGGCGAACATGGTGACCAAGGAGTGGAATCAAAGTACTTTTCTGATTATTGTGTCCTTGTTAATTATTTTCATTGAGTTTTGTGTTATTTATTAGATAAGTTCTATATTTATAATATAAGAATAATTGTGATATTCTATGAACGAAATAAACATACTGATAGTATCTAAATTTTCTCACCTTTACTTCCAAATTACATTGATTCGTGGTTGTGGTTTTCTTTGTGCATGATGTGTTTTGCGTAGTGTCTAGTAGGCGTGATTTATATAATATCGATAAACATGTTGGTTACATGGATGCAAAGAGATTTTTTAGGCGTATTGTTTGCGCCATTTGCGTGAAAATTTTTAAAAGGTCGTCAGACTTGGGATTCTTGATGTTGAGTTTCTATGCAGAAGATGTATATAGCGGTAACAGATGATGATATTCATCAGTTCAACCGTTTGATGTTAGATATCAAAAATGTTAAAGAAGAAGCAATTGGCTTGTAGAGTGTGACCACAAAAATGGTCCCTTGGATGGTGGTATCGTTATGGGACAATGGCGATGAATACATCGAGTGCTTTAGCGGTGTCTTGAAGCAGCACGTGGTTTACCGGGAGCTTTAATCACTACTATCTATTACAACTTAGTAGCTTTGTTCATGAAAAGCGATTATCCCGCTACTCGCAGAGGAAGTCAACTTGTCTATTTATACTCGAGGATATCCACATTACGTATCGAAAGGGAGGCTAGGCATTTCCCGAACGTAAATATCAACCCACATGAGATGCAAGTTTTGACAGTCCGGTAGATCATTCGAGTTGATTTACTAGATAATGGCCTATGTGTTTGTAATTGTGGCGAGCGATCATATATCATTGTCCATGTGATTGCATTGGGATTTCGACGGTTAAACCATCTCACGTGTGTGTACATTACTACACTCTGCATAAGGCGTGCATAAATGAATTTCATACTCTACCGGATCGCTTTGATTGGCCATATCGGTGAAGAGCATGGATTACTCACGTTGACCACCTAACTTTTGTAGAAGGTCGCCGACCCGTCGAATAGATTGAAACACAATGGATGAAAATGTAGGTTCAAGTAGCGAGAACTTGTAGCATATGCAAAATAGCTGGTCACTGGTCATCGTGCCCTCATAATATTCATTACATTTTTAATAGGATAATGCTTATTTTTCTCTTCGGGTTGATCTACTTAGATTTTACAATATTAACTATTATATTTGAGATTCTTTTTTCGGCGACGATGGTAGAGGCCACCGCCCGCATGCTAGACGTCGGTGACATAGCCTTGGTAGGGCCATCATCAAGCTGTGATCGTCCATCCGTCTGAGCGATGCTGACCGGAGGAAGGCGGTTGTCACACTGAGTAGGGCTTAGGGCGATTATGCGTACTACATTTTATTTTTACTTTTATTACAAACTTGAGTCATGTACACGCTTAACTTTGATTATGGCATAATGAATTTCTTATTACTTTTCCATTTGTGAAATGAATTGGTTGACTAGTGTATGTTTATATGCTCAAATTTGGAAGTAAAGATGAGAAAATTTAGATACTCTTGTATGTTTATTTAGGTGTTCATAGAATATCACAATTATTCATATATTATAAATATAGCACTTATCTAATAAATAACACAAAACTCAATGAAAAAAATTAACGGTGACACAATAATCAGCAAAGTACTTTGATTCCACTCCTTGGTTACCATGTTAACTCGGATGGAAGATGCTTGCAAAGATTTTGAAATCTTTGTATGAAAAGAATTTGATATCATACAATGCCCTTGGAGATGGGTATGTAAAGAACTCAAACTCGCGTTTGAGATCGAACGCCTTCACATTTGCAAACCTTTTGAGTTGTTGCAAGTATTGGAGTGATGAGCAAAGGACGGACTTCATGGTATGTTGCTAAAAATTGGTTTCGGTATTGGGCGTATGAAAAGAATTTGGGAGCGATATACTTTCTGCGGCCTTAGACCAAATGGACAAATAGTCAAATAACACGAAGCCGATGCCCAATTAGTGGCGGCTTATCTGCGGTCGTAATGATATGCCGGGGCGGTCGCCCAATTGGGCGGCGGCTCCATCTGAAGCCAATTGCCCACTAATTGGGCGGCTTCGATATCTGAAAGCCAGCCCATGCGGCGGCCACTCGCGACGGCATAGCGTGGCGTGGTATACTAATTAGGCGACTATACATATTAAAAAATTAATACTTAATTAGCTAATTCAGATTCTAACCGTACTCAATTTAAAAAAATTGTCAATCCACAATGCTTTCTCATCCCCACCGATACTATTGGCCTCCCCATTTGGAACAGGAAGAAGGTGGAGGCGATGACGACGCCGAGGAGTAGGAACAGAATGTGCTGTTCGTAGAGAAGGTAAGAGGTCGCAAACCGAACAAATGTGGAAGATCGCTGCGGCGACTTTGAGGGATTTAACGCTGAAGCACTCGCGATCTGGGGCTGCGGTTTGGAGCTGCCTTGTTTGCAGCTTCACCATGGCAGAGAAGGAATCGCCGGAGACCAGAGTTCCGGCGATTAAGAGAGTATCAGCCACTAGAGAAGCTTTCGCCACCGGTGATTTCAGCAACTCTTGGATAACGTTGGTGTTGGTTCGGCTGGGTATCGGAAGGCTACCGTGAAGGCATTCTCGAGTGCCTTCATCTATCAAGGTGATTGGCTCGATGCTTGTCCATTGAATTTCAGAGATTGTAGCAGCAAAGGCGTTCCACTGTTGACTGCTCTAAAGAAAGATTAGGAGAAGACGAAGAAGAAGCAGAATCCATGAGAGTCGCGAGGATTGTCGCTGCATGCAGGAGACGTGAATAGAGAGAGAGAGCCGGAGGGAGCAGGAGGGAGATAAGCCAGGGAGGAATTACGTAGGTTTCTTCATGCATATGCATGCGATTTTGACCAGAAAACCGAGAAGGGGCTGCGGTTTTCTTTTGAGGAGAACAGTTGCGGAGAGTTAAGCGGGAACGGTTAAGAGCCTCAACCGAAGAGGCGGCAGGAGCAGTTTGCATGCAAATCGTCTGTGGAGGACGAGCGGTTTTAGGTTTTATTTTAAAATTTAAGCTAATATACTAATTAACTATAATCTGAATTTTACTATGACAAAATATATAGTTTATATATATATATATATATATATATATATATATATATATATATATATATATATATATATATATATATATATATATATATATATATATCCCTTTTGATTATTCGATATTTAAGCGGTGAGTTTTAATCGGAGGCGTTTGATTTAAGTCGTCATTGAGTCCATTTCGACTCAAAATGCGTGTTATTTTTGCTAACTTGATTTTCATGCGGACTTCGTCCTTGAGTGTGAGTATCTTATTTGATAGATTTTGATGTTTGAAGCCAATGACACGATCAATTTCACGAGCGGAGATCGTTTGAATCGCAGCTTCCGATATGCGTGCAAGCGCATTAATAACTCGGCGCTTGATCAATTGATCATTAAGTTGTGTTATATTTATATCGATTAATTTTAATGTTCTAAATGCGATGGAAAAGTCGCCGTCGATCGAGGTCATTTGAGTTGATTTTGCAGCGTCAGTATATTTCGACCGATTTGCGCATTGCCACTGGCGATTATTTGATATTGCACGACTCATCCGAATTGACCGCGAACAATCTCATTTGATAGATTTCGACATTTTAAAGCTAAAGACATAATCAATTTTAGAACGGAGGTCATTTGATTTGCATCGGTGCCTCGACTTGATATGTGTTGCATGTTGGCGACTTCGAGCCCTTGATCGGTTGATCCTTAAATTGTGCAATATTTATATCGACCAATTTTGATGTTACGATCATGATGACAAAGCTTCGTTAGTCGATCGAGATCGTTTGAGTTAATTTCGCGGACGTCAGTGTATTTTGACCGATTTTGCTATCTCCAAAGTCCGAATTGATTTGTAGGCTTATCTTGATTTGTGACACATATGTGGAGGTCAACAAATGCCCCAACAAATACGATTAGTGCATGAGCGAGTCACATTTGTTGAAAATTGGTTGACTTTTTGGCTAGCCATAGAACTTGGATCATTTGCTTCGCCACGGCTTGGAGCTTTTGAGATTTGTCATTAGTATGCTACTTTATTCAAGATATATACTAAATGACGGGCTTGACCGATTTGTCATAATCGACTTGTCGGATTGATAAGAGCTCTTACACCATCTTATCTACTTTAATGGCTTTGTTGAAGATCTCTTTCTTTTATGTCGTTCTGATTTGAGTTTCCTCGAACCCAGCTTCATGCTTGGTTGGGTTTGATGGAGGAATTAGTCTCTTATTTTGATGAAGGACTTCGCTAGAATCGGTTTATTCGTGTTTGATCAATTTGAAATTCCCTCCCAGCTTGATGGACTTGATGAAAGATTGACCTAATTTATCGACATTGACTTGTCGGAAGTGTATGTACACCATGAACCACACTTCTTGCTTTGATGGACTTGATGAGGACATAGGCTTTGATCGGCTTTGAGCTTGATCGATCATTTGAGAATATATTGAAATATTACCTTGTAGGTAATATGAAGATTGATTTGAGGTAGCCGAATTGGCGTTTCCTCGGCTTGCCTTGATCTATCGATCAAGTAGAAAGATCTCTTAGATCACGGCGCTTGTAATCATTAAGGACTGGTTTAAGATTGAACAACTATCATTATTGAACTTGACGGCGGGCTCTTTCACTTGACCTTTTCTTGCTTATTGAGTAATGAGCGACAACTCGGCCATATTTGGGCTTGTTGAGTTCGACCTTTAGAACACCTCGAGTCTTCAACTTAAGTATAGTGGTGGTTTTGTCATGGCGAAACGCTCTTTCACTGGACCTTTTCTTACGACTTGTTGAGTGAGAGAGCGTCATGTATTGTGGGCTTGTTGAGTCAGCCTTTAGAACCCATCCGTGTCTAGACTTTGGGATATAGAGGTTGATGTTTCTCCAACTTAATTGATTGAAGATTTCAAAATCGGAATTCTTTTGACTTCATCTCCATAATTTGGCAAATTTGAGAGATAGATTTCTTGACATTTAGGGTTGTCCTTTCATGTGTAGAAATAGATTCTTTTTTATTTAAGACTACGCAACTTTGATAACAATTAGGGATGTAGGATTTTGGCATAAAGCTCGATGTCCCCGAATCAAAATATATTTGAGGATCTCATCTTATGGCACGATGTCAACTCAAATGAACTTAATATAAATTAAAAAATATCTCTTGTCTTGGGAATTCTAAAGTACATTTAGGAGAATTTTCAAGATGAAAATATACAAATACATCCATATTTGAATTAATGTACTCTAAAGGGATTTTAACATACAATATTGATTTTATCGTATATGAAAATCTAAAATGTGTACATGTGGAGAATTTTCAGAAAAGTTTTTCATCTAGAGTATTTATTTAGTGATCTTGGCATGATGCGATGTCAACCTAAATAAATATACTAAAAAATACTGTCTTGTAGGGGATTTTTATTATTCTTAGAATGTGATCATCAAGTATAGTACTTTTTCAAGTATCTACCAATTGGCGGTATTGATCTTTCACTCTTTAGGTCGATGAATTGGTATGCCCCTCCGTATACCTTTTCAATGACAAAAGGGCATTCCAATTAGGCTCAAATTTGCCGCAAATTTTTGATTATGAATAATCTTCTCGACAGGACCAATTCTCCTTTTGGAATGTTGAGGCCGCGTATAGTCAAAAGCCGGACATCTTAGCTCGATAGACTTCCGGACTTTGATGAGCTTAACTTAACTTCATGGCGTAGAGTTCCTCCATTCTCAAACAAGCATTTTGATCTTGAGTTAGATTGTATGCGGATGGCTATTCAAAGTGAAGACAACTCAACTTCAAGCAAAGAACTACTTGGTTCAAATACCAATGAATAAGGAGTGGCTTTAGTGATGATCCGGTAGGTAGTTGATATGCCCATAGAGCCTCTACTAGCTTGGTATGTCATTCTCTCTTATTTTTTGGTAAGAATCTTCTTGAAACTTGATTAATGTCTTGTTGAAGGCCTCCAAATCTCTTATTATATATTGAAGAATACCGAATCAATTTTATGTCTATCGGCGAATCTATAAATCTTTATACTTTTAAAGTTGTTATCGAAATTATTTGGCGTGGCACTCCAAATATAGACTACATTATCGCGTAAAGAAGTTGATCACTTTCGGTCTTCTTCTTTAAATGGGTAGCCTTAGCCCACTTAGAAATAATCGATGCTATGATGAAGCGATGTCCGGTGGCGGTGGATCGATTAGTCCAATTACATCTACCCCAACATTGAATGGCCAAGATATTGTTGGGTGTAATGGATTTAGAGGTTGATGGATGAGATCCCCATGTACTTGACACTCATGACACTTCTTAGCATGATTAATACTGATCTCTCACCATAGGCGGTCAATAATAACCCATCCTTTTAATTTTACTATCATTTTGGGATGTGCACAAAGTCCTTCATGAACTTTATCATCACCTTGCTAGCTTCATCTACATATACACATTTATTCAAAGGATCTACGATATAAAGTGTTATCGAAAGCAAAGCATAGCATTCTCTTTTGATTTGAGCTACCGGTGATTTATTATTTAGTAATTTGCCCTCTTTAAAGTAGTTGATGAAGGGTTGCCTCCAATCACGTGACTCTTCGCAATAAAGGCTTCACACTATTTTTCTAGGGCAATGTCATTTTAGCTCTTCTTGGTACAACATCTTGTTAATCTTGGAGTATGAGAGCAACTGGTCGCATCTGGCGGATCAAATTTGGTAACCCCTCTACTGCGATTGATTTTATCGCTCTAGAACTCGTCGAGTAAATATGCCGATCATGACATAATCACCATTCATACTTGTCATTTCTTTAGCTAGTTTTACTAAGCGGCTTTGTTATTCTCGGATCGAAATACTCGAGTTATATTTGGTATCGCTTCATAAGCTTAAGAATTGCTTGTGGTAGAATGCTAACTCAAGCTTATTAATTATCTGATGCAAAGTACTTGATTTATAATAGAATCGAAAATATGTAAGCTTTGAATGCCTATGAAAATAGCTTCTTCAAAACCTCCACTAATGCTTCATATTCAACTTCATTATTAGTTCTTGGCTCCGTCAATCCATATGATCATCTCATTATCCCCTTCGATGTTAAGAAGGTGATGTCAATTCTGCTCTTGGGAAATTTAGAGATTGGACTTGTTTGATCGATGAGGCCCCATCAAAATATATTTTTCAAATTTGTGATTTTCTCTTTCATGAATGAGCATAATTTGCTCATCGAGCAAATCTTCATTAAGAGAGATATCAAATTGTAAAAGCATCTTACATCTTCAAGCTCATCGGTCTTGTTATCAAGTACTTGGATCGATCCTCAAGATGAGGATAATCTTATGAGATAATATATAATGATAAAGTTTTGGACATCTTTGCTTCTGACTTAGATTTTATTGAGCTTGGTGCGACCTCATCAAGTCCATCAAATTCTCACATCTGTAGACATACATTCTCATATTGAGTGAGATTGTGTTGAATGGCTACTACTGAGTGGAAGATAGTTCAACTTCAAGTGACAAGGCATTTAAATACTTTAGCATGAGGAGTGAATTTTATGGGAGAGTAGATGTCGTTGTTGTCTATTTGTAAGGGAAACTCACTTGAGATTTTGGCCTCCAAATTTGCTCTCACCTATTTTTCAAGACCTTTCAGACATTCTTGGACTATGCTCCAAGTGTCACGCCTCGATGCTCTGCGACTTGAATTATTTGCATTTGTGAGGAGGTCTCCTTGAAGGAGCAACTAGCCTCGAAGATGGGACCTTCATATTTTCTTTTTATCGGTCCTTTCTCCTTAAAATATTGGAAACCGATGCACTCTTGCATATATAGTTTCAAATTCGCACTAGAAGTTGGGATCTGAAGTTGTCAAGTCCAAAAGGATTTGATTTGATTTAGTAGAGATATCCCTTTTACCCATCTTTAGGCTATAAAACCGTTATGGATTAAAATACTCATTTCTAGTTCTACAAGGTTGTACAATTTTTTCTTGAATAATAGCTATTTGAGCATGCGGTTCATTATTTCTTTCCTCACTATCTCTAGGTTAACTTACTTCCAGATGAAGAAGCTTACGTGTCATAACTTCTTCTTGAGGCTTTGGCCTCCATATTTATTTTCTTTCTCTGGGACCTTTCGGTAATGGATTCAGAACCGCGTGGTTCAAGTGTCACGCACGATGCTCACCATGTAGAAATGATGGCCTTAAGCTCTTACTATCATTGTAATTTTTGTAGTGGAGCATTTTGGCTTCTTTGATAATTGACATTTGATACATGTTTTCATAAGACATTTTTCCTTAAAACCTTCATAACTCTATGTGCTCGAGTAAAGCGAGTTTCATTTCTATTATTGAGCCCAAAAAATACCATTTAACATCACTAATGAGCTATTCCATTTCACCCATCTCAAAATTTTCAAATTCATTGTGGGGTAGAAATACTAGTTGTAAAGTTATATAACTTATGATTGGGACAACTCTTGAACTCAGCTTTAGTGTTTTCTCTTTTGCCTTCTACTCAATTTTCCTCCGTAAGATGAGGTTTTAGTATCATACCTTCTTAGTGTGAAAGGTTCGATTGGTAGTTGTGTGTTATTGAGAACTAAAGTAATAGTTCTCCAAGTAACTTTAAACTTTAATTTCATTATATTTCACTATTATAGCTTAGATTCATTAGCCAAAGATGGAAAGAGAATCTTATCCCAAGTGTGTAATCTGGGCTCAAAATTAGCCATCGACCTCTTTGATGAAAAGAGTGGCTTAAAGTGTCTGGGAGAATGATGGCGTCGATTTAGATCACATGATTTCATCATCCTGCGCATTGTGGTTCTAGTCTACTTAATCGAGGAGGTAGTCGACCCAACTTGAAGGATCCTCATCGACACACATGGGTTACGTCGTCAAGAAATCTTTGTAGACCTCGAATGGTATTTGTCTAAGGAGATTAAGTCTACCTTAGGCGATAGATGGTTGTTCGTCCTATCAAGTATACCTTATGATTCATAACTCAAAGCGAGCCATTGGTGAGCATCTCAACGATGCATTGATCATAATATAATGGGCGGGTAAACCACTCGATGACGGTCATAGCTTGTTTCATCGAGACTCTTGGCCAGCGTTGTTGAGAGAACATGGGTCATGTCCTACTAGCAGAGATTGATTGAGAGTGAACATAGCGAGAATTTGATATTAGCTCGAGCTAGAGTTTTCTTAGTTTGTCAACCAGATAAAGCTGTTGCGGAAGGTGGATAGATTGAATTTAGTTTTAAGTTTTTTGTGATAGGGTTTCATTTAAGCGGTTTTAAATTGATATTTGAAAATTGATTTGATTTGATTTGAGAAATTGATTAATTTGGATATGTTTAAGAGCTTTAGATCCTATCAACTCTATTTACCCGCTAATAGAGGATTAGATCTACTATCACTGATAGAATCGCTTTTTCAGATATTTCACCATTTGAAACTCTTTTATAGATTTTTAGGTTTTGTTAACTGCCCAGTCTAAGACTAAACCGGAAGCAACCGCCAAAGATCCTCAAACAATTAAATTTAGACATTCAAAGATAGTGTCGGCACATGGTGCATTTAAGAACTTGTAGTTTTTTATTTTTGAGTTATGATATCAATTTCATATTGCTATTTAAAATTGATTAATTAGAATATATTTAAGAGTTTTTAGATCGTGTCAACTCTATTTAGCTAATAGAGGATTAGATCTACTGTCACCCAACGTAATCGTTTTGGATATTTCACCGATTTGAAACTCTTATTATAGGTTTTAGGTTTTGTTAACGGACCCGCCCTAAGACTATATCGAAGCAACCCACAAAGATCCCGACACTTGAATTTAAGTATTAAGCATAGTCTTTGGGGCACATGCGGTTTATTTATAATAAGGCGAGTTCTAAGACGTTAAAGTTTTTAATGATAGAATTTCATTTAAGCGTTTGATTGCTACTTAATTTGATTTGAAAAAAATTGATTAATTTGGATAAGTTTAAGAGCTTTAGATCTTATCAACTATATTTACCCGCTAATAGAGGATTAGATCTATTGTCACCGAATCAGTTTTAGATATTTCATTGATTTGAAACTCTTATTATAGGTTTTCAAGTTTTGTTAATCGGATCTAGTCTTAGACTAAATCGGAATCTACCAAGACATCCTGACACTTGAATTTAGGCATTCAACATAGTGTCGGGCACATGCGTATTTGAGAATTTAGGTAATTTTGTATTTGAGTTATGAGATTGATTTTCTATTTTCTTTTCTTTCCAACTTTGCATGACCTTTTGGACATTAAATTTTATACTTGAAATCTCTATGTCCGAACATGGTATTTATACAGATTTCATCTAATTAATGAAATTATTGATTTTAAAATCATAATTAGAATGAAATTCCTTAATTTTGATTAAAGAAAGCCCCATGATTTTATAGATTTTGATTTAGTATCGCTTTGTCCTTTAGGGTTGCATCCGGTGGCTAAGAAGAAATTTTGATTTAGATTGTAGTTTAACACATTACTTGCACTCTGTTTACTTGTTGAGTTTTGTAATTCTCTCAATTTAATTGTGCTCAATTTACATTAGTTTTGATAAGTTATCTTTGATTTTAATGTTTGTTGCTTTAGCCCCAGGTTATGCTTATTAGCTAGCATAGTAATCACCTCCACATTTGTATAAGAGTTATTAAACCCAATTTAGATTCATCCTTAAATTTTGAGTTTATTGCAAGTTTGTTATGAGTTTGGCATTAGTCCCATCCTCCCCACCAAATTCCAATTAAAGCCTAACTTTAGGAATTTACAAGAAAAGAGAACTCACTCATTACATCCTTTTAAGGCATAGAGAATAGCTATTAAAGTTTATGAGTTTAATATTAACGCCTCCCAAATTTTACTTAGATTTTAAATGAATTTTCTATTCTTTCCAAGTTTGATTTAAAGACTCTTTTACACTTGAAATTTCTATGTCCTGAGCATGGTATTTATAGCTTAGTTGATTTCATTTAATTAATAAAATTATTGATTTTAAAATCATAATTAGAATAAAATTTCTCAATTTTGATTAAAGAAAGCCCCATGATTTTTATAGATTTTGAATTTGTATCGCCTTCTATTTCCATAGATTTTGATTTAGTATCACCTTCTCTGCTTGCAGAAGGGTTGCAACTGCATAAGAAGGCATTTTGATTTAGATTGTAGTTTAACACATTATTTGCACTCTGTTTACTTGTTGAGTTTTGTAATTCTCCCAATTTGGTTGTGCTCAATTTACATTAATTTTGATAAGTTATCTGATTTTAATGTTTGTTACTTTAGCACCGTTATGCTTATTAGCTAGCATAGTAATCACCTCCACATTTGTATAAGAGTTATTAAACCCAATTTAGATTCATCCTTAAATTTTGAGTTTATTGCAAGTTTGTTATTAGTTTGACATTAGTCCCCTCCCACAAATTCCAATTAAAGCTTGCCTAACTTTGAGGAATTTACAAGAAAAGAGAACTCACTCATTACATCCTTTTAAGGCTTAGAGAATAACTATTAGAGTTTATGAGTTTAATATTAACCTCTCCCAAATTTTACTTAGATTTTAAATGAATATTCTATTCTTTCCAAGTTTGATTTAAAGATTCTTTTACACTTGAAATCTCTATGTCAGCACATGTGGTATTTATAGCTGATTTCATCTAATTAATGAAATTATTAATTTTAAAATCATAATTAGAATGAAATTTCTCAATTTTGATTAAAGAAAGCCCCATGATTTTTATAGATTTTGATTTTGTATCGCCTTCTATTTCCATAGATTTTGATTTAGTATCGCCCGCTTATGCGAAGGTTGCAAATCCGGTGGCGAAAAAAGGCATTTTGATTTAGATTGTAGTTTAACACATTACTTGCACGCTTTTACTTGTTGAGTTTTTGTAATTCTCCCAATTTGGTTGTGTTTAATTTACATTAATTTTGATAAGTTATCTGATTTCAATGTTTGTTGCTTTAGCCCCACTTATGCTTATTAGCTAGCATAGTAATCACCTCCACATTAGATAAGAGTTATTAAACTCAATTTAGATTCATCCTTAAATTTTGAGTTTATTGCAAGTTTGTTATAAATTTGGCATTAGTCCCTCCCCCAAACTTTGAGGAATTTACAAGAAAAGATAACTCACTCATTACATCCTTTTAAGACATAGAGAATAACTATTAGAGTTTATGAGTTTAATATTAACCTCTCCCAAATTTTACTTAGAATTTAAATGAACATTCTATTCTTTCCAAGTTTGATTTAAAGACTCTCCCCTTTTTTTATTTGATGCTATACAATTAGTTGCGTTTTCCTACTTATCGCTCCTAAATTAGCCCATTTCATTCTCTCATTTTTCTAAGTCAAAAGATTTGATGAAATTTGAAACCTCAAGGCGTCATCCTGTAGGGGCTATATCGGGTGTTTTGGCTTGCTCGACGCCCGAGCATAACGAGTGGTGTCTTGCAACACTACGGGTCTTTTCATCTCGTCGCTCACGAGCACAAGGCCTTCAAACTTGCAAAGAATACATACAATGCAATATATAATCATCCCCTCTTTTTTAAGTCTAGAAATTAGACAAAATTTTGGCAACCTCGGCATCATCCCCAGATAGTCGCATCGGGGTATTTTGGCTTGCTCGGTATGCCAAAGCGTAGTGGTATCTTATGACACTACGATCTTTTTTATCTCATCATACTGAGTATAACGAGATCTTCAAACACACGCATGATGATAGTTCATGGCTAAAGATTCGGTCCATTTTCCTTCCTTATAATGCCTCTATCACATATAGAATTGGCATTTTCCTAAGTCTCCTTCAGGGTAAAGTGCATCTCCGTAAACCGACTGGTGCTTGTCAATAAAACCGTGCCCCAACATGTTCGGGGCCCCATACATTTGTCTTGATTGTCTTGATTGGATTACGCTTGTAATAAGCAGGAGACGCCGAGCCAAATGGTAAATCGACTTCAACGAGAATTGGCTCAATGACGTCATGTCGTATTATGATATGAATATCAATATCAGAGAAATATTAGAAGCACAAGGAGAGAAGAAGGCTAAATTGGCTAAAAGACTTCACCGACATTCCCAAGCCATTATAACAAATATACGTAAGAAGATTTACAATAAAGAGAATAAATAAATAAATAAATAACAAAAAATATACAACAAAGACATTAGCTTTTACAACAAAAGAAATCCAGATTACATGCTCGATACACAAGCTAATAAAGATAAAGATAACAAGGCCTTCGATTAAATCCATCCCAACAGATGACATTACAAGACATACTAAAATCAAGAAGTATAACAGAATAGCCGACATCATATAGAAAGTAAGATAAGTAGCGAAATCAAGAAGTCTAGCGAAGACACGACAAAGAAACAAACTTCCAACAAACCCTAGAGAATCTCAAGATCCAAGACCAACAGAAAGATATAAATAGAGATGAGAAGAGAAGGACAGGGTTGAAAATCTTATCAATCTTCCTCCTCTGTTTCTAGTTTTCTTCTTCTCCTCTCGAGCTTCCTCCTTCCTCTCCGAACATTTCCCACGGTGGATCTTCGAGCGACACTCTCCGGTAAGAATATCCGTGAACGATCGATCTTCTTCCCAGGATCCTCGGTTCCCTCGAGCTCTCGACGGCTCGAGCCGATCAAAAGCTAAACAATGCAAATGAGTTAGAATTCCCTCGATTCAAACCCTCAATTCGATCTCTAACCGTGGATCCACGACACTTGTAACCCACTACGGCTCATCCAACGCTCATCGCCAAAAGATGGATCAAGCGACGAATTGCCCACGTAATCCACTCAAACAATCGAGGGCGGCAGATTAAAGACAAGGCAATCAAGAAAACAGATCTAAAGGTAGAGATTAAACTTCCCGGATCTAACGGCTTACAAACAAATAAGAAACAATCAATGAGTGCTAGCATCCAACGGCTAAGGGTAAAAGGCGCTATCCAACGACTCGAGACAACACCCGCCTTTCCCATGGAGATTACTCACTCGGGTTCCAACACTCGGTGAGTTAACTCACCGCAGCTAAAACCAAGCGACGTAACCAATCCTCACGTACTGCACCTACAAAATAGGTCGAATTCACTCAAGCTTCACTTAAAAACAAGATCTATCATTGGTGCTCGTTGATTACCACAACTCATACAATGGCAAGGCACAAGACACACATCCAAAACCCTTGAAGAGTGTGTTACGATTGAATAAAATAGATGAACAAATGTCTTCAATAACTATGATACTAAATGAAGTATCCGAAGACTCTCATCAATTGAAGAAAAATTAGAAAGTACTCGAAGAACAACAACAATCACGGTATGTATCCCTCATCACACTGAAATTTCCTTTCCTCTAGACAACAAACTCAACACAATAATAGGCTGTGAAAGTTGATATGTCAAGATTCAATGGAGAAAACCCTGAGGTTGGTCGTTTAAAGCACCAATTTTTCAATATTATAGCCTCTCAAAAGACCGAAATTCTTAATTGCATCTGTACATGGACGACCAAAGACTAAGTTGGTACCAATGGATGCATCTTAATCACCAATTACACTCATGGATACAATTTAAAGAGCAAGTTATTGAGATTTGGCCCCTCCTTGTAGAGATTTGGGGGTGAACTTGCAAAATTACAAATGTAAATCTACGGCAGTAATTTTATAATGAATTTGAGGAATTAGCAAACCGGATATCGTATTCCACGAATTCTTACAGAGTTGTTTTGAATATGGTTTAAGGCAAGATATAAAAAGGGAAGTAAGAGCATTACAGCCTAGCTCACTGAAGCCTTCTAGTTAGCTAAATTGATGGAGGCATGAGGATATAACAATGCCAAGAAACTACTGAACACACCAAGCTCAGAGTAAACAAAATCCAAACTATCAACCACCTTCCGCCTTCACCTCCGAATTCCAGATTCAACCAAAATAATGGAATGCACAATAGACAAAACAACCCCATCCAAAAATGACACCAACACAAATAGATGAAAGAAGAAAAAAGGGATTATGCTTTAATTGTGATGATAAGTATCACAAAGGACACATTTGCAAATCAAAATTGTTCAATCTAATAGTGATCAATGAGGATCAAGAAGATGTCCGAAGACTCGAACCGAATTGCAAGAGCTACAAGAAGAATTTCAAATCGCCTCAATGCATTTATCAATCTAACCCTAGAACATTAAGGTTACAAGGAGTAATTGGCAACAAAAGGCAGTGTACTTATTGATAGTGGCTCGACCCACAATTTTATCCCTAAACTAGCCAAGTTCATAGACCATACGGTAACTCCCCTGTTTAAAGTGTTAGTAGGAAATGGAGAAACATTAAAGTGTGAATATGCTCAAATATTCCTATACAACTACAAGGATACACTTTCACTTGATTGATATCTTCTTCTTATGCAAGGAGTGATGTAGTGTTAGGAATTCAATGGCTAGAATAATTAGGTGAGTGTACAACTAAAGCTCACCATGAAATTCTATCATAATGACAAGTTAGTGCAACTACAAGGAGATACCTCATCCAAAGTGGATAGCATTACATTCCACCGTTTACTAAATTACAAAACAAAAAAGAAATAGTTTCATACTTACAAATCGAAAAATACGAGGAAGCGAACACACCACAAAGAAATTCAAAGAATTACACGAAGGCATACAACAAGTATTAACACAATACCAAGAATTATTTGATTCGAAGTTTACCTCCCAACGGAAGATAGACCATAAAATACGCAATCGGAACCCAACTCACAAAGTAAAAAAATTATAGATATCCCCATTTTGATAGAAATAGAAAAGCTTATTAAAGAAATGTTAGAATCGGGGATCATAAGAGAAAGTACCTTTTTCATCTCCAAACTTGTTAATCAAAAAAAAGATGGCACTTGGCATTTTTGTGTGGATTATAGGGCTTTGAACAAAATCACTATACGATAGGTTTCTATTCCAACTCAAGAGCGATGGATGAGTTACATGGGGCTACTCAGATTTTTCCAAATTGATTTAAGATCCGTTATCACCAAATCGAATGGGAGGAAGCCATCTATAAACGCGAACTCATGAAGGTCACTAGTTCTTAGCAATGCCATTTGGATTAACCAATACCCCTCAATATTCCAAGCACTAATGAATTTAGTACTTAAACCATTTTAAGGAAGTTTGCCTAGTTTTTTTGATGACATACTCATATACAAATCACTACACCAAGGTCATCTACAAGCTATTTTAGAACAACCAAACAACATACACTATATGTCAAACCTTCCAAATGCTATTTCATCCAAGATAGAATAGAGTACTTTATACTATCTCAAGACAGGGATAGAAGTGGATCCCTCAAAAATCAAAGCGATAAGCATGGCTATGCCAAAAAATAGTAAAACAATTAAGAGGATTTTGGGCTTAAGGATACTAGAAAGTTTGTTAAAATTATGAATGGCATCTCCCTTAACATCAATGCTTGCTAAACAACAATTTCAATGGAAAGAATACATACGATTCAAACAAGCGAAAGAAAAATGATCTCATTAAGATTAGCCTTCCCAAATTTTACTATACCCTTCATTTTAGAAACAGATGCCTGGGGACAATAGAGTCAGATTAGCTCAAAACAATCACCCTCTTGCTTATTTCAAGAAAAGTTATCTCCTACAATGCGAAAACATCAACATATGCCGAGAACTTTATGCTATAATAAGCGTGGCCAAATGGAGACAATACTTATTGGGAAACAAGTTTACAATCGAGATCAAAAGAGAATTAGAGAATTAATGCAACAAACCATTCAAACTTAACAAAGAAAGATTTCTTATTAAGCTCTTGGATTCGACTATACTATTGAGTATAAACCGGGGACATCAAACAAGGTCAGCGATGCCCTATCCAGGAAAAGAGCCCAATTAAGTAAATGCTAAGGCAAATCAAAGTTTCAGATCGTATTACACTTGTATGCTTATACTCAACACTTTACAAATTTGCTCCAACAAATCAAAGAGGAAACAAGCGCCAATAAGGAACTCCAAGATGAATGAGATAGCAAACAATCCAATGAATTTTCCCAAGCATAAAATTGCTAATGGATTACTATACTACAAAGACAGATTGTACTAGCCAAAATTGATATCAAAACACTCTTATCGAGAATTACATTCAACACTGGGAGGGCATGGAGGCATCCAAAGACTTTGACGAATTACCCAACAATTCTACCGGAAGCAGATGAAAAGGATATAAAAATTTTGTATCAACATCCAACAAGTCAAGTATGATACTCAAAGGCCGAGGATTACTATAACCACCATACCACAAGCCATATGGGAAGAAGTATCCATGGACTTCATTACGGGTTTACCCGTGTCTCATAATAAAACAAACATACTAGTAGTGGTGGATAGATTATCCAAATATGCTCATTTTTCACCTACCAAATAATTTTTCTCATTTGCGATCTTTATCACGATATTATTAAACTCCATGGTATTCCACAAGGAATAGTATTAGAGAGATCTAGTGTTTATGAGCAATTTTTGGCAAGAAATATTGATCAAGTGGGACTACTTTAAAACACGTACCACCCCTGCAGATGGGACAAACAGAGGTAACCAACGGATCCTAGAACAATACTTGAGAAGTTTTGTGTTGGAAACACCTAAAGTATGGTTACAATTCCTACTGGCGAATTCTCATATAATACTTCAAATCAACACATCAACAAAAGATGACCCCCTTTTCAAATTATATATGTGACTTCCCTAATGTAATACCTCACAATGAAATTCCAACATCCAACACGTATGGAAAACATGTTACAACAGAGAGACCATACTTCAAAAAATGAAAACTAATCTATAACAAGCACAAAATAGAATGAAACAAATGGTCGATAAACATAGAAGAGAGCTTCAATTACAAGTCAATGACTTGGTATTGGTCAAGATACAATCTTATGCAGATTTCAAGATGGGAATCAATACACCAAATTACAAAGGAGATATTATGGGCCTTTAAAGTACTACGTAAAAATAGGAAATGTAGCCTATAAAATTGAACTACCTATATCGCCAAGAATACATAATGTATTCCATATCTCCGAAAAGCCATACAAACACGATTCTAACATACACCCAAAGACAATTATCAACACAATTCGTGGGAAGGACAAATGCTTATCAAACCGATCAAAGTTCTAGACCACGTAACTATACTAAAGGGGATCAACAGATCAAAGAATTACTAATACAATGGGAAGGATTGTTAGCAATGATAACTCATGGATAACAGAAAGAATTTGGAATCCTTTCGAATTTAACCTGAGGACAAGGTCAAGGTGGGGAGGGGAGTAATGATATGAATATCAATATCCGGAGAAACATTAGAAGGGAGAGAAGAAGGCCAAACCGCTAAAAAGACTTCACCGACATTCCCAAGCCATTATAACAAATATCCGTAAGAAGATTTACAATAAATAGAGAATAAATAAATAAATAAATAACAAAAAAAATATACAACAAAGACATCGCTTTTACAACAAAGGAAATCCAGACACATGCTCAAACAACAAAGCCAATAAAGATAAACAAGGACTTCGTACTTAAATCCATCCCAACAGATTACAAGACATACTAAAATCAAGAAATATAACAGAATAACGCCACATCATATAGAACAAAAGGATAAGTAGCGAAATCAAGAATTCTAATCAAGACACGACAAAGAAACAAACTTCCAACAAACCCTAACAGAAATCGCTTAGAATCTCAAGATCCAAGACCACAGAAAGATATAAATAGAGATGAGAAGAGAAGGACAGGGGTTGAAAATCTTATCAATCTTCCTCCTCTGCTTTAGTTTCTTCTTCTCTCCTCTGCCTCGAAGCTTCCTCCTTCCTCTCCAAAACATTTTCCACGGTGGATCTTCACTGAGCGACACTCTCCGGTAAGAATATCCTAAGACGATCGATCTTCTTCCCAGATCCTCGCTTCTCGAGCTCTGGCTCAATCAAATGAAATGAAACAATGCAAATGAGTTAGAATTCCCTCGGTTCAAACCCTCAATTCAATCTCTAACCGTGGATCCACACACTTGTAACCCACTACGGCTCATCCAACGCTCATCAACCAAAAGATGGATCAAGCAATGAATTGACCACCTATAATCCACTCAAACAATCGACGGCATTAAAGACAAGCGCTAAAGAAGACATAGATCCAAAGGTAGAGATTAAACTTCCTGGATCCAACGCGCTTACAACAAGAAACACAACTGAAAAGTAGCATCCAACGGCTAAGGGTAAAGGCGTTATCCAACGGCTCGACAAGCCTTTCCCATGGAGATTACTCAGTTCCAACACTCGGTGAGTTAACTCCGCACTAAGCCTAAACCAAGCGGATCGACCCAATCCTCACGCATGTACTACTTCGTAAAATAGGCAATTCACTCAAGCTTCACTTAAATTCGAAAACAAGATCATCATATTAACTCATGTCTTGGATTACCGAATGATGGATGAAATTCGCTTTCTCCGATAGCAATTATCGATGACGATCACGCTTATCTCCCAATATCACCGATGCCCAACCCAAGCTCACCCACCCGCCACCGAATCCACAATGGCTTTCTCATCCCCACCGCACCATTGGCCTCCGCTTGGAACAGGGAAGAAGGTAGAGGCGACGATGCCGAGGAGTAGGAACATAATGTGTTGTTTGTGGAGAAAGGTAAGAGGTCGCAGACAACAAATGTGGAAGATCGCCGCGGCGACTTTGAGGGGTTTAACAAGCACTCGATCTGGGTCGCATGCCTTTGACTTTCACCGGGAGAAGGAATCAGACCGAGTTCCGGCGATTAGAGAGGGTAGTTCGGCCACTAGAGAAGCTTTACACCGGGTGATTTCAGCAACTCTTGGATAACGCTATGTTGGTTAGGTTGGTATCGAAGGCTACCGTGAAGGCATTCTCGAGTGCCTTCCTCTGCAAGGTGATTGGATGCATGTCCATTGAATTTCGAGATTGTAACAAAGGCGCTCCACCTGTTGACCCAAGAAAGACAAAGAAGCAGAATCCATGAGAGTCACGAGGATTGTCGAGATGAATAGAGAGAGAGAGAGAGAGAGAGAGAGAGAGAGAGAGAGCGGGGAGGGAGAGGAGGGAGATAGGAAGGAATTAGGGTTTCTTCATGCATATGCATGTTTACAGAAAACCAGAACTGAGCTGGTTTTCTTCGAGGGAGAACGGTTGCGGGAGAGAGCAGAACGGGTTAAGAGCCTCAACCGAAGGAGAAAATATTACGTCGAGTCCGCACAGCTTTACGTGCGGACTCAATCCTGGACATGTGTCTTTTTTCCCGTTTAACTGAGTAGGAGATAACGGACGGCTTTCCACGACCCGCCCAGAACGTCGATGGCGTAGACTATGTAAATACATTTCCGGCGACCCGCTCCGTTGGCGTCGTTGCTGCGGGAGGAATTTAAGAAATATATAGACAGATTTAGGGTTGGGGTTAGTTTTTCCAAGTGAAATGAGTGAGAAGAGATCTAAAATCTCATTTTTACAAAAGAACCATGAAGATGGAGAACGTTGAGAAATAACAACCATTTTAGGATGTATTAAATACAAATTCATTAATGCTTCTCGTGCATTTTTTTTCTACGGTTTATTAGTGATATTCTTGTTCTATCGAAGAGAATATGTTCATTACTTCCAATTAGAAGCAATTTGGATGTTTTTTTGTCGAATATTTAATTTTGAGTGTTATTTTGCATGTACTGTGTACCTCTTTGGAGGGTACATACCATTTTGACCTTTTTTTGCGTTTTTTTTGCCAACTCCTTATGATTATGTATAGGGCATTGCAAAGGAAGCATTTGATGGAAGTTTGGGTGGTTTGGTGGTTTAGTGCACCCCTCTTTGGAAGTACAGACCATTTTTTGATCTTTTTTTTCGTTTTTTTTCCCGACTCCTTATGATTATGTATAGGGCATTGCAAAGGATATATTATAATCTATTATAAAAAATTCAGACTAATATAAATTAAGCCTCTAAAGCCGATATATTAAAAAAAATTTATTATATATAACTTCTTCAAATCATTGAACTAATATCTAAAATTTAAAATATATATGCACATGAATAATAGAAATTCTCAATATTTCAAGTTACCATAAAATGAAGTTTTCTTAAACTCGAATAGATTCATAAGAGGCTTAATTTATATAATTGTTCAAATCAATGATTTGATTTTGATTTAACTCAAGAAAAAAGCCCCACTCCAAAATGTATTAATCATTAACATCACAATATCAATCCTAATGTGACAAAGCATAAATTGAGCTCATAAATATGTTCAAAGTGAGAAAAAATACGACATGTTAAGCACAACTAAGCAACAATCTACCCTAATAAATAGAATTACTAATCAACATTTACCTCACAATCGAAATATAAAAATATATATAGCAACAAACCACACTACTTCATTAAATCATCAGATATAACTACACTACATATAAACTAAATATATTTCATTAATCATAAAACTAACAATGAGCCATTTCGTGAGGCGAAAAACCTAAGCATTTATTCAAAGGGTACTTGGACTCGAATATTTGAACTTCAATCATTGTTCGCTTTTATTTTGAAAGGTAATTTTTTATAGATCCATCTCATAGAACGAACGAGAATTATCAATCATCACTATCAAATACAAATAGATCCATATCATATGTGAAAATATACAATGCGTAATCACTATTCATGGCAAGGAAATGCTCAATATTCAAGGAAAATATACAATGCAATCACTCTTTATGGCGGAAAATCACTCTTTATTGCATTCACCTCCATGCCAAGTCATCTTCTTCTTCTCTTATGTGACTTGAGGAGAAGTCAAGCATGAAGTAGAGAGAGGATGAGTTCCCTCCCATTGATCTTTTCACGACTTGAAGAAGAGCTCTTGGAATTAGCTTTGGGAGCTTCACGATCGATGCATGCACTTCAACAAATGAGTCTTCAAAGCGAATAAAATATCATCCCGTGTCCATGCACTTCAACTATATGAGATGAGAGAGGAGAGTTAAACAAAGCGTAGTAAAATATCCCGTGTCTATGCACTTCAAAAAAAAAACAAGCGAGTCTTCAAAGCCACTAACAGATGTATTAAACAAAATCCTATATCAAACAAAATAATATTGTTCTCACTTTGGATTTTAAGTCCCAAACAAAATGTAGTTTAACTCACTAAATATATTCATTATCTTTGGCCAATCTTGGTCTACCCATCAAGGAGGTTTTTTGCCTCCATGTATTTGGACAAACATTCCAGTCGACACTATTTTCTTGACGGTATCCCACTCACTATGTCGATTGGCCATTTCCTTGGATCGCCGAAAAGCACCAAAGATCTTCAACAAGTAATTTGATCTAAATAGGCGTAAAAAATGTCAATAAGTTGGACCAAAAAAAAAAGTAAAGATGAACCAAATTTGAAAACAGCTTGCAATCTCGGGAAGAATGCTCTTATGGGTTGGTTTGGGCAATGAGTCATAAAAATACAGCCTCGATTTAATATGTCCAACCAAGAGTGTCCAGTCGATTATCTATAACTAGCAAAGATTAACTCAACCTCGACACCCCGCAGGATATGTCGATGAACATCTTGCTTTCCATCTTGCCGCAGCATAACTCTGGAGAAAGAAGAGAACGACATTACACATTGACTTTCATCTAAACAAACAAGAACTGAATCATAATAACATTCGTGGGGTAACATACCCAATGCAAGCATGAAATGTACAAATATGGGACATACAGAAGCGAGCATTTCGGTAAGAAGGCGAAGGCATCAATGTGTGCATCATCGAGAGATATTGATCCGTCAAGAACTCATCGACCGCCTCGTGTAATAATGATATTCCCAGTTGTGAATCTCACCCCAATTAATAAATATTTTAAAGTGAACTAAGCGAATAGGTTATTTTACATGAAGGACTCGGCTTGACTTCCTTGTCCTGAACCGGAACGATGTGTCAATAAGATCGAGCATTGGCTTACAAAAACGGATGAGAACTCAACAACATGAAGTAATGCTCGAAAAAATTATCGATGACAAAAGCGATGAAGAGCTACATTCACTGAATAAATCCTCGATCTAATGAGATGATGCATACCTCCGATGCTCCTCCACCACCACGATGGCGTCGTGGTCATCGACCTCTATTGGCTCATCTTTACTAACCTATAAAACAATTTAGTGATGACGAGCTGACTAACTATGACTTTGGATCGAGAGGTGAGATTATTAATACCTCCGATGCTCCTCCACCACAACAAGAGCACTGTGGGTCACCGACCTTTATTGCCTCATCATCTGTAAAATAGTGAATTTAGATGACGAATTAACTATGACTCGATCGAGGTCGAGATTATTAATACCTCCGATGCTCCTCCACCACAACAAGATGACTGGGTCATCGACCTTTATTGCCTCATCTATGCTAACCTATAAAAAAAATTTAGTGAAAGACTATTTCTATTATCTCAAATTTAAAAGAAAGTAACTTAATACCTCTCACGGCTCTGAGTGGAGGCCACCACATCATTTGTTCTTGCTCGAGACTTCACGTAAGTGTGTGTGAAAGGGAAGTAACAATTTTCCTCTTTCTTATCTCAGAGCTTTAACACCACGCAATGCTACCAATTGTTTTGAGCATCATGTGTAGTGGTGGCCTCCACAAGAACTTCTCCTATGGTCAATTCCACGCGGCTTCCCCTTTGAAGTATCCAACTCATGGAAGCTCCTGTGGTAGCCTCCACAAGAGCTTCCTCATTGTACCCTCCTCGGGTCACATGGTAGTCTCCCAGGGTACCAGTGGGGCAGCCCCGTGGTAGCCTCCCAAGAGTTTCCCAGGACCTCCTCCTGCATTTGGGGTGGTAGGACCCCGCCTGGATAGAACATCCTCGATAAAACAACCAAATCAAGCCCATCCAACCTCTCGGTTATTGTTGTATGGAAAGACGACATCGCCATCAAATACTTCCTTTGCAATGCCCTATACATAATCATAAAGAGTTGGCAAAAAAAGCGCAAAAAAGGTCAAAATGGTCAGCCTCCAAAGAGGTACAGTCTGATGCACTAAACCACCGAAACCACCCAAGCGCCATCAAATGCTTCCTTTGCAATGCCCTATACATAATCATAATTAGTTAAAAAAAAAAGCGCAAAAGATCAAAATGGTGTACTCCAAAGAGGTACAGAGGATGCACTAAACCACCGAAACCACAAGCGCCATCAAATGTTTCCTTTGCAATGCCCTATACATAATTATAAGGAGTTGGAAAAAAAACTACAAAAGGTCAAAATGGTCCCTCCAAAGAGGTACGAGTCTGAATCTAAACCACCCGAAATCACCCAAACCGCCATCAAATGCTTCCATTATAATGCCCTAAACATAATCATAAGAAGTTGGCAAAAAAACATGTGAAAAAGGTCAAAATTGATCGTACCCTCCAAAGAGATACACAGTACAGATGCACTAAACCACCCGAAACCACCCAAATTGCCATCAAATGCTTCCTTTGCAATGTTCTAAACATAATCATAAGAAGTTGGCAAAAAAATATGTGAAAAAATTGCAAAATGATACCTCCAAAGAGGTACACAAAAAAAATACCCACCCAAAATCACCCAAACTTCCATCAAATGCTTCCATTATAATGCCCTAAACATAATCATAAGGAGTTGGATAAAAAAATGAAAAAAAAATGGTCTCAGATCTCCAAAGAGGTACACGTAATGATGCACTAAACCACAAAACCAAACGCCATCAAATGCTTCCTTTGCAATGCCCTATAAATAATCAAGGAGTTGGCAAAAAACTGGAAAAAAAGGTCAAAATGGTCACTCCAAAGAGGTACGATGCACTAAACCACCCGAAACCACCAAAGCGCCATCAAATGCTTCCATTATAATGCTCTAAACATAATCATAAGAAGTTGGCAAAAAAATATGTGAAAAAGGTCAAAATTGATCGGTACCTCCAAAGAGGTACACATGCACTAAACAACAGAAACCACCCAACCCATCAAATGCTTCCTTTGCAATGTTCTAAACATAATTATAAAAGTTGGCAAAAAAACATGTGAAAAATGTCAAAATGATCGCATCTCCAAAGAGGTACAAGGTACAAAATGTAAAATACTCACCCAAAATCACTCAAACTTCCATCAAATGCTTCCATTATAATGCCTAAACATAATCATAAGGAGTTGGATAAAAAATGGAAAAAAGATCAAAATCTCTCCAAAGAGGTATACATGCACTAAACCACCCGAAACCACCCAAAGCCATCAAATGCTTCCTTTGTAATGCCCTATACATAATCATAAGGAGTTGGCAAAAAAACGCAAAAAAAAATCACTTCTCCAAAGAGGTACAGAGTACAGATGCACTAAACCACCCGAAACCACCCAAACGCCATCAAATGCTTTCATTATAATGCTCTAAACATAATCATAAGAAGTTGGCAAAAAACATGTGAAAAAGGTCAAAATTGATCGACTCTCCAAAGAGGTACACAGTACGGATGCACTAAATCTGAAACCACAAACGCCATCAAATGCTTCCTTTGCAATGTTCTAAACATAATCATAAGAAGTTGGCAAAAAAAACATGTGAAAAATGTCAAAATGATCGTATCCTCCAAAGAGGTACATGTACAAAATACCACCCAAAATCACCCAAACTTCCATCAAATGCTTCCATTATAATGCTCTACATAATCTTAAGGAGTTGGCGAAAAAGCGTAAAAAAAGATCAAAGAGGTCACCCTCCAAAGAGGTACAGGTACGATGCACTAAACCACCAAGAAACCACCCAAACCGTCATCAAATGCTTCCTTTGATGCCCTATACATAATCATAAGGAGTTGGCAAAAAAAAGCGCAAAAAAAGGTCAAAATGATCACCCTCCAAAGAGGCTACGGGATCTGATGCACTAAGTCACCCGAAACCACCCAACCGCCATCAAATGCTTCCTTTGTAATGCCTATACATAATCATATAAGGAGTTGGCAAAAAAAATTGCAAAAAAGGTAAAAAATGGTCACCATCCAAAGAGGCATACAGTGGTACTAATGCTGCACCAAACCACCCAAACGCCATCAAATGCTTCCATTATAATGCCTAAACATAATCATAAGGAGTTAAAAAAAACTGGAAAAAGGTCAAAATCCAGAATTCTCCAAAGAGGTACAGTACAGTGATGCACTAAACCACCGAAACCACCCAACCGCCATCAAATGCTTCCTTTTGAATATAATGAACATAATCATAAGGAGTTGGCAAAAAAATGGAAAAAAAGGTCAAATTGGTGTACCTCCAAAGAGGTACAGAGAGTCTGATACAAAATAACATATAAAAAAACCAATCTTTCACCTGGATAGTGAGAAGAACAGATTAAACCCTAAATTCATTCAAGTTCGGAATGCATGTGTAAATACCTCATGTACCACCTACAATACCTCAATATATGATTTGTTATACCATCGAGCGGCCCGTCCGAGCAGGTAAGCGCAGAAAATATCCTTCGTGGAGGAATGTCAAGCGTCGGTAATGTTTCTCGTTCTTCTTCTCCGCTTTTGAATGCGGCTGGGGAAATGTATTTACGCCCGTTAATACGCCATCGACGCTACGGTCGGAAAGCCGTCCGTTATCTCGCTCTCTAATCGATAAACGGAGAAAAAACCGGGTCACATGTCATTCAGTGGATTGGAGTTCGACGTAAGCTACGCGGGACGAAATATTTTCTCCAACCAAGAGGGAGGAGGGGGCCAGCATGCAAACCGTTGTGGAGGAGGAGCGGTTTTAGGTTTTATTTTAAAATTTAAGCTAATTAATATACTAATTAACTATAATCAATTTTATAATGCCAAAATATATCGTTAATATATATATCCCTTTTAGATTATTCCAGGTATTCGACGAACTGCGAGTCCGTTTCACGATCGGAGGCCGTTTGATTTGAGTCAGATTGAGTTATTTCGTTCAAAATGCTCGTCGTCATTTTCGCCGCTGATTTTGCAATGCACGTCAATTAAGTGTGAACGCTTATTTGATAGATTTTGATATTTGAAGCCAATGGCGTGATCAATTTTACCGAGGTCGTTTGAACATCATCACGCCTTCACCGACGATATGTGTGCAAGCGTTGATGACTTGGGCTGATCAATTGATCATTAAATTGTGTTATATTTATATCCTAACCGATTTCAATGTTCAACGCGATGAAAAGTCGTTCACGATCGAGGTCATTTAAATTGATTTTGGCAACATCCAGTATTTTCACTGCATTCGCATGATGATTATTCTACATTGCAGCATTCGTTTGAATTAAGCATGACAATCCCATTTGATAGATTTTGATATATCAACAACATAGTCAATTTTACTAACGGAGGTCATTTGACTATATGGGTGCCTGATATCGTCAAGCGTTGACGTCAGCCATTGATCGGTTGATCCTGTTGTGCAATATTTATATCACCAATTTCCATGTTCAACGCGATGTTTCACAATCAAGGTCGTTTGAGTTAATTTCAACGTAGTGTATTTTGATCCCGATTATGATTGCCACCTCCAAAGTCAAATTCGATTGAGCTTATCTTAATTTGTGACACATATGTGGAGGTCAATAATCATGTGTGAAAATGAATTTTATAAGAGCTTTTTTCCATTTAAAATTCCCTCAATTTTTATTTTTCTAATTTAACTATAATCAAGGCTTCTTTTTAAAATTCCATCAAGCATAATTTTGATAAATTTAAAATTTATTGAAAAAAAAAAACAGAAGTGGAGCGCGTGGAGTGAGAGCCGCTCGTCCAAGTGGATGGGCTCCTGTACTTTCTAATTTACACTGCTATCTTGAGGCGTACATTATTTAGTTTTAATAAAAAAAATCAAATCGAACCTAAATTTTGAAAAATTTGATTTGATTTTGATTTTGATTTAATTATTGAAAACTTTAATTTTTGATTCTTGGATCGATTTATTAAATAAAATTTTAGATATAATCAAATAAACTAAAGTAATTATATGTAATGTAGTATTATTAATTTATATATAATAGGTTTATCTATTATATACTTATTTTTATTTATTTTTTAAATAATTGATGGTACTTTTGAAGGACTATTATCCAATTTTTAAAATATCTTGCCTCATAATATAATATGATTCTATCAACTTCTAAATTCAAAACATCGTTAAATAAAATTAATTTTAAATATTTATTTTAACGCATGAAGTAATTAATTATATTTTTATTATATTTATATTATTTTATTTATTGCTTATTTATTATATAATAAAAATTATGTAAATAAATTTTAAATATAACAAACTTTAATTTATCTAAAATAAAATTAAAATAATCAAATCAAATTATTATTTAATTTATTTAATTTTATATTTTATTTAATTAATTTAATTTAATATTTTTAAAAATTTAAAACTAATCGATTTTAAAAATTTATCATCTAATCCATCCGAATCAACCAAACGCACACCCCTACTGCTATCCGCCATTTCCATAAGCTCGCGGAGCAGCATCCACTACACCCGTACTTCTCTCCTCCCATCTTCTCGAAAATCTGGCGGCGAGAACCCGAAAAACCTTTCAAGAATCCAGAGAACGAGAAGAAACGAACGGAAATCAGACGCACACGCCCTATTTCCGATAAGTCTTTGCTGATGGTGTCAGTGTTAGGTCCTTCTTCTCCACCCTTCTTCCGCATCCTAAGACAGCTCTCTCCCCATGTAATGCTCTCTTCCATATCTCCACGAACCCTAGATCGAATTCCTTTTGCTGCTCTAAGGGCCGTGAGGACGCAGGGGATCGGAGGTGGCGCTGGTGACGAGCCTGCTGTGCTAAGAAGACCGGTCGTTTCGTCGGTAGTCGCCGATGAGGGGAGTGAGGGAGAGAGCTCAGTGAGGGATGGGGAGGTTGAAGAGAGGACGGAGAAAGGAGTGGGTCGATTGGGAGGATCGGATCCTACAGGAGACAGTTCCTCTTGTAGGATTCGTTCGGATGATCTTGCACTCCGGGAAGTAAGTGCTGGTTCACTGAATTAATGTTTTTATTCTACCTTTAGGGCTCAATTGATTGCTTGTAGATGTAAAGCATTTTTTAGAAACTGAGTATTTCATTTTACTATTGTTGTGTGAAAATGATATCATGACATTTGAGGAACTTTTAGAAGTTGTTTGTAGTGTTTGAAATTATTTGTAACTAGGAATGTGACGAATTCATCATTTTTAGAATAGAATTTTGAAATTCAAGCAACAAAATGATCCATTGCCAGAAAAAAAATATCTTTGCGGAAGTGCTATTAATGTCTGAAGTACAACTAACAAAGATGCTTTGATTAAGAGCATATGAAGGACAATGAAATGTCTTGTTAAAATGTGATGGATGCTTGGGTTGTTCTTAGGTGAGGTGAGGCGAGGTTATAGTGCCACTCAGAGATTCTAGGCAACAAGGCGAGCATCTAGTCTTGATTTGAAAGATTTTATTAATACTTCAAATATTGAGGATTTTATTAATACTTCAAATATTGAGGGTGATCTATATTTTTTGTGATGATAATTTGTCATAGGATGAAATGAAAAGTGCTTTAAGAGTTTGAGAAACAGACATATTGGAATGAGTCAATGAAAATACTAGTGCAAGAGCTACCATAGTTACTTTCAAAGATGAAATGATGTGTCCAAGGAAATGGATTAAGAGATTGGGGATACAAATTATGTGATAGAGAAGATAGCATGTGATGAACAAGTTAGAATAATTAGTAGTGAATATGATATCATATTTTTAACTTTAAATGCTAAAACAATAGAAAATACTTGAAAAATATTGAGCATCCCTTATCAGAAATCATCACGACAAATGTGAGCATATCAAACCAACCCTAACAACACCACATTGTCGCCATTAAACATTCTTGTGAGACATGTGTCTATCTCGCTTGTCATTTCCCCACTACCCACTTGTCTCAAATCAAATCCACCAATGCTAGCGTGTTTAAAGTTGCCTTAGCATCTATTAGTTCGCCTGCATGGCACTTCAAGCACCAACACCCCAAAGGAGAATATACCAGTGGTTGTGGTGGGCTTTCTATTCACATCAAATTTCATCTGAGGAAACGAAGCATGGCCCCCACCAGCGATATGCCCAGGTTTGCTCTGCACCTGTAGAGTTGGATGAGATTGAAGTTAAGGTATCTTAAGGTATCATTAAGGTTTGCATCATTTGGAGATAGAAAGAGGAATGAGATGGAGGAAATGCAGTAGAATGATTTAATTATTTTTTGGGGAAGATAAAGAGGATACTTGTTGAAGGTGAATAGTTTTATAGAGAGATGATAATCCTTGAGATGACATAATGACTGGGAAGTGATAGAACATGATAAGACTGTTTTTTATCGTCTGGGAAAGAGAAATGGTGTTTCCTATGGATGGTGAATAGTGTGTGTGTATTCTTTACCAATGCAAAGAAAATAGTTTTAAAATTTATTTGCATTTAATCCCTTTTCGTTGATTTACTTAGGAATTTATTTGTGAATTAAAAGGCAAACAAAATAGTTTTAGAATTTATTTGTATAAGAGCCCTAACAGATTATTTGGCTTGGAATTTCATTGCACAAATCATATCACGAATCAGAGATGATATAGGACTAGGGTTCATCATTTTAAATTAAACATGGAGATTTGAAACTAGAAGAGCTAAACAAAATGGAAGACTAGGATTCTATTTTAGGAGAATCACAAGACATATTTTAAACAATGGTAGGGATAAGTTACTAATCAAGGGAAAACCTACTTGATCTTTTGCTAAAGAAAAAGTTTTATGTTACTAACAACCATTTTAAAAAAACTGTGTGATTTTAAATAGGAGAAAGAATCTAATTCTTAAGGATTGCAAGGTACAAGCTTTGATGTTGTTTTGGGCTACTCGTTCCAAACCTATCTTAGATATGTTTTGATATGACATACATCCACATTGTTTTGAACTTACCAAGTTGCTTGTAACGTGTACTCATCATTTGCATGAAGTATAAAACATGTACTCCATAGAGGTATATGTAATACTTTTAATAATAATTAATTTTATACAATTGGTTCTTTGTTGTTATTACTTTATTATGATTGTTTGATCACTTGATGTGGGTTGTTCCTATATAATTATAAAAGATATGCCAATTACATAAATTCGAGTTGGTGTGAGGACCTTGTTACTTCATTTGACCTTGGTAGATTTTAAGCTTTATATCGTAGCCTCTTGGGAAATATGATCTTGATCAAAGGAAAACCTAGTTGACTTTTTTGTATTATATATGAATCTTTCTTAGAGCTGGTCTTTTTTTTTTTAGCTTCATTTGTTGGGACATCCCTTCTAATTAGGGCTGCAAATGAACCGAGTCAAGCATGTATGTATTCGAAGTTCAAGCTTATTTACCATTATCGAGCTCAAGCTCGATTTGATTTTTAAGATGGTGTCAAGCTTGAGCATTTTATCACTATCGAGCTCGAGCTCAAGCTCAATTCGAGTTTGTTCACGAGCTCGGTTCAAATTGAATTATTGAGCATGTTAATGAGCATTGTTTAATGAAATAAATGAGCTTTAAGCAAGCCTTAATTGAGCTTATTCAGCGCGACTTGTTGAGAATATATATGAGTTGTGTCAATTAAAGCTTAGTTAGCTTAAAGAATAAAAATTTGAATAATATTGTTCACAAACAAGCCTTAATCGAGCCATGATCGAGTTCTTAACGAGCTTGTTCAAGCTTTAAATGATATTACTCATGAGCATAAATGAACCTAATGACAAGCTATTCAAGCTTGTTCATTTAGCAATGGAGTATTTATAAAATATTCATGCTCATTTGATTAGTTAATCAAACGATCATGAATGAGCTCTAATTGAGTGAGTCACGAGTAGCTTGTCGAATGTTCGGTCATTTGCAGCCCCACTTCTAATGCAAGAACATACAACATATATTTATATCAAATTTTGCCTAAAAACATTGCCTATTGTAAGTTGTTGCTATTTGTATGAAAGCAATCTGTAACTTTCTATGATGATTGAATTTTAGAAGAAATATTCTCTTCAAATATATTTGGGCCTAGGGAAGAGTAAGTAATTAGGCCTAACCTTTAAATTTATTGGAGATTATTATTCAAGTTTGTGTCATACTCCTGCTAATGATAATCATCCTTATCATTAGCAAAAACAGCAGCCTCATCTACTGGTATTTAGAATTATGTTTTGTTTTGAGCTTGATTTGCTCTTAAATCTAAATTACCTTAAAATGCAAGGCAGACTTGTTTGACTCCTTTGTCTTCTTTATATTTTTGCATTGCTTATAACCTCTCAACTAATTTGTGTTTCCTGTTTGGTACTCTTGAATTTGGCCAAGTGCATCTCATTTTATTTTCTACTTCCGTTTGCTCTAGCCCTTTGATTTTGATAATTACAATTTATCTTCTATGTGATGGCCTTTGAGTCAAAGTTCCCATGTATGATGATGAAGTTTTTTACTTTTCTTTTCTCTTAAGAAAAACTTCAACCGGAAACTCTAGTTTTATCAACAAGTCACCAATATTTGTGCTTTTTTTTTTGGAATATTTAATGAATCAATTATGAAAATTTATGTTCTTACAAAGTTGATTCAATCATGAATGCTGCTTGTGCAGGTATGAGATTGGTGACAGGCTAAGTTCAGATCATGAGAAAACTATTGTGGAGAAGTTGTTACTTTATCATCCAGAGAGTGAAAAGAAGATAGGATGTGGAATAGAGTATATCAAAGTTAGTTTCCTCACAACATGTCCTTCACTATATTTTTAAAGGTTTTGAAGTATTTTATGAATTTTTTTACTTTATGGCTACTGCACCATCTTGAGTAAGAATTAGCCTTATCCATGTTATAGTAGTAACCATGCTGCTTTCCTGAACAATTCGTTTGTTAATCAAATATATGCATTGTTGGAACAAAATTTGATAGGTAACCACCTTTTTCACTTATAAAATGCTCTTGATAGAAATTGGTAAGCTTATGAGACCTACATGAACTATATTGATCACAGTTTTCCACTTGCGTGAAATACCCTATCTAATTATTTTCATATCTTGTTCTGCCTTTCTCAGAATTGCGTACAGATTGCAAAAAAAAAACTTCTGTTAAATTTGTTGCACTATGTGCAGGACCTAATAGGAATGAATGTGAAGAAAAATTCATAAAACCCATCTTTGAGAGAGGTTAATGATTACAGTAATGACTGAAAAATAGGATAGAAGTGATTGAAACACTGTAGCAATAATAATTTGACAGTCCATGGAAATCTACTATAAAAAATGTATTACCGATGATTGAGATCCAGCTTAAGTTGTTGAAGAATTCCGTGGATTTGTCAACTCCTTAAAATTAAGTAAAGTTTTGCTAAAGTTCAAAAAAGAAGCCGATGAAGAATAATGTTTGGTGGTGCCAACTTCAAATTAAAGGGTCCTTTCTTGTCATTAGAATAGCCTAGAGCAAAGCCTAGAAATGACAAATTCATGGAGAAAGATAATGTTTGGTGTGATGTTTATTAAAAGGCCAAGCACAGGAGAGAAAATTGTGAGACCCACACTTAGTATGAAAACCTGCGATCATCTTGGTAACATTCATGAAAGGATTCAAATCTTTTCTTTAAGTGACTCTTGAAAAGCAATCATCTTCTCTTTTAGCTAAGAATGATAACTTTCTTCTAGCTCTTATTTGTACCAAGGGAGGCCAAAATTTTAAATCATTGACTCACCAATTTCAAATCACATGACAAGTGTTCACTTATTTTAAAATTATATGCCATCACTTGGAAATCTTGAAATCAAAATTATCGATGGATCTCTATCCCCTATTACTGGGACTCTATTTTCATGTATTAAATCTCACTTGTAATCTCTTATTAGCATGTAATATATTGAAAGATTACAACTAAAAATGATTTTCTACCTAAATATTGTAAATTTCAAGACCAAAGATGGCGTTAGCAAGTTTGGAGGTTATCACTAATTTGATGAGGGCGTGTCCTTCTATCAATAAAGAATTTTTCCCCTTTTGCCAAAAAAAGATGAAATTATGATGTAATGACATTATAGCTTAGGCCATCCTTTTTTTTTATACCTTAAAAATTAATTTCATTCTCTATTTGAAAATAAAGATGCCTTTCAATTTGAAATTTATCGACTTGCCAACACCAAAGAGCTACTTTTAAGCCTAAGATATATAACGCTATTTAAATTTTTTTTCACTTGTGCATGATTATTTTTTGATTTATCTATAGCACCAAACCTTTACTCCAAGCGATGATCATACACAAGTGTGTTGCCTATAGTTGTTAAAAGAGAAATCAAATCTGGAATAAATATTCAAAATCTTTCATAATATGATTATAATCAAATACTGTCATCCAAATTCTTCATTCTGATAGTAGCACTAAATATTTCAATTATATTTTAATCAGTTATTTAAATCAGAAAGATTTTATTTATTAGACTTGTGTATGTTGATGATATTTTTATTATATGGGATCATGATTTGGATGTGATTATCTTGAGTAAAATGTTACTTAAGAGTTCAAAATTAAAGATTTTGGGCATCTTCTAAGGAACTGTAGAATGAAAATTACTATTACCATTTCTAAAGAAAATATTTTTTAGCTTTTAAATGAAATTGAAGCGATCGATGATGTGGTTTCAGGACAATCTCACCGCTACCTATTTTGACTTCTTTGTGCAATATAGCTTCCGCTCATATGAGAAGTATTTGATGAGCGGTATAGCTTCTGCTCATTTGAGGAGTATTTAATGGTCACTATAAATCTATGTATTTTCTGAGCTTTTGAAGGGCCATGAGCCCATTATCTAAAGCATTTGATTTGATGGCCAGTGCAATCTGTTACTTTGGAGTTGACACTAGTGGTTATTCTCTCTCTTTTTTCCACCTTTAAAAATATGACGTTCTTTCTTCAATGAGGAAGTAATGTGGTTTGTGGACTGCTCCTCCAACTTAGTCATCACTAGCGTAGTTGATGGAGAGATGACCCTTGTCGCTATCCACATAAATGAAGAGACTTAAAGGAAGATGAAGGTATAGGAAGCAGATTGCACCAGATGATGACAACAGGTTTTGCAAGAGACCTTGATTGAAATACTTACAGGAAGAAGAAGGCCACCATGATGTTCATCGCCATCAATGGAGTGAATGCAAGGTTTGCAGCTAAAACTGGGTTGAAATTGATATCGTTGGTGATAGTACGATCCAGATCTCATGGGATCTATACAATTGACTCTCCCCTTTTCTCCAGGAGTTCATTGACACTAGCTCACTCAAATTAGTGCTTCACTAGCAACAAGAATGGCTCCTTATCAAGCTCTGAATAATGGATTGAGAGTGACAAGATAGGAAGAAAGGAAGATGATAAGGGTCTTCATGATGTTTTGTTTTCAATTAATGTCTGCAATGGATTGACGTGTATGAAACATATTTTATGTATGAGGGATTTAAAACATTAACCTATTTAAAGCGCCTTCTACATCTGAGAGATCTTCACGTAATTTACTATTTTTTATCGTATTAATGTTCAAAACAATGCCATTTTTTCTCCTAGTCATGTCAAGAATGAAAAGGAAGGTGGTCTTACTTGCGCCGTTTCATGTTATCAATTCCATTCTGAAGTTCAAGAAGTATTGAAAGTGCAGCCATTAAGTTTTCCTGATTACTCATTTGTGTTTTGTGGGTTGAACTCTCTCCTTTGGAAGGGACTTTTAAGCTGTGCCACTTTAGCACGTATATTAAAGTTTATTGTCACTTTAGATTCTGCCAATGTGCAAGGCATTTCAGTGTAGTGGTTGATTGATTATGCTTTCAGTTAAGAGGGCTTGTGTTCAAGTTTTGCATATGTATTGCGTGTTAGAGTTTGGCATTAAATTATCTCAAATAATCCCCCTTCCCCTAAAAAAACTACTGCTAATATTTGTGCACATCATTCTTCAGAAGAAAGATTTAGTTCTAATTGTTTAAACTCAATGTCTATTATCATGGAGATAAAACGCCCTTAATCCTGCTGTTTGCTCGCTAGGATTTTACATCATGAATCAAAGATAACCTTTGCCCTACCATTTGTCAGGTTGGATTACATCCAGACTTCCAGGAGTCACGTTGTCTCTTCATTGTAAGAAGCGATGGGCAGACTGTGGACTTTTCCTATTGGAAGTGTATCAAAGGTCTGATAAGAAAGAAATATCCACTCTATGCAGACAGTTTCATCCTCAGACATTTTAGAAGGCGGAGGCCAAATGAGTGATCAGTTTTCAGGTTAGGTTTGTCCTACAATGCAATATAGATGTTCAATTTATTTTTAATTTGTTGTCTCTTTGTAATACTATGCAAATAATCCTTGAAATTTCCAGCTTAATACTTTTTTTAGTTTTTTTTTTCTGGTATCGTTCCCGCTTCTTAAGGTATTATTACATTTACATTGACCTTGCTTTATCTTTTCTTATTTCATCCTATATTGTGTATTGTTCCTATGGGACGTTTGAATTTTTTTTTTTACCATTTAGAATTATTTGGAACTAATCTTTATGTATTTAATTAATGGTTATCTTGTCACATTAGGCTAAATCATTTTTAAGTGTCTTAAAAGTCATTGTTAAAGGTGGGGATGGCTGACCACATTCTAGTTAAATATAATGTTCTAGTGGATGGACACTCATTCAACCTAGAAGTTTAAGTGGGTAAGAGTCTCCATTAATATATAAGCTGTGTCATTCATTATTTCACATTTGATGGGAACTAATCTCACTCTGTTAAATAATTATCATAATAATTTCTCTAACATATGAGTCCTCATATCGATTGCATTATTATTTGTCAAATTTATTTTTTAGATATTATCATCCACCAGAGCATTTTAATCGTGCAGGATATCATTACCATTGTTCATTTTAAGCCTTGTTTCCGAAGTTTATTTGGGCTTATAGCTGTGTACTATGTATCAACCATGTATATGCTCAAATTATCATTGTGCTGAAGTAGTTTAATTGTAGAAAATTATAGTTTAGATTATAATTGTAGGCTCTTTGTTAGGCTAGATCTGATTATATGAGTCACTGAGACATTATACCCTATATGATTTTTGATATAATGAGCTGAACCATCAGCGTGATGACTGGCAATCTGATTTAATGGTATTAGGATTATGTTCTAGTTTTGGTCTCCGCCTAGTATTGGTAGCGCTATTCCCCTACATTTATCCATTGATCTCGTCTTTGCGCTTGACATCAATCCTCATCTCGGCACCGATCAGTCACCCATTTGGCTTAGCGAGCAATGCAGGTTTCGTCTTTGTGCTGATCTCGCATTCTTCTCGCTTTGAGCACTCGATGTTGTCAAGCACGTCTACGAGCTCACCACTCTCCTCGTTCATTGGGGCCTATTAACGCTCTCCTTCTCATCGATCCTATTTTTCCCTTGATCATCCTTTAGTGTTGATTCACATGTGCTTGTTGTACAACACATTTATTTCTCTCTCTCTCAATAAATAGTTTCTTAGACTATTTGATTGTGATTTAGAATGCAAAAAGAATGTGTAAAAGAAAAGATTATTTTATATTGGTTGAGCTTTACAAATTCACGATTTTGCATTTTTTTGTTTGGTTGATAAAATATATATTAAGTAAATTGAAGGTTTGACGTCGGTGGGTGCGTGCGACCGCGGCGGCTCGGCGACCGAGCGGCACGAGGGCGGCGCGGCGCGGGCGGCGCGGCGGCGCGCCGCATCACATCACTTTACATGGTAATTTAATGGCGAATTTAAATACAGAACGGCCTTTGTATTTGAAATGAGGAATTTTACTAATCCGCTGAAATGTTAAAAGATGATTTGGAATGCAGCGATTCCAAAATGACGCTACCAATACTTAGCAATTACTTCGTAATTGTTCATTGATTTTAAAAATAGGACATTATATTAACCAGTAATTTGGATGTTTTTTAATATATGCATTACAAGTAAGAATTATTCCACCTAAGAAGTTCAATTTTGATTATTAATCATAGAAAAAAAATTATGGGATATATTGATGATAGTCATTTTGCTGTTATTAAATTTTCAGAAGTGGATCAATGTCAAATAAAATATGCAGGAATCATAACATAGATTTTAGGATTTGGTGATCAGACAATTATTCTCAATTCATGGACATTTATTTAAGACCATTAAAGATATGGGAGAGTATTTATGAAATGCTTATAATCAACATCATCCATCTAGACGTTTCCAATTTGAATATGAGATGCCTAATATATATATATATATATATATATATATATATATATATATATATATATAGTTAATTTCATGCATTACCTTAGGGCTGGCTAGAAGGTATGTATGCTTTACCTTTTCATCTTGGCTTTTGAATTTTTGTGCCTCTAATCATATGATTTGTTCATCGGGTCTTCAGAATATTTCACAATAACATGAATCATCCATTTACCTAAAAATTATATTTGTTATAATCTAAGATCATAGAAACTTCATTATTCAGTTAGTTAATCAGTTTATTCAACTCCCAACCATTTACTCTTTTTTTTTTTTTTTATCTTAGTGGGATGAAGGGCCATTTTTTGTCCTTTTCAACGGTTTCTTACCTTAATCAAGCATATTGTGATGCTAATTATATTTGTTTCTTAATGACTTTGATTTCATGGAAGCTTAAAAACCACCTCATATATTTAAATAATCTAGTAGCCTATGGGTGCAATTGAGATGGCTTTTTTTTATTTACGGGGCAATTTGAAACTACCGCTTAGCCAATTTGGGATCAATAATGGAACTGTGATAAGTTTTTCAATCTGACCTGATTACTTGTGATGATTGTAAGAAAATTATAATTTGATTTTTTTTAAAATAAAAAAAAATGGATATCAACTATAATTTCATATAATTGCTTATTCTGTAATTATATTTTTATTATTTTTTCATACAATTTCAGCTTATTTTTATTCTTAACAGGTGCTTTAAGTTTAATATGTAGAATTATTTTAAAAATAATTTCGATTATAAAATGCATGATTAAGTATAGTTAAGCTTATAAAATAATATAAAAATAGTATATATATATATATATCATATAATTTTTTGTATTTATATATTTAATATTTAAATTTTAATTTATATATATATAACATTCTAATCTTCAATATCATATCAAAAAATGATATTATCACTTATTTTTTAAAAATAAAATATATTTTTTTAAAGTATATGAAAGTATTAGATAAGTAAATATTTAATTTGAGGTGTTAGATATATAAATGAATTGTGTGATATGTATGTAAATATTTGATATATATGTATGATGTGATTTATATGCTAGAATGTTTTCTAAGTAGATATAAAGATCTAAGTGTTAGATATATTAAAACATAATATTTTTGTGGTGTATATATCTGAATCTCACTAATTTAAATAAAGATTTAGACACGTGATATTAAAATGTATCATATTTACAAAATTATCACTCAAATAAAATAAATTATTTATTTGTTCATGTTTTATGAGTTATGAAGTTATGATGAAATTATTAAGAATTTAATAAAATAGAAAATATGAATCATGATTTTCTTTTGAATTTAAATGTTGGGTGTAAAATTTATGAATTGAGGACTAATTTTTGTAAAATAGTCAAAAATATGAAATATGTATTAATTCAGCTTTTATATATATATATATAATTTATATGTAAAACTCTATATTGCTTCAACTACACGCATCATGATAACTCCTAAAGTCGAGTAAGCACAAAACGCCAAACCACCTTTTCATTTTGTGGAAAAAAAAAGGAATATGTAAATAAAGATTTATAAATGGCAGAGTATAGATTCAGAAAAATCATTTTTAATCGAGAAAGTACGATCAGAAGCATCTCTTGAAAACTTTGGCCCATAAGCTTTTTTAATTAATGTGACAATTAATTGGTGAAATAAATTTCTTTTCTTTTGTATATAAATTAATAATGTTTTTATAAATAATTAAATATCATAAAAATATTTAAATTAAATTTACATAATATTTTTTATTAATATATATTCAATTATCTTGATTTTAAATATCCATAAATTCTCAATATTCTTTTGGAGGAGATAAAGTCATCTCTTGACATGTGTGCATGATAGAGTATTATATTAATAAGCTCTAATTCTCATATTCTTTTGAATATTTTAAGAGAGAGAGAGAGAGAGAAATTATTATTTAAAAAACTGAATTTTGAGATAATTATTTTAAAAGAAAATAAATATAATACATAATATATCTTATATTAAGACATCTTAAACTATTAGAACTTTAATTTTAATCAAGTATATTCAAATCTTTATAAATATATTATGTATTTGAGTTTCGATTAAATTTTCTTAAATATATAAAAAAAACTTATATTATTTATCTCTATTTGCACTCACCCCTCTCTTAGCTGGTAGGGGGTTGAGTTGAAGATCTCTTATCATACTTAGGTGAAATCAGTGGGGACGTCGTGTGGGTGATGAATGTGGAAAATATTGGGATTAGTCATAACGGCGTCCCATACAAGATGGGTGGTGTTGGGTGGATACCCATTAAAAAAAAAAAAAAAAAAATCTCTATTTGCGTGTGTTTAAGTGAGGTTAGAAGGAGAGAATGTCTTCATTTTCAATTCATGGAATCAGCATAATAAATAAATAAAATTATGATGTAGCTTGTATTTTATGCAAAAAAAACAATCACAATAATACATAAATAAATAATAAATAAACATTGGGGAGTGAGACGATTAAAGTAAAAGTATGATTCTTCTCTTTTTTCGTTAAAGGAGGTTCGATAACTTGGCTTATATGGATTCAAATATTCAATTACTGAGGCATAGAAAGAAGCACTTATCAGTACTGCTTTGGAAGGTAAAATACAGTAAAGCCACATGCTACGAAGAGTAAGAATAGTGTTTTAAGGATCTTAGAGTCATAAAACAAATTGATTAAATGATATTTAATTCTTATTTTACATTAAAACTGTGTTTATTAGCAAGTGAATGATTAAATAAAACATGTACTTAGTGCTTTTAAAGATATGTTTAAGTGAATAATTAAATATTATGAAAGCTAAAAGTCTAATCAATTAAAGGGGTTAGAGAAAGAAAGAGTCATCATTGTGATTCTGTGATCTTAGTAACGTCATTTTGGATTAGCAAATAATTTGTTGACAGAGAAGGATAATAAGTGGTGAGTAAAGGAAGTGAAGAGATTGTGGTTAGAAGCAAAACTTAAAGCTGGAAATTAGAAGAAGTTGGTGGAGAAGATGTTAAGTTTTTACAGTAAAATATTAGAGTTGCAGTCGTCTTTTCTTTTATTTCTATAACTCTGATGTTAAAAGATACTTTTGTTATCACATTGGCTTATAAATATATATTTAGAGGTTGTTTGAGATTACTTTTATATTTTATATTTTATTTGAAATAATATATTTTTTGATGATAATAATAATTTCTTAAAACATTTAAACATCTAAATATTATTGAGTGTTGTTTACAAATAATGTGATTTATTTTAATAGATAAAAAAGAAAATATTTAATTGATGTTTGGGATCATTTTTATTTTTTTTGTTTTATATTTTAAAATTTTATAATATATATTAAGCAAATATATTTTTTAAAAAATATAAAACTCAAATTTTTTTGTTAATGATTATAGAAAATATATATATATATATATATATAATTGAATTATGTGAAGGATTAACTTCATTTTCTTTTGTTCAATTAGTCTTCATGAACTGTTCCATGAGAGCTATATGCAGAGCGGACTCAGACATAGTTGAGGGGAGCATTGCCCCTTAAACTCGATACTTTTTTTTTTATATAAGATATCAAATTATTTGACTTTCTAAAATTTTTTTGTCATTTATTTTTATCATGATATATAAATTTGCTCATCCGAAAATTGATGCTGATTAATCTTATATAGAATAGATATTTATGATTTGAATTTGAGTTTTAATTATATTGGAAGTTTTTTAATTGTGTAATTTATTTATAGAATAGTATTATTGAGGTCTTATAAATTTTTATATTTAGAAAAAAGGCCAGAAAAAGTGTTTGAATATAAAAAATATTTTTTGAAAATAATACTTGATAATATGGATTATCTTTGAACTACGTATAAATTATTAGACAAATGATAAATTTTATAATCAGTTCAGATCAGATGATATTATACTTATTTTTATTTTTTATTTTTTATTTTATTTCAATCAAGGAGGTAAAATGGTTGAATCGGCTAAGTTATTTGACTAAATTATATGATTGATTTTGAGTCAGGTCTATCAAGTAGGGTTGGTCTTAGGCATGTGCCCAGGCTTACCTGAAAATAGTATAGGATAAGAGAGGTTTAGAGTGCTGAAAATATATGCTCTATAGGGTTTGAAAAAAGGACGTATGGAACTGTCCTACATACAATTATTTAAAAGATGTACTATAAGTCATCAAAGGTGAGCTCTAGTTAAGACTTTATGCTTCATTCATTTATTAAGCTAAAAAAAATTAATTATTATAAAATTAGAGATAGAGCTTATTAAAATTTAATTGTTAATAATGGTTATAATGATTTAAAAATATATTTGTGGGTTTTGTTTATAATTTAAATGAAAGATGATTTGAATATTGTAAAGCTATATTTATAGGTGATTCTAATGCTCTGATTATGACTGTATTATATAACTTAAATCTAATGATTATATTAATTATATATATTGATATGACGCTAAAATCTCAATAATCGAAACACGTCTTGATATCTAAAATATATGATCCTAAAAACTAGTCCATATCAAACACTTAAAATATTATTGGAAACTTTGGATATAATTAAGTCCCTAAATAGTTTCTAAATATGGAGTGTTTATAAGCAAATCGGCGTCTTGGAGCGGATCTAACAAGCCCAAGATCTCTTGATTACGATTTCATTTGAGTATTCAAATATTTAAAATACATCGAGATAATCAAGGGAATCATTTTGAGCCATCCGATGGAGTGGATTTTGCATGTATTCCAAACGTCATCCCTAATTTATAAATAGCCTCATTCTTCACATGAGGAGCCTGTTAAAGAAAGAGAAAGCTCTAAAGCTTGAAAATCCTCAAGTATAATCATGTCATCACTCCGGTCGACCACCCGTGGTTGCCAAACCGCCGTTGGCCGGCCGTCGGCCGCCGATCCTGCGTTGTCAACCACCGTCACCGGTCATCACCGCCGACCACTATCAGCCACCATCCGTGGTCATTCTCAACTACATCGCCGGTCATCGCATCTTCGCCGCCATCATCTAATCACCGCCCACCGACCACTCACCGGTTGTTCTGTCGACCATCGCCGCCGCGCACCACCATCGATCACCATCATCATCAACCAGTCGTTCGGCGCCGTCTGGTAACCGCCGACCGCGTTGCCGGTTCGCCGACCATCGCCATCTCCGGACATCACCACCGCGATCATCGCTGATTTGACACACTTCACCATCATCAACGCCACCAACTACTGCTTTGCGATTGCATAGCTATTGTTATATGATTTTAGGATTCCCATTGCCAACCCTTCTCATATATAATTTTGTAATCCGTTATTGGGAAAACTTTGTACTCGAAATAGATACATAATGAAAGATTTTACTTAGCTATACCCGTGATTTTTTCTCCTACTCGAGTTTTTCACGTAAAATTCAAGTTCTCGTTCATTCTTCAAAGCGTCTGTGTGTGTGGTGAATTTCATAACAAATATAAGGTGTAAATTTTCATTCTATCGGTTTTAACGCATAGCAGTTTGCGTCGTCTATAAGAATCAAACTCCTCAATCGCAATCTTTGTAAATACTATTTGATACGCAATACGGAGCCTCCGCTCAACTCGTCACTCTAAACCAATCTTTGAACCAAGGATGCCAAGCTTCTACCCACGATAGGCATGATATCGTGAAGGTGCAACAGAATCTCTAGAAGATCGTGTGAATGGAAGAGTCTCAAAATAAGATAATCCTACTTTTATGAGGAACACCTTCTTGCGGCAAACACATCTCCCCCAAGATCTTTAGCTGGGAGGTCAAAATGCTAATCTGGGGCTTTTAGTCATCGGTGAAGTTTTTTCTTCAGTTGTGATCGCGACCTCTGACACTACTAGTTTTACTCATCTATCACTTGCAACTCAACCAGCTAATCCACCAATTATTGTGATAGTTTGGCACGCGTTCGTCACGCCACGTTATCGTGGAATTACAATGCTTAGTGTGAGAAGAATTTTATTATAAAGATGAAAATCATCTTCCCTCTCATCGCTATCAAGAGTCTTCACCTCGAATAAAGTTATTCTTCAACATCCTATTCACGTAGTGTTCAAGCTTTGAGCATCGACTCTTATGATGCGACTATATGAACATAGCGACAATTACATGACTATCATGCATATCCAACGAGCTCGACACACTACTTTGTTGGGTCTTTCTAGTTACCCTCAAAGGCGGCTCGCGCGTTCTACTCCCTTCCAATGGGATCCATCCATACCTTTCACAAACTGCCAATATTTGTGTAGAATAATTCATTGAAAATCGAAGGATCATTAAAGATTCCTCTCTCATCTCTGCATTCATCAAAATAAAGGTGAATCGGTTAATGAATACTTAGAAGTTCTCCTGCTTCGCCAAATACACAGAGTAGACCACGAACTATTAAGAAGAGTTTTCCTTAGGCTCCATTCGGGCCTTTCATCTAATGCGAGATATGATCCGCTTATTTGCCTACTTGGTTCATCGTGTGGAAGCACAAATTTCTACATATTAGGCTATTAATGCTCATCGTAAATAATTTGAACAATCCACGAAAACATAAAAGCGCCCTAGGGAATGCGGTGACAATCCCATCAAAAAAGCAACAAGGCAGTTGTAATCTCCCCTCCGGCCTCACATCAACATGAATCGACCAAAAGGTATACACACCCACACATCTTGTGTTTCGATGGCCATTCGAGATGAAGAGACCATCAAGTGGCCACATCCGCTGAAACTAAATTCGTGAAATCGAGCAATATTATTACTTCCATCGTCATGGACATCTACTAAGGCATGCAAACAACTCAAAGAAGAAATCGAGGCTCATTCAACAATGATATATATGATGATTTATGAAGAATCAATCGACTCAAGCAAACAATACTCCAACTTGGGGCAACTAGGATAATCATCACGTAAATAATAAAATAGTCATCGATAGTTGAAGAAATTGAAACAATTATGGAGGACAACTACTATCTAATCAAGTCTTTATTGTCACCTCAAGAATCAAAGTTAATGAAATCTTGTATTGATCATTCCATCACTTTTAATGACTGGACTTAGAAGGAGTTCAAGTTCCCCATCAAGATTCACTTATTATCGACGGAGATGACCCATGCTATAATATTAAGAGAATTTTGATTGACAACGGAGTTCTATTGATGTCTTATTTTACTCCATATTTCTAAGCATGGGCTTGGATAGGAAAATCTCTAACCCGTTGTAGAACCATTATATGGGTTTGATAATCTCCTATGAATAAAGGGACAATCACCCTTCCTTGTCCTCGAGAATTTTCTCGATAAGTGACTCATTCAATTTAATTCATGGTGGTCAAGTCGATTCGGCATGTAACGCCATCTTCGAAGGCCCTTCTCAATTTTGGTGTCGTTACTTGATCTCACCTTAAGATGAAATTTTCAATCGTTGTTGGGGTTAAAGTGGTAACAAATCATCATATTACCTCGCAAGCTCAACCACGCCCTTCGGTGACCTTCAACATCGAAAATTTTAATTTTGAGATGGAGAAGTACTGAGAGCTTCACAGAAAACTTGCTCCCTATTTCATCATCGATGACCAACTTTTACAACAACAACAAGTTAGATCTGCTCTGACAAATAGAGGGCAAAATAAATACTTCTTGCATAAAATCAAGATATCTTCACTTGGAGTCGATAGATATGCCGAGGGTCAACCCCAATGTGATGATGCACTCCCGATTGATCCAACATTCAAATCGATCATCCAAAAGAAGCGAAATTTTGCACGACGCCTCAGCTTGAAGCAAAGTTAACAAGCTTTTAGAAGCGGGATTCATACGAAGTACATTATCCTATATGGCTAGCAAATATTATCATGGTTAAGAAAACAAATGGAACATGGAGAATGTGTATTGATTATATGGATCTCAACAAAGATTGCAGAAGATAGTTTTCTCTCCTCGAATTGATCAATTGGTCGATGTTACATCCGGACATCAAATGCTCGATTTTTTGGATGCTTACTCAAATTGCAACTAAATAAAATGGATCCAACGGATGAAGAAGTCATATCATTTCAAACATATAAAGGTTTATATTATTACCAAGTGATGTGTTCGGGTTAAAAAATCTTTGGTGCTACTATCTTATGAATAAAATTTTTAAAGACCTCTTAGGCTCACAATGGAGGTATATGTGGATGATATGTTAGTAAAACTTGAAGAATCATAATATATTTTTGAATTAAAATATGCTTTAACCTTCTTCGACGTTATAACATGCGAAACGACCAAGTATGCTTTTGGGGTTCAAGAAAATTTCTTGGGTTTTAAACCACCCGGATCCAATCCAGAAAATCAAAGCCCAAGATATGGCTCCTTTGAAAAATATCAAAATTTTCAACATTTAAATGGGAATTCTGCCTTATCCCGCTTCCTAGCCCGTTCGGGGATAAATACTTGTCATTCTTTAAAATACTAAAGGGAGCTAAAATAATAATTTTCTGGACTAATGAATGGTGATGCTTTTGAGCAACTAAGAGAATATTTAGCATCTCCACCCTTACTATCTAAGCATATCTAGAGATATTATACTTATATCTTGTAGTCTCTTCACGATAAGCTCAATTTTAGTGCAGAAGAAAATAAGATACAATTACCAATTTACTATGTCAACAAAATTATTTTGATATAGAAAGTCGTTATCCGGTGATAAGATGGCATTAGCTTTAGTTTTTCTAAAATTTACGTCCATACTTTCAAGCTCACACCATCGATTTATACTCATTTACCATTGAGGCCATTCTATAGAAACCAGAGGCATTTGGGAGGTTAATCAAATGGTGTAGAATTGAGAGTTTGATATCCATTTTTACCCAACTAGATATAAAGTCTCAAGTACTCACAGACTTTATAGTGGAATGCATTGCCCCAACTCCAAATGAACAATCTACTACACCCCTTTCCCTTCTCAATGGACCATCTATGTTGATGGAGCTTCAAAAAATATTGGTGTTGGAGAATCTTACTTATTTTTCCCCAATATGATACCTTAGTATGAACTCCTAAAATTCCCTCTACAACCAATAATATTGAATATGAGGCTCTCATCGCATGGTTGAGACTTGTCATCGATTGTGAAGCTCTAATGATGCACACCGACTCTCGCTTGTCCTTCCAAGTTGAGGGAAACTTTAATACTTATAATCCTCACCACAATACCTCGCCTTGGTGAAATCACTTCTGCCCATTTTAAGATACATCAAATCATTCACATACGAGAGAAGAATACTGAGTGACGCTCGCTCGCTACCTCTACCATCGGAGATCTATTTAGAGAAGTCATCTTAAAGAAATATATTTTCTAGTATCCAAGGGTCATGGGTAATACAAGCAATTAATGAGATAAAGAAACCTTCATGGATGGATCTCATCCTGCCTTTTCAATAAGAGATCCTTCAAAACCCAACTATTGCAACTCGCCTAAAGACAAGCTTTAAACTTTATTATTATCTGAGGTGAACTATACAAACGAGCTTTTTCCGGACCATACCTTAAATGCCTCTCACCATCGAGGTCGATTACGCATTAAGAGATGTTCACTCGGAGATATATGGAGAAAACCTATGAGGAAGGGTGCTAGCCCTTACAATTATAAGGTGATTCTATTAGCCTACGATGACGCAAGACCCCTTGGAGTTCACAAAAAATGTGTGGATTGTTAGTTACTCTAACCTTTCTCACCATATAGAGCTCTCATCCCTTCAAAGCCCATGACCTTTTGCTCAATGGAGAATTGATATCATGGGACCTTTTCGAGCAGGCAACTAAAGTTTATCATTTTAGCGACTACTTCACTAAATGGGTGGAAGTCGAACCACTTAAAAATCACGAGGTGAATGCTAAACAATTTATTTGAAAATATAGTATGTCGATTATGTCTTCTTGCAAAGATCATCACCGACAATAAAAACCCAATTTAGTGGAAAAGTCTATACGTCTCTTTGTAAAGATCTTCACATTCACCGCTGATATGCGGGTCATCCTCAAATTAATCGACAAACCGAAGCTACCAACAAGACTATACTCAAAGGGTTAAAATGCGTGGGGCAATGGGTTGATGAGCTCTTTAATGTTCTTTGGGCTTACCGCACTACATCGCTGAACTCCGACCGGTGAGATACCATATAACTTGTGTTTCAAAGCTATTATACTAGTAGATATCGTGGATTCCAAGTCCAAGAGTTCAATCATTCGATCATGATAGTAATGAAGAAAAACTCGAACTTGGACCTACTCCCAAAACTGACATACTACTGGATCGCTTCCACCACCAGGGTAGCTCGTCACTTCAAAAGAAGAGTGAAACCCCCTCATCTCGTTGACTTGGTCCTGAAGTCTTGAAGTTACTGCAAAGGCCCTCAACGCAATAAACTCTCACCCTTTGGGATGAATGTGGTTATAGCTATTGTCAAGCCATGAACATTTAAGCTCAAGGATCAGGGAAAAATCTTATCTCAACTTGGAACATCGAGAATCTCCAACAATATTATCGGAATTCCTACCGCATAATTATTGCAACTTTATTTTGTCTCGTTATCATTTCCACTTCAAACTCATATCTATGTTAAAATTATCTTATGATTGTATCACCGCCTTATCGAGTAACAAGTTTATGGCCTTTTCTTTCAAGCTTATTGCATATAAATAATCTCCTTCATTTAATTCTCCCACTTGAGAAATGCGTAACATTGTGTCTCCGGGTCATGATCAATCTCAAGAGGACTTGATCGACCTCTTCCATACAAGTAAGTTAAGTAACATTTTGACTAATGCCTATGATAGGTCAAAAGTCTTTGGTGGACATTCTACCTCTTCTTCCATGGTAAGAAGTCAAGTAACACTGGATAATATCTAGATGGTCCTTGGTGGACATTCCACGACCTCTTTTCAGGTAAGATGGCGTTAAATAATGTATTGACTAATACACAGGATAGGCCAAAAGTCCTTGGTGGACTTCCCACGGCCTCATCCGTATAGGTTAGCATCGTCGAATAATATTTCAATAATCACCTCGGATATGTTAAAACAAAATAAAAGCAAATCACCCAAAAAAATTTTATATCATTGATAGCACTAACATGATAATATAAGAAAAAATCAAAATGTTGGATACAAAATAATAATAATAAATAATAATACATAGATAAAAAAAAAAGAAATGCATCCTCAAGCAATACTACATGATATCAACGTCATCCTCACCACTAGAAGATGCTCCCTTAAACTCACTCTCAACCCCTTCATCTCACGAATATGGCGAAGGATCTTGAGACACTTGGCGGGAGACAAATCCTCAATAGCTCATTTATGATGTACTAAGCAGTTCCTTTTAGGAATCCTCGGATGAAGCCTTTCTAAATATTGACACTCCAAGTCCTTCACTTCAACATCAAAAATATGATTATGAGCTTCATAAATGATCCTCGATAGTATTGTGATAAGCTAGGAGTTCTTAAAGCCTTCCACTTACCTTCAAGGAGATTTCATTTGCTTCGCTTACGACATTATAAGCTTCTTCTTAGAAGACGATCATGTAATGCTTTCTTCTCTAGTTCAAGAGCTTTATTCTCCGTTACAAGTGTCTTGAGTCTTTTCTCTTTTAGTCTGCCCTCACCTTAATCATCATCAGTCATCGTAACCTCCTGGAGAGAAAGAGAAGTTTACATGTTGCTAGCTCAGTTCTATACGGTTAGTCGATCCTCCAGGCCCACTTCTTTGGCCTTAGCACTCATCTTTGCTCATACTCGTCTTGCATATATTTTACCTTCACAAATTCAAGATTTCACTGCAGAGCAACACTCAAATGAGTCATCGGTCTTAATGTTTGAGCTATCTACAATAAAAAATCATAAATATTACATGAAGAAAAAGAAAAAAAGAAGAAAAAATGAGAAGGAGAAGATAACGTACTAATTAGATGCGCTCGTTGATGTCGGTGCATACATGCTTTAACACCTCTTCAAGAATATGCAACTGAAACAAATTCTCCCATTATGAGTTGAGATACCTAAACTCGAGGAGATTGGGGTGAACATCTTCTCCAAATATTTGGTGTAGTCACCGACACATGTCTTATTTTCTTTAAAGAAGAAACATTACTATCATGTAATTTTGTAATGGGCTTCTTGAAAGAATCTGTGAATATGAGGAGACTTTGATCACCTTTACTTGATCTCTTCAATGGAAGAGCATGAGATCTCCACTGAATGGAAAGGGTAACCTTGAATATTTTATCTTCAATTATATATTTGTCAATGTGGCGTAACTCATACTACAAGCTTCACGCATCGGGATATTAAGAGTCATTAAGATTTCATTCTCTTCAAGCGATGGATTTGGAAGGTTATTCAATATTCTCCATCTCTTGGGAGGCCCCACTCATTTTCACAAAAGAATCCATTAGACCAATTTCTAGATGGATCCCATGCTGAAAATATATAATTCTTTATAGTCAGATAAATACGTCCACGAGCATCACATGTTAATCACATTCGACACAAGTATTTGATGTTCAAAGTAATACCAGCTCTAAAGAAGACATTCAAAAACGATGATCTAAAGCTCGAAATAAAAATTATGACAAAGCTACCATAATTTAAAGAACTCAATCAATTCATGAGGGAATTGCGGTCCATGAAGAATCATCTCAAAAATAATAAAGTATCTGGTGGTGAATGAGCTCGATCGGACTTTTTTTGGCAACAATAGCCACCAACTCATTAGAGAAATAAAATTTTCGAGCACCTATTAAACTCTGTGACGATTGCATGATATATCATTTGTAGCTATCACGCTATTGGTTTTCTTCCACATCATCATTGAAAATACATAATAAATATAAAAAAAATGATAGAGGAAAGACAAAAGTGAATTATGTGAAACAACTCACTCACTCTAATACTTGGGCATATCCTTTCCGACTTTATCTCACGGACGACTTTGGATAAATTTTTTTTCTGATCTCACAAAATATATATACATATGAGATAAAAAAAAATATTCCTCTAATGATACTCAAATTACCCGACTTTCGAGTTGTTGAAGGATGGTTCTTAATTGGCCTTCCCGCCATCTTGTAGTTGTCAACATTAAACCATCCATTGGAGTTTCAAGAAATTTAATTTTCTACAATAAGAAGTACTATGGGCCTTGACGCCTTGATCGCGATTGAGCGAGGATAGTTGGCCTATTTGAGGGAAAATCGAGCCTCGCTATATGAACTATGGGCCTTGATTGCGTCCAAATCGGTCGGTTTGGCGAGGACATTTGACTCTTCGAGGAAAAGCGGAGTCTCGGTGTGAAATCTGAGCCTTGATCGCCTCCAGTTGATCCGATAAGGGCAGTTGATGCCTCTTTTGAGATAAAATCGAAGCCTCGCCATATGAGCTACTGGTCTTGATCAACAAATGACCTTCTCTTAAGAAGAAGGTCACAACTTATGACAAAAAAAATATAATAAATAAAAAAAAAGTTTTTACCCTTGAACTTTGCTAAATAATTTCTCATCTAATGTAGAGGAACACTAGAGCATATGAGAGTTGTGTCTCCTCACTTGACCTATGGGGATTTATATAGGCCTTAGGGGCAAAATGAAAAAATAAAAACAAAATGAAAAGCGGAAAAAATGCTTATCGGCAGCATTTGTGCATCGCGGTCGCGTAGCGCCGCTTCATTCATCGATCCCACTACTCCTCCACGCACCGCGTTATGGTAGCACCGGCCAGGGCGTCCGGGAGAACTTAACCCCATGCACCGCAGCATTCTACCGCAGTGATCATATTCTTATACACATGATGATATATTCTCTCAAACTATATGATTAATAAATCCACAAATTCCATTAAGAATTTATTATTTTCAATTATTTAACATATATGTTTGGATGATAGAGATAATGTCATCCAAAATAGAAAAGCAAGCGATATATGGCTAAAAATCTCACTAGTGAAGCGAATCTTGATGTCAGCAATCGATCCCAAAGTCCGGCTAATTGAGACTTTGGGATATCAATTAAAATAGTTTTTAAATATGGAATAATCAAATCGAGCTTGTGAGCCGGATCTAACCCAAGATCTCTTGATTCTAACTTCATTTAAGTATTCAAATATTTAAAATACATAAGATGGTCAAGAGAATCATTTTGAGCCATCCGATGGAGTGATTTGGATTTTACATGTATTCAGAAGCGCTCTCCCTTATAAATAGCCTCTTCATTCTTCACATGAGGGGCTGCTAAAGAGAAGAGCTCAAAGCTTGAAAATCCTCAGCATAATCGTGCCACCACTTTCGGCGATGATACCGTTGTTGGTGCCAAATCGCCATCGGCATCGCTTAGCCGCCGTCGATCCTCGTTGTCGTCACCATATGCGGCATCATCCGGCCACCTTCACGGTCATTACGCGTTAACCGTCGGTCATCACCATCGTTATCGTCGCCGTCAGCCGTAGCCACCATCGTAGGTTATGCTGGACCGTCGGCCACCATCATCGGTTGTCATCAACTACCATTGGTCATCACCACCGATCGATCATCGGTCGCCGTAGACCACCATGCGTCGATCGTTGCTGCCATCGTCATCACATCAGCCGACGCTGACGCTCATTTGTTCCATATCATCAACCACCAACAATCATGTTACAACTAACCATGATCGCATAATATTATTGCGATTAGGATTCTCATTGTGAGTCATTCTTGTTGCGTCTAGAAAACCGGTCCATAGAGTGAAAGTTCATGCATAGCCTTGTTGTGAAGTCCAAAATACACGTAATTAAAGAGCGAACAAGAGACACTCATTTTAACGTGGAAAACCTGAAGAGGGAAAAAAACCACCAGCTCCATAAAAGCTTCCAATATGTTTAGTCAAAGTCTTCCCGATAAGATTCTGGATTGCATATGAGGGAGGAAAAGCGTGTAACAATCGTTGTAATAGTTCTTTGGTAGTAGGTGACAATTAGCGATGAAGGTGGTAGGTGATGGTGGTTGATGATCACGACCTTGTTTGGAGGATCTTCACAGCTTTCTTCCTCCTGCTTCTTCTTTTACTCTTCCTCTTCTTCTTTTCTCCACCCTCTCTTCACTTCATTTGTTCTTACTTGGCCTTCTTCATGAGGAATGAAGGTCTATTTATAGATGGGAGGAGGGCATTCTTGTAAATTCATGTAAAGCATACTCCCCTCGACGGACGGTAGGATGATTCCATCATTTGATATATTTTGAGCATTTGGATGCCCAAATGAAATTATTATGAGATCTTAGCCTCGTTAGATGCTCGTCGAGACGCTCGATTTATTATAAACACTCCATATTTGAGAGAGCTTTTGGGATTTAATTGATGTCCCAAAGATTGATATTTTAAGTCAATCTCGACGGTTTTATTTAATCATATGACATCAAGATTTTATGCTAGTGGTATTTTGAGAGTCATATCAATTCTTATATACAATTATTATCAAAACTTTGTACTCTAAAAATACATAATAAAAAAAAAATTTATTGAAGCCATGATTTTTTCTCATTGAGGTTTTTATGTAAAATTACATTTCTTCATTCTTAACATCTTGTATTGTATTTTATTCAAAGGCGTAAATTTTTATTTTTCATATTGATTTTTACATAATATTTATTTTTGGTTTAATTGAGTGAATCACTTCTCGATCTAACAACTTGAAGTACTATGTAAGTCTTGTCTTTCATTTTAAGGTGTCATGGTCCTACTTAGATTTCACCATTATAGATTTAATTTAGTCAATTAATATAATGAGTTGCGCATATCTTATAATAGAAGATCAACCTTGATTTACTCGAGCTAAGTTTTATCTAACAAATTTTGATCGAACAAATTAGCTAGTAAAGATTGATATGTGTATTATATAAGAGAGTCAATTTGATATGGATGGTTACAAGATGTAATTTTATGAATTTTTAAATAAAAATATATATATATTTTAGGCTCACTTTCATTTTTTATTTTACTTATTTATATTTTAAATTAAAATAAAATATATTTAATAGTGATAATTATTTTATACATTCAAACTTATTCTAAATATTTTAAAATTTTAAAATTAAAAACTTAAAAAATATACTAATTGAATATATTTTAAAATAGCATAAATATAAATACAAAAATAAATTTAATCTCTATTAAATCTTTGAAGAATTATAGTACTAAAAGAAAAATAATGGATAAATGCACAAAAAAATAAATAAAATAAAATTCCATCCTCTTATGATTGACGTATCACATGAATACTGTGTTTGGCCATAAAAAAAAAAAAAAAAAAAAAAAAAAAAAAAGCATTGCATAATTAATTGTCTCTTACTACTAAATACTTATCACAAGCAGTTATTGACTTCGGCTGGTAATTATTAATTATATCGCTTTCCACAGATCTGTACTCACACCACATGCAACTCTGTACTATCGCTGTCCTCCTTAATTTATTATGATTTTTTTAAATAATGATTTTTTGCGTCTCCTATAAAACTAAAATTGTGTCTACAAATTTATTATAGCTAAATATTAAAATATTTCTCTATTATTACAAATATTTTAGCACATAAATAAGAGTTCTAAAGTTTTCACATCTAATTTTTTTTTTTTTTTTGGCAAATTTGGATATTTTAAAATAAAAATAAATGATCAAAAAAAATTTTTAAAAGAGCAAATGACTAATTTAATATCTCATATAATAAAATTATAAAATTGAGAGGAGGGCCTCAACTGTACATGATACGCCCCTAATGATCTCACACCATCTATATATGAACTATTAGGGAAAGAAAAAAGAACACTTAGAGAGAAAGAGAAAGGTAAAACATTCATTGAATCTCTAAGTTTCTCCTCTATTTATAAATTTGGATTGATCCGTAATTGTTACATAATCGATTAATTAATCTCTTGAGGTACAGTGAAATAGATTTAGTAAAGGTGTCCACTAAGTCTTGTGGTCAGTTATACGATTATGCGAATTGTTTCGTGCAGTTATAATTGACTGTGATTGGTTATCTTTAGAGTGAATATTCTTGAAATATTCTAAGTGAACTGAGACCATTGTCTTGAACTAGGTTGAAGGTGTTATTTTATCTCAAATTAGGTATAAGAATGATTTGACTATACATGCACAAATCAACGTCATTATCTTATATCTAGCTCATATATTATTTACTTACATATCACTACTCTAAAAGCAATAATAATAAAAAAAAGATTTACATACATACCATAAACTTATTATACATTTATATATTTAACATCTAAATTTTAATATATTATTATGATATTTTGATGTAATATTAAAGATTTAAATGTTATATATATATATATATATATATTAGCATATATTTGAGCATATATTTGAGCATATAGTGATGTGTTATTTAATAAATCTTATGATGAAATTTGTTAAATTTCAAGTGGGAATTAGGTTGTAGTACCAAAGGTGTGCTACACTTATAGTTTAAAAGTAAGATTTTATGTTCAAAATAAATATTATATGTTGTAGCATAGTATAACATCATATATCATAATATATATTGTTCTACACTTTTAAATTCTTTTACTATTTTACAATCATGTATTTGAGCCTATACACTTTAAAATGATGGAATTTGGCCTATATATATATATATATATATATATATATATATATATATATATATATATATATATATATATATATATATATGATATATAAAATACCAATTAGTATGAATCTGATGAAGCAAGTTGATCTAAGTTGAAATTGAGATCACTTAAAATATCATTGGAAACTTTGTGATATCAATTAAATCCTAAATAGCTCTTAAACATGAGTGTTTATAATAATCAGTATCTCGATTCTTTAACAAGATCACCAGATCGACTTCATTAACATTCAAATGCTTAAAATACATCAAATGATCAAAGGAATCATTTTTTTGTCCAGATGGAGTGGTTTGGATTTTGTATATATTTACGACGTCACTCCTCCAATCTATAAATACTCATTCTTCTGAGGGAGAGCAAGAGAGAGAAGAGAGCTCTAAAGCGAAAATCCTCCAAGCATAATCGTTCAACTCGATAACGTTGGTTTACCCGACGCCGTCGGTAATAATCCGCCGTCATCAATCTTGGTGCTGTCGCGCGATCATGTCGACCATCGTCGTCATCGCACCATGGACCATTACCACCAGCATTTTGCTGACCACCACCGTAGGTCGCCATCTGACTTCCCTTATCATCGACCGTGATTCATTTCATTCTTATTTGTTGTCGAGCGTGATTATATAATTTTGTTGTTGTATGGGATTCTTGTTAGCCCTTGTCATATCAATTTTGTAATCCGTTATCGATTTTGTACTCAAATAGATACATAGTGAAAGATTTTTCTTATGCAGTGATTTTTTCCCACTTTTGAGATTTTTCACGTAAAATTCTAGAGTTTTATTATTAATTCTTCAAACTGTGTGTGTCTTTGGATTCGCAAAGCTAAGGTGTAAACTTTTATTATCTCGTTGGTTTTAAGCAGCGTTTGGCGTGTGGAAGCCGATTCTCATTATTTCATCTTGTATGGCAAAATTTCCAAACAAGATCAAAACCACCATCAAAGTGGAGCATTTCAAGCTTTTAAGGAGCAGAAGAATGAAGATTCATCAAACTTCGTTCTTTGATTTTATCAAAATTGGGGACAACTCTTAATCTCAAAAGATCGCCAATGTTAATATATTAAGCATCTAATCGATTACCATCCCAGAAACAAGTCAAAGTTGGAGGATATTTCAACATTGAGAAGAGATATAGCTTTGCAAATTATGATTTTCAATCATACTCATGGAAAAACAAGACCAAGGTTGAGGAGCTACAACCACAAACGGATGTTTTAATTCGACATCTTCCATACAGGTTAGCGTCATTGAGTAACACTCTAACAAACAATCGATAGGTCAAAATCCTCGGGATTCAATTCAATCTCTTCCATACAGTTAGCGTCATCGAGCGAAATCGACAAACAACCCGGATAGGTCAAAATCCGGATTCAATTCGACCTCTTCCATACATTAACGTCTACACTCACAAACAACCCGAATAGTCAAAATCCTCAGATTCAATTCAACTTCTTCCATATAGGTTAACGTCGCCGGGTAACACTCGACAAACAACCTGGATAGGTAAAAAATCCCGGATTGATTCAACCTCTTCCATATAGGTTAATGTCGTAACTCTAACAAACAACCTCGGATATATCAAAATTCTCGGCCGGACCGACCTCTTCCATACAGTGCGTCATCGGTAACACTCTTACAAACAACGGAGGTCAAAATCTTGGCGGATTCAATTGACTTCTTCTCAGTAAATCTCATCAAGTAACACTTTGACAAACAACACCGGATCGGTCAAAATTCTCGGATTTGATTCCACCCTCACATGCAGTAAATGGCATCAGTAACATCATAGAGAATGATACTTTGAATTATTATCGGACTTTCAGTTGCTCGAATGACGGTTCCATGCTTTCCTCCATCTTGGCGATTCATAGTTGAACCATCCATTGAAGTTTCAAGAAATCTAATTTCCTGAAGAAGTAGGAACCTACGGACCGTAGCAGTCATTATCGGTCATTCTAATCGACCCGCCGGTATCCGTAGTGACTACCATCGCCGCCACCATCGCTTATCGCATTGCGCCGCCCCGTCATTTACCACCACCGCCCGCCACCGTAGGTCATCATCATTTGCGCCCGTGACCATCGTTAGCCATCCGGTCATCATCGTCGGATATCCCATATCTGGTAGGTCATCTCCCATACTTGTCGACCATCCGTCGGCCTGCCACTGCGTCAGCCATGGCGTCGGCCATCTCCGGTTTATTTCACCCGGTTGTCACCACGTCATCGGCCACGTCATCATCGCCGTCGTCTATCGCTTGCCACCGCCAAACCCGCGGAATCGGACATCGCCATCGGCCCACCGCCGATCATCTGTGCCGTCTTCGCCTCTGGTCCGGACGAGGTTGCGCTCGCCGAGGAAAATCGAAGCGCGGTATATGCGTGGGCCGGTGCCTCAAACTCGCCGGTCCGATGAGGCGGTTGACGCCTCGAGGGAAAAAGCCACGACGTATGCGGGCTTTGATCACCTCCAAACCGATCGGTCCGGCAGAATTGATGCTATTTCGAGAAAATCGGAACCACGATGTATATGCGGCCTTGATCGCCATACGGTCGATCCGACGAGGCCGATGCTTCTTTCGAGGGAAAATCGAGCAATGTATGTACCACGCGCTTGATCGCTCCGAGCGGTCGGTCCGAGACGGTTGATTCCTCTTCGAAAACCGGAACCCGCGGCGTATATGCTGCGGGCCGATCTCAAACCAGTCGGTTTGACGAGGCCGGTTAATGCCTCTTTCAAGGAAAATCAACTTCGATGTATGTCTGTGGGCCTGATCTCGACGACCTTATCCTAAGAAGAAGAGGAACACTAGAGCATATGAGGAGTGTGCCTTCTCGCAGCCTGGGGTTTTATAGACCCTATAGGGGAAAAAAAGATAAAATCAAAGAAAAATTGCCTAAAATTGCTCAAAAGCGGGCAAAACGGTTCGCCCATGGACTAAACCCTCGCCTCACAGCGCTGTGGGTGCCCCAGCGCGCTTGTCCGCCATGCATTGCGGCCCGCCCAACCCACTTCGACATCCTGCCCTTCGCCCAGCGCATGCCGCCCGCCTTCCATATACATGGCCAGCGTCCAGCCCATGATGACCCATTGACCCGATCTCGTCAGCCCGCGTGTCGCTTGTCCCATCAGTAGCCTATAAGTGCCTGGATCGGTCCATAACCTTGAAATCATTCGTGCGTACCCATACACATTCACATTCACTTGCTTCCATGATCATAGTGCTCCATGAAAACTGTTCTTTCAAAATGTATGGTTAATTAAAGAAATTTTATTGAAAAATTTGCTATTTTCAAGTATTTGACATATATATTTTTGGATGATTGAGATAATGTCATTCAAAATAGAGCAACGATATAAAATACCATTAGTCAAATGCTCTTTGTCGAATGCAAGTTGATCCTAAGTTCAAATTGGTCGAGATCAAGCACTTAAAATATCATTGAAAACTTTGTGATATCAATTAAATCCCTAAATAGCTCTTAAACATGAAGTGTTTATAATAAATCGGCGTCACGATAGGATATACAAGCCCAAGATCTCATAATTGACTTCATTTGAGCATTCAAATGCTTAAACATCAAATGATCAAAGGAATCATTTTGAGTCGTCCGTCGAGAGTGGTTGATTTGCATGTATTCTGAGATGCCACTCCTCCAATCATAAATAATATTCTTCACATGAGGGGAGCGAGAGAGAGGAGAGCTCTAAAGCGAAAAATCTTAAGCATAATCGTTACCCTCGTGATTACCACCTCGTTGCCATTGCCGTGCCGTCGGCACCACTCGCCATCTCATCGCCGGTCGTCACCGCCGACCACGTCGCAAACAGCGATCGCCGGTTATCGTCGTCCATCGTCGTCATTTCACATCGCCTGCCTCAATCGGCCTTGCCGTGATTCTCTCGTCATCTTTGGCGCCGTCTGCATTACATCACCATCATATCGTCAACTCGTCGGTCCGGCCACCGATCATCGACGCGTCCGCAGCGACTATCTTTCGTCAGCCCCTGCATCGGTATCTCGCGTCGTCGTCGATCAGGTGCCACCGTCGACCATCGCCCTCGTTCTTGGTCATATCAACGACCGCGACGATCCTGCTATTCGTCGGTGCCAGCCGTGCCGTCGCCCATTTACCACCGGTAATCATCACGGCGACTTTCATTATCGACCCATTCGATACCATCATACTTGGCTGTTACAATATGAGCGTGAATATATAATTGTTGTTGTCGATTATGAGATTCCCATTGTCGTCTCATATCTGATTCGTAATCCGTTATGAAGATTTTGTACTCAACGGATACATAGTCGAAGATTTTCTTTAAATGGTTTCCTCTTTTGATTTTTTTACGTAAAATTATTTTTAATTCTTTGAACATCATATTGTGCTAAATTCATGACAAAGTAAGGTGTAAATCACAATTAGTTTTAAAAGTAACATATATATATATATATATATATATATATATATATATATATATATATATATATATAAATAAAATAAATTAAATATTTAACCATCATTAAAGGCATTTTAAACTTGAAATTATCTTTAAGGGTTGTTTGGTTGATTTAAAAGGAATGCATTTTGAGTGAAAAATAAAATTTTTGTATTTAGCTGATTAAAAAAATTGCAATATAAAATTTGAATTATTACATTTTCAACTTTTAGTTCAAATTTGTTGAAAAATCTCACTCATTTTGGATGATTTTACTTTACACTAATAGATATAAAGTGAGCCGCCTTCCACCGATTGCTGTCACTTGGCATTGGTCACTTATCGCCCTACCACCCATCAACTACCTCTCCAGATCGACTAGTCGTCACCCACTTCTACTTACGGATGCCACGTCATCGATCAATTTTGATATATTCATTAATTTTACTTAAATAAAATTTTAAATTTTATTTACATCTATCTAAATAATCACAAAATATTTTAAATATAATATATATTTTTTATGCTGCATTTTTTTCTTAGCCAACTAAATCGCTCTTTATAGATCAAACTCTCATGTCTTCATTTAAAGTAGGCAAACTTTTTTAAAATGCTTAGTCTAATTATAATTAACGGTTTAGGCGAAATTTTTTCTTTTAGCAAAATAGGTCTAGTCATTCGTTGAACGGATGGTTGGTGTGGCCCACGTCGAAAACGAACGACGGTTTTTTTTTCTTTTTTTTTAAATTTTTTTAAATAAAAAAAAATTAGGGCATTATTTTGCAAGAATCTTACCTAACTTAGATCGCTAATCGTAATAAAATTTTTACAACTTACTACGTTGGCCAAATTTAAGATCATCGGCTCGATATTACTTAAAGAATGTCGACCGCTAGCCGAATTTCATGCCACTGAATACCGTCAGATTTCGCATATCATACTGAGCATCAAAATCTTGCAAAATTAGTATCTGAAATCGTAATAATTTTACGTTGATTGAAATTTAAAATTGTATTGCGTCTTGACTGATTCTCTTATTATAAGTATTTTTTAACATTTTTTTGTTAATTATAGCACAATTATTCTAATTTTTTATATATTAACTGTTAATATAATTATCGAGCTTTCTTCTTTGTAAATGCTAATTATGGCATGATTAATTAAAAAATTATTTTAATCTCTTTAAGGTTAACAATATGAAAAATGTAAACTATCTATTCTCAAAATTTCTTAAAGATTAACTATTTACGTTATTATAACATCATCCATCTTATCCAATATAATTAATAAGTAAATTTATCCAAAACTCTCCATCATCTTATCCAATATAATTAATCTTTTTAATAAAATTATGTAATTGAGTTTAATCAATTTTATATAAACCAAAGAAACTATCTAACTAAGTATGAATCTTAATATAATTTTTAGTTAAATATTTCTAAAAAAGAAATTATTTAACTTTTGATCTTATCAAATTTATAATTTTAATAAAAATTATAGTAAAATCAAATACCTCAATAAGAATAATCTAATAATGTTAAAAATAATAATTGTATAAACAAAAAAATATATTAAAAAAATACTTATAATAAGAGAACATATTTTGATAAATTTTAAACATAAAAATTGTAGAAAATTTTCTATTGATTTAAATATTATTAAAATTTGATAAGCATAAAATATATGACATTTCAAATTTCGGCGTATAGTTTTTCGATTCGTAAAAGCTGATACATATCGGACAATCTTAAATTTTGACCTGCATAAAAGTTGTAGAAAATTTGTTCGATTCCAACGATATTAAGTTTATAAGATTCGGCAGTATAACTCGATATGAGTAAAATCAAATGCTAATTTTTAAAATAAAAAAATTGATCATCCGTTGAGCGGACGGCAGTTCTGATGTGGTGTCAAGTCGGTGTTAATCGTCCATTGAATGAAGGACTAGACCTATTTTGCTTAAAAATAAAAAAAATTATGATTAAATTACTAATTAAGATTAGTACTAAGCCAATTTAAAATTTAAGCAAAATATATATTTTATCACATGAGAACCGTTCTTTTCTCGCTTCTGTGTGATTTCCGTACGTTTTCAGTTCAAGTAGAGTTTGTGGGCCCAATGAAACCGTCGGATTATGATGAACGGCGTGATGATGACCGTTTACGGTTTATTAATATTATTATTTAATTTATATAAAAGAATGAAAATTAATATTATTTATTTATTTTAATTTATATAAAAGAATGAACGGTGAGAATAATGAAGCACCGGCCAATCTCTTCACATGACTCTTCGGCGTCACAACGGTAGCTCTGCAGCCCTGACACGCTTTAATTGAGGCCGGTGGCATGTGCCAGCTCTAAGCATAGTAAAAACTTTTATTATATCTAATAAAGCCTAATAATTAGGGCTACAAATAAGCCAAACACCTGCAGTCTCTTAGCTCAGTTGGTGAGAGGCATAGTTAAAACTTTTCAATCGAATTTGATTATCCAAGAGCTACATCGTAATGATGAGAAAATAAGTAGAGAAACATATGAGTGATGAATGTTTAATACGATAGTAAAAACTTTTATTATATCTAATAAATATGCAAAACAAACTAATAATTGGGGCTACAAACTATCCGAGCAGTGCAACTTATCGAGATAAAGCTCATTTATTATTATTATGCTCTCGATTCAAGATTTTAAGATGTGTTCAAACTGCTCATTTAAAAAAATATTATTAGAGCTCTGAAGCTTCGTAAGCTCAATTCAAATTAGGCATATCGATCTTGTTAACAAACAACTCATTTCATGAAATAAATGAGCCTTAATCGAACTTATTTACGATAAGTTGAGAAATATAAATGATATTATTTATGAATAAACTTTAATGCTATAATCGAGCTCCTTAATGAGTTTGTTAGCGAGCTTTAAATAATACTGTTCATGAATATAAATAAACTAAATAACAACTTATTCAAATTTATTCATTTTAGCAATCAGTATTTACAATAGTGTTCAAGCACATTCGCTCATTCGATTAGTTTATATTTTATCAAAATAATACCATCCTTAATTTTTTAAATAAAATTATATTTTTATACATGATATGGTGCTCAAAATACCGCTAATCAAAGTCGAATCTTAATATCAAAAGCGACGATTTGTGAGCCGTCGAGATTAAGCACTTGAAATATCCTTGGAATCTTTGGGATATCAATTACATCCCAAAATAGCTCTTAAATATAGAGTGTTTATAGTCAAATCGAAGCGTCTGGGGGATCTAACGAGAAGATCATAATTCGACTTCATTTGGGCATCCAAATGCTCAAAATACATCAAATGATCGAAGGAACCATTCTAAGCCGTCCGATCAAGAGGTGGTACGGACTTTGCATAAATTGAACGCCCCTCCTCCCATCTATAAATAGAACTCTATCCCTCACATGAAGGAAGAAGAAGTGAAGAAGAAGAGTGAAGAAGAGGAGGCTGAAACAAGTGAAGAAGAGGAGCCATCAGCGGTCGTCAACCACCAGCGGCCAGTCGGCGATCCTTGTAGCCGTCCAAGCAAGGAAGAAGAGGAAGAATCCAAACAAGGAAGAAGAGGAAAAGCTAAGCGGAGGAAGAAGAAGCTCAAGATCCTCAAGCAAGGTCACACCCTTTCGTGGACATCAACCATCATCGCTAATTGTCCATCTCCACCTGCAACTATTACAACTGATCATTGTTACACGGTTGTTGGTCCTCTCTCATGCGTAATCACGTAATCGAAGACTTTGTACTCGAAACATACATAGTGGAAGCTTTTCTAGGCCGTGGTTTTCCCTCTTTTGAGGTTTTCCGTTAAATTACAGGTGTCTCTTGTTGACTCATTAATTACATTATTGTGTCTTTGGACTAATCGACAAGGCTAAAGTAAACTTTCACTCTCTGGCGGCGGTTTTCGCATAGCAGTTTGGCGTGTGGGAAGAAAAACCCTTCAATCATGTGAATATCCGCGTCATGGCCGCCATGCTACCGGCGCTCCAGCTCCAACTCCGTCACTCTCAAAACCATCCACGAACCAAGAGCGTCAGTTTTGCCTCAATCCCTCGATAGGCATGACCTTCGGGGAATCTCTTTGGAGGATGGTATGCGTCGAATGGAGAGTCTCAAAATAAGATGATCCGGCTTTTGCAAGGACTACAGCGCCGACCGAAATGAACCCCCCCCAAGATCGATTGCGGGAGGTCAAAATGCTAATCTTCCGCGTTAGAGTTCCTCGCGAAACCATAGCGATCTCCTGAACCGCGCTAGTTCCACTCATCCAGCGTGCGGCTCAGCCGTTACTAATCCGGTCGTTGTTGATACTTCACATGCTCATCTTGTTAATCCATTTCGACATGACATTGCAGAAGTACGGCGCTTAATGCAAGATGAATTTCACCTTCAAGGCAATCATCTTCACCCAGCGGTTATGAGAGTCCTCACCTTTAGGCGAAGCAATTCTTCAACATCCAATTCCGTGGGTTTCAAGCTTAGAGCATTGATTCTATGATGGGGCAAGCCCGACCCACCGCGAACACATCGACCATTCTGGGACTATCATGCATATCCAGCGAGCTCACGACACCTTTTGTCGGTCTTTCTGATACCCTCGAAAGGGCAAGCTTCGCGGTTCTACTCTCTTCGAGGGATCCATGCATACCTTTGCAACGCTTGATTCTTTGTGGAGCAGGTTCATTGCAAATGGGAGAATCATTAAAGATTCCTCCCATCTTTTCCGGTGACGAGCGAGGGTGAATCACTTAAAGAATACTTCGAGGTTCTCCTTAGAAGCTTCGCCAAATACAGGTAAACTACGAACTATTAAGAGGAGTTTTTCTTGGAGACTCCGTCAGGGGCCTTTTACTCATCACTCATGCGGGACAGTCGGTCATATGCGACTTAGTTCATGGTGTGGAAGCACAAATCTTCGATGAGGCTATTAATGCACATGAAACAATTTGGATAATCTGCGGAGAGACATAAAAGCACCCGAACCGTCCCATCAAAGAAGAAATCGAAGGCCCATTCAACAAAGATATCCGCGTCGATTGGAAAGAATCAATGCGACTCATGAACATACCCCTGGCGGGGGCAACTCTTAATCTCAAAGATGAGCAAGTCGGCAACCAGCGAAAGGCAAAGATCGATGGTCAACTCATTTCTGAGCTCATGCAAATATTCGACCTCTTCCATACGGGTTAGCGTCAAACCTGACAAAACCGGATAGGTCAAAGCGTCCTTGGTGGACTTCTGCGATCTCTTCCATGCGGGTTAATGTCATCGAGCAAAAGCTCGACAAACAACCGGAAAGGTCAAAAAAAAAAAAAACAAAAAAAAACAAAAAAAAAAACAAAAAACAAAAAAAAAAAAACTTTGTACCCACTCGCCGGGTTAATGTCATGATAACACTCGACAAACAACCCGGATGGGTCAAAAATCCTCATCGTCGCCGGTCGCAACATCGACCTGCGGTCCTTAGCCGTACCATCGCTCTTAGCGGTCATCCGTCATGCCGGTCATCCGCGGCGAAGCGACCGATTACCGTCGCCGTTCGACCACCCCGTCGGCGCCAACCATTATTGTCGCGGTCATCAGCGGCTCGTCGCGTCGCCGACGACCAGCCGACCATCTTGCGGTCATCACCTTATGTCGCCGGTCATCGCGGCTACGTCGGTCGCACCGTCGACTTCCGTCGCCGATTCATTGTCGACGTCAACCAGCCGGTCATCAGCGACTACGTCGCCATCCGCCGACCATCGTACAATCTTCGGTCATCCGCAGCGGTCATCGCGCCGTATCGGCCGCCGGTCTCCCGTCGACTACCAGCGGATTCAATTTGACCTCTTCCATGCGGGTTAGCGTCATCGGTAAAACTTCGACTAACAACCGGGATAGGTCAAAGCGTCCTTGGTGGACTTCCCGACCTCTTCCATGCGGGTTAGCGTCATGGTAAAACTTCGACTAACCGGATAGGTCAAGCGTCCTTGGTGGACTTCCCGACCTCTTCCATGCGGGTTAGCGTCAGTAAAACTTCGACTAACCCGGAAAGGTCAAAAGGTCCGGTGGACTTCAGCGGCCTCTTCCATGCGGGTTAATGTCGAGCAAAACTTCGACAACAACTTCGGGGAAAGGTCAAAAGGTCCTTGGTGGACTTCGCGGCCTCTTCCATGAGGTTAGCGTCGGCGAATATTCGACCAATAACTAGGAAAGGTCAAAACTTTGTACCCACTCACACAAGTTAATGTCGCCGGGTAACACCACGACAAACAACCGGATGGGTCAAAATCCTGGATTGATTATATCTCAACATGCAAGTTAACGACGATTATCAATGTTGAACCATCGCGGCAATCTTACGGTCACCACCATTTTCGTGTCACCCGCCCATTGACACCGTCGCCACCGTCGACTTCGCCGGTCGTTCGCGACCATCGTGCGCCAACCACTACAGCCGGTCATCACCGCAGCTACCGTCGGCCGTCCTCCTGATCCAGCGCCTCAGACCATCGTAGAGCAATCCGCCGGTCACCACCATCGTCGGCGTAATCCTCGCCGGCCACCATCGCCAGGCATCTTGTCGACCCAGTCTCCGTGATCGCCTCCGGGGACGGTCAGAGCCGTAGCGCCGGAACCCGCGGCGGTATCACGGGCGCGATGCCTCTAACCCGGGCGATCCGGGGGCGATCGCCGGGCCAGGGAAGCGGAGACCACGTCGCGTGGGCCTTGACGCCTCAACGGGCGATCGGCAGGCGATGCGCCGGGGCGGAAGCGGGCTCCACGTCTGATGGCGCGCCTAACGCGATCCGGCGGACGATGCCGGTGGCCGAGGAAACCACGGCGTCCCGGCCTTGTATTCTCCGGGTCTTGATAAGCCTCAATCCGGTCGGTGGGCTAGGTTAGTTTACACCTTCGGGGAGCGGTATATTCTGGGTCTTGATCGCCTGGGTCTTGATGCGCCTCAATCCCGGTCGGTCCAGGTTAGTTTACACCCCCGGGGGCGGAGCCTTGCGTATGACTACGGGTCTTGATCGCCTCCAATCCGGTCGGTCAGGCTAGGTTAGTTTACACCCCTTTGGGGGGCGGAGCCCAGGTATGACTACGGGTCTTGATACCTCGATCCGTCGGTCGGAGGTTAGTTTACACGGGGGCGGAGCCTTGCCGTATGACTGGGTCTTGATGCCTCGATCCGGTCGGTCCGGTTAGTTTACCCTTTGAGGGCGGAGCCTTGTCATGAGCAGGGTCTTGATAGCCTTCAACCCGGTCGGTCAGGTTAGTTTACACCCCTTCGGGGGGCTGGAGCCTTGTCGATGTAGGTCTTGATCGCCTCCTCGATGATACCGAAGGACTTTCACTCAAGAAGAAAGGGAGAGGGAAAGGTATGCCTTTCTCCCTCACCTTAGGGGTATTATAGCCCCTCACAAGGGTAAAGGGTAAAACCCTCAAAAGCGCATTAAATTCCTTAAAATTCCGGTCAGGGCCTGGTCGAGAGCCAGCAGGCATGAGCGCCAGCAGAGCCCTTGAGCATGTATGCCATGTATGTGGTATGTAGCAACTTATGAGCCAGTGAGCCATCTGACTCCAGCGACATCACCGTATCAGTGACCCAGCATCAGCGACCCGAACGCCAGCGTGACGGGACCAGCGAGCAGCCGTCCGGCGAGCTCAGCACCCGACCCGTCAGACCCGGTCAGCGCGACCGAGTCCGCGCGACCCGTCGACCCGACCGTCAGCGACCCGAGCGGCGACCAGACCGACCGCGGACCCGTAGCCAGCGGCCGACCATGAGCGGCCAGCGGACCCGACCCGCGCCGTTCCATGGCCGACCCGCAGCGGCAGCGCCGTTCGCGACCCGTGCGTGGCGAGTCGACCCGATGGGCCCGACCCATCGGCATTTATGCAACCACTGGCGCTTGCGGTAGTCGCGTACCTGCGTAGGCGGAGCCCGGTCTTGCGATAAGCGCCGCGGGTCTGGACCCCAAAATGCGAAAACTTGTGAGCATCGAAATAAATTCCTCGAGAATCTCATGCAGGACGTAGATTTGCTTCCATAATGTCGTAATCTTGGATGAATATTTGAAATATATTGGTCGTGGGTTGGCATATATTTTTGGATGATTAAGACAATCTCATCAAAATAGGGGCAACTGATATGGTGCTCAAAATACCAGCTAATCAAAGTCGAATCTTAATATCAGCGACGATTTGAGTCGGCCGTCGAGATTAAGCACTTGAAATATCCTTGGAATCTTTGGGATATCAATTACATCCCAAAATAGCTCTTAAATATAGAGTGTTTATAGTCAAATCGGCGTCTCGGCGAGCGGATCTAACGAGCCTAAGATCTCATAATTCGACTTCATTTGGGCATCAAATGCTCAAAATACATCAAATGATCGAAGGAACCATTCTAAGCCGTCCGATCAAGAGGAGTGTACGGACTTTGCATAAATTACAAGCGCCCCTCCTCCCATCTATAAATAGAACTCTATCCCTCACATGAAGGAAGAAGAAGTGAAGAAGAAGAAGTGAAGAAGAGGAGGAAACAAGTGAAGAAGAGGGCCATCAATGATTCGTCAACCCGTAGCTGCGATCCTTGATCAATCAATCAAGCAAGGAAGAAGAGGAAGAATCCAAACAAGAAGAAGAGGAAAAGCCTAAGCAAGGAGGAAGAAGAAGCTCGAAGATCCTCCAAGCAGGTCACACCCTTTCGGCGGACATCAAACCATCATGTTATTGTCAGCATCTCCACTAGGCTATTACAACGATCATTGTTACGGTTGTTGGTCCTCTCTCTATCTGATGCACATGTCAATGGGAAGACTTTGTACTGAAAGCAGATACATAGTGGAAGCTTTTCTTGGGCTAGGCCAGTGGTTTTCCCCTCTTTTGAGGTTTTCCACGTTAAAATTAGGTGTCTCTTGTTCATCATTAATTACGTGTGTGTCTACTAATCGACAAGGCTAAAGTAAACTTTCACTCTCTGCGTGGTTTCTAGCAGCAACAATACATAAAATATTTTTAATAAATATCAAATGTTAGATGTTTAAGTAAATGTATATGACTTATGTCTATGTATACAAATTTTTAACAAATTATAAAGTATATTTTAAATTTATAATTATATTAAAACAGGCCATTTACATACATAGCACAATTGTTATATATAGATGATATGGCTCTCAAAATACCACTAGTCAAAGCACAAATCTTAATGTTATATGATTTTGAGTCAAAACCGTCGAGATCAAGCTTAAAATATCATTGAAATATTTGGGACATCAATTAAATCCCAAAACGACTCTCAAATATGGGGTGTTTATAGTCAAATCGGCGTCTCGGCAGCGGATCTAATGAGCCTAAGATCTCATAATTTTGACTTCATTTGGGCATCCAAATGCTCAAAATACTTCAAATGATCAAAGGAATCATCCTCCGGTCGAGGGGAGTGGTATGGGCCCGTGAATTTCCAATGCCTCCTCCCATCTATAAATAGGCCTTCATTCCTCACATGAAGGGGCCAAGTGAAGAAGAAGGAGGCTGAAACAAGTGAAGAAGAGAGGAGGTGCAGAAGCAAAGAAGAGGAAGAGTCAAGCGAGGGAAGAAAGCGGAAGAGTCAGAAGCAAGGAAGAAGCGGAAGAGTCAGAACAAGGAAGAAGAGGAAGAGTCAGAGCAAGGAAGAAGAGGAAGAATCCAAACAAGGGAAGAGGAAAAGCTGAGGAAGAAGAAGCTCTGAAGCAGAAGATCCTCCAGCGGTCGCACCGCCCTTTCGACGGTCATCACCACCATCACCTCTTTCCATGATTGTGCATCTCACTCTATCGACAACTATTACAACCGGATCGTTGTTACATAGTTGTTTTCCTCCTCATGCAATTCTATAATCTTGTATCGGAAGACTCGTGATGAAACAAATACATAGTGGAAGCTTTTCTTTGGGCTAGCGTGATTTTCCCCTCTTTTGAGATTTTCCACGTTAAAAGTGCAGGTGTCTCTTGTTTCTTTAATTACTGTGTGTGTCTAATTGTCAATGACTAAAGGCATAAACTTTCACTCTCTGTGGTTTTTACAACAATAGAAATAACTAACACTTAAAATTTTATATTTACTTAAATATCACTCAAATCTTTAATATTACATAAAGAATAATAATATTATTATTTTTAAAATTTTTTGAGACATTTGGGTCAATCTAATATCAAATTTACACATACACAATCATTTGACTATAAGATTAGCTGCTATTCTTTTAAAGTAAAATGATATATATATATATATATATATATATTCTTTAAAAAAACTCTTCTCTTATTACTTAAGCACAAAATTACTCATATGATTAACATTTATTTAAAAGAAATGCATTTTTAATTAAATTAATAAAATAAATAAATTACATTTATTTAAATTAAATATGTCATATGATTAACATTTATTTAAGGGGCATACAATTTGCAATATGCTTAACATATCTATACATATATATATATATATATATATATATATATATATCTCTTAGCACATTTTTTATAAAATTATGTTATTTTACTGATAAGTAAAAAAAATTCTTAAGATGCACCTTTATTTAAAATAATATAGTATATATTCTATATGGGCCGTGGGCTGGACTGTTGTTAGTGAGGCCCGTTATCCTATTACCAGCCTACCTAGGATTCCGTAAAAGAACCCCACTATCCCCTTCTCAGGCCGGGATCAAGATCTCCCACCGGGCCCCTCTCGCCACCTTTCCCCTATATATACTCGACGCTACCTCACTACCGTACCCTGCACCGTCTCCTTCATTTCCTCCCCTACGGAAAGAACAGAAACAAAACCCTTAACCCTTCGCATTCAGCGAGTCAGCAGTGTCTCAAGCCTCCATCTATGGTTGATATCGACCGCCGCATGGCCGGATTACCGGCGAGCCAGGCCGCCGGTCTCCGACGACTGTCCACCGCGCAGCAACCAACCATTCCTCCTCTTCCGCCGCTCCCCGCGGCCTCCAATCTTTCTCCCCTCTCGCCGAGGGCAATCGTATCCCACCTTCGCGTGTCTCCATGCTTCCCGGTCTCACCGACGCAGAGTTCGCCCGCATCGAAGCAGAGTTCGCCTTCGCCTTTCCCCGGATCTTCGCGCAGTCCTGGCCGCCCGTATGGCCCCGGATTCCCTGATTGGCGCTCCGATCCGCATCCGCGCTTCCATCGATCTTCCCATAGCAGCCGCTTCGCTCCAGATCGCCCGTGGAAACTTCTGGCCACGATCCTGCCCAGATCGCGCACTCTCTGTCGCTCGATCAGCCCTCCGTCGAGCCACTTCTTATCCGCTCTTCGATCGTTGCTATATCCCCTGTCGACCGTCTCTTGCTGGTAACCCCGTCTTCTTTGTCGACGAAACCCGGGTTCTCTGCTGCGGATTCGACCTTCCTGACTTCTTCCGCCGTGATTCCTCCTTCCGGTCCCCAGATCGCTCTCTTCGACGCCAAAATCGGCAAGCGCGGCTGCTGATAAGCCCCACTACCTCCTCTGCCACCTCACGCCACTCGACGCAGCTTGGATTCAATAGCCGGTAAGTCCCCTCGCTGGATCGAGTTCTGGAGTGACGCTGTTTCGGATCGTCGCCGGCGTAACTCTTCATGCTCCTCATCCTCTTCTTCATCATCTCCGTCGCTCGATATTCCAGAGAAGATCCGGTTATCGAGGGTACCGGAATGGGTAGAGAGTTACCTGGGTCGAATCGGGTCGGTACTGAGGCAGGGCGGATGGCGCGAATCCGACGTAAACGAGATGGTCGATTCGTCTCCCCACCAGCGGCTTGTCCGGCATGGTCGATGATGAAGCAGTACTCGACGCACTCATTTTGAAAGCGGACAGGTGCTCGGACTCGCTGCGTCGTGCAGGATGGAGCTCTGAGGAAATTTCACGCTCTGCTTTGATTTCCGAGCGCCGGGAACTGCGGCCACCACTAAAGTTACCGCCAGGGATCGAGTTGAAGATCGTCAAGCTAGCCGAGGTGGTTTCGAAAACCTGACTCATCATCTACCCATTTCGTAGATCGAGAAGTGGTTATCTATTTACAAATTACCTTTCCTGTTTTCCCCTTTTCGTACGTGGTTTTTTTATTTTTCAAGAATTGAAATATCAAAAGAGAAATTAGTATACTAAAATGTAATATATTATATGTATAATAATATAGATTTAACTGGAAGAGTAATAATCCAAATCACGGTTTCTTATTTGTCTTCATATATCCTTTAAATTTTGGTGCTCTTCTGTTATTATCATGATATAGTTACGTGTTCAATGATGAATTGTATTCAGTCAATATTTTTCAACTCTTTGTATTTGAAAAACAAATTATTCAACCATTTTAAATAAGTAGATCATATAATTAATTAATGAGGAATTATTTATTTATATATTTTATTTTTATTGTGTTCTGAAACCATCAGCGGTAGAGTGAAAACACAGCTTCATTGTGAAGTCGTACAGCGGGTAATTAAAGATGGCGAGACACTCAAAATTTTTAACGTAAAATCTCGAAGAGGGGAAAAATCACGGGGCTGGCAGTAAAATCTTTTTATGTATCATTTGGTCTGAAATCTTCCGATAAGTTCTGAAATTGAGAGAGGAATATGTGTAACAATGATTAGGTTGTATTATTCTTGATGGTGGAGATCGGGGTAACTTACGGGGAATGGAACAATTAGTGATGACGGTGTGGTGTGGTTGATGGCAGCCGGCGATCGATCTTGCAGGTGCGATCTTGCTTGGAGGATCTTGAGCGAACTCTCTCTTCTCTCTCACTTGGGCTTTTCCTCTTCTTCCCCGGACTCTTCCTTTTCTTCCTTGCTTGGGTTATATTCTTCTTCCTTCTTGGACTCTTGGACTCTTCTCTTCTTCTGCTGGACTCTTCCTCTTCTTCTTTTCAGACCTCCTCTTCTTTACTTGTTTACTCCTCTTCTTCTTTACTTGGCCTCCTCTGTGAGGAATGAAGGCTGTTATAGATGGGAGGAGGCACTTAAATTCATGTAAAGCATTCTCCTCGATGGACGGCTCGGGATGATTCCTTGATAATTTGATGTATTTTGAGCATTTGGATGCCCAAATGAAATTATGAGATCTTAGGCTCGTTAGATTTCGTCGAGCTTCGATTTGATTACACTCCATATTTGAGAAATTTGTTTGGGATTTAATTGATGTCCCAAAGATTCGATGATATTTTAAGTGCTTGATCTCGATCGGTTTTGACTCAAAATCATATCGCTTTCGACATCAAGATTTGTGTTTTGGTAGTGGTATTTTGAGAGCCATATCGATTCTATTTTTGGATGACGTTAGCTTAATCATCCAAAATATGTATCAATCTTTCGAAAATAACGAATTCTTCAACGAAAGCGTGCGGCCCATGAATCGTACATTTTGAGAGAATAAATCATCATAAAACACAAAATTATGATTATGGAAGTAGATGTGTAGTAGGCATGAGATTTTGAGGTTACGGATCTATTTGGATACTCGCGGAAGTTTTGAGCGTTTAGGGGACCCACAGGCGCCATGAAGCATTGCTGCGTAGCCTTACGCCGCCTTGTAGCGATGTCTGAGCGGCGATGGTAGATTGTCAGTCTCAGTCGGCGGTAGCGATTCTGGCCGAGGCTGGCCGGGGCGTCGCGAGTCCATGAAAGCCTTGGCCGGGTGGATTCTGCTGAACATGGCAGAATATCTGCTGACATCAGCGCCCTGCGTCTTGTCATCGTCAGCACGGAACATCCGGATGTAGCGTTCAGCGTGAAGGTAGGAGAAGCCGCTGTAGCATAAATCTGGTTGTCGCGCCCAGATAGTCTCGCATGGCGTCAAGCATGGCGGCCATGAGAAATGGAAGGGTTTTGAGCCGTTTTGAGGAGTTTTACCCTTTTGCCTATGGGGCTATAAATATCCCAGGGTGAGAGGAGCACACTCCTCTCTCTTCTTGAGTGAGGTCCTTTGGAGGCGATCAAGAAGGTGATCGAGCGTCAGGAAGCGATCAAAGCGTCAGGCCTACATCGTCGTGGCTCGGTTTCCGACCTCGTCAGGTTTCGGCCTCGTCGGACCGTCAGGTTAGGGAAGCGATCAAGGCCTACATCGTCGTGGTTCGGTTCTGACTCGTCCGGTTCTTGGCCTCGTCGGACCGTCGTCCGGGTTAGGCGTCAAGGCCATGTACATCTATGTTCGGTTTTCGACCTCGTCGCGGCCTCGTCGGGTCAGGTTAGGGAGGCGACCAATGCATCACGTCGTGGTTCCGTTCGACCTCATCGGCCGTCGGTTAGGAGGCGATCAAGACCCGTGATTCATACTGAGTCCGATTTTCCCTCGAAAGGTGTTAATTGACCGTCGGACCGATCGGGTTTGGAAGCGATCACGGAGCGGAGTTGATGAAGATGCTTTCGCGATGGAGCATTAGTTGGCGATGGTGACTACGAGGTGGTGGCCGAGATAACAGCACAGCGGTGGCATTATAGCGTTGGCGGCCAAAATTAGCGGCGGCAATGACAGCAGTAGTCAGCAATTAGCGGCAGCGTGTAGTGGCGAGATAATAGCAGCGATGGTAATTAACCGGCGAAGGATTCGAATGATACCGCGGAGATGTGCGATAATTGGCCCGGCGATGGCCATTCTGATGTCAGCAGCGGTGCCATATCGCGGCCAGATGGTGGCAGCGACAACAAATAGTCAGCAGTACTTGCCGGTGGATGTTGCCGGCGGCAATTGGCATAACGATGTCGGCGGCAACCGGTGGCAGTGGTAATTTTAACTATCGAGGTTGTTTGTCGAGTGTGACTTCGATGGCTGTATGGAAGAGGTTGAATTGAATCGGAGGATTTTGGCTATCAGAGGTTGTTTGTCGAGTGTGACTTCGATGGCGTTAACTATATGGAAGAAGGTGAATCATTAAGAATTTTTATATCAGGGTTGTTTGTCGAGTGTTACGATGGCGTTAACTATGGAAGAGATCGTGAAGTCCACCGAGACCTTTTATATCTATGTTGTTGTCGAGTCTTTGCTCGATGGCGTTAACATGTATGGAAGAATTAATTGATCCGTAAGGATTTTTTGACTATCAGAGGTTGTTTGTCGAGTGTTACGATGGCGTTAACACTATGGAAGAGGTTGAATTAGATCGGAGGATTTTTGACTATCAGAGGTTGTTTGTCGAGTGTTACGATGGCGCACTATGGAAGAGGTAGAAGTCCACGGACCCTATCTAGGTTGTTTTGTCGGTCTTTGCTCGATGGCGTTAATATGGAAAGGTGAATTAGAATCAGGATTTTTGACTATCATTGTTTGTCGAGTGTTGCAGATGGCGTTAACTGTATGGAAACGTCAAATTAGTCAATTAAGGATTTTGACTATCGAGGTTGTTTGTCGAGTTTTACTCGATGGCATTAACACAGTATGGAAGAAGGTAGGAAGTCCACGAGACCTTTTGACTATCATGGGTTGTTTGTGAGTCTTTGCTGATGGCGTTAACTATATGGAAGAAGGTGGGAAGTCCACCAAGGACCTTTTGACTATCTAGGTTGTTTGTCGAGTGTTGCAGATGGCGTTAACTATGGAAGAGATTGAATTGAATCTGAGGATTTTGACTATCAGGGTTGTTTGTCGGTGTTACGATGGCGTTATGGAAGGTGGTGGAAAGGGCTTTTGACTATCAGTTGTTTTCGGATGCATGGCGTTAACATATGGAAAATTGAATCCGGATTTTGACTATCAGAGTTTGTTTGTCGGTGTTACGATGGCGTTAACTTTGTATGGAAGAGGTGTGGGAAGTCCTAAGAACCTTTGACTATCTAGGTTGTTTGTCGAGTGTTGCAGATGGCGTTAACTTTGTATGGAAAGGTCAAATTAAAACATCCGTTTGTGGTTGTAGCCAAAGTTGCTCACCGGTTTCATTTTCCATGAGTTTGAATGGTAAAACATAATTTGCAAAATACTATCTCTTCTCAATGTTGAAATATCCTCCAACTTTGACTTGTTTCTTGGGGTATGTCGATTAGATGCTTAACATGGGTGATCTTACGAGATTAAGAGTTGCCCCAGTTCTAGAATCTGAAGAACAAGTTTGTGAATCTTCATTCTTAAACTGCGCTCCTTAAAAGCTTGAAATGCTCCACCGATGGTGGTTTTGATCTTGTTGGAAAACTTGGTTGCCTGAAGATGAAATAATGAATCAACTTCCACAGACGGTATGGCCGTGCTAGAAAACCGGTCGTGGTAGAGTGAAAGTTCGCGCAGCCTTGTTGTGAAGTCCACCACTGCGGGTAATTAAAGCGAGCAAGACTCGTTAGCGTGGAAAATCTCGAAAATAGGGAAAACCACGGGGCTTTAGCCATAAAAGCTTTCACTATGTATTTATTTGAGTACAAAGTCTTCGATAGCGGGATTCTGAGTGCATATGAGAGAGGAATAACAAGATTATGATGATCGGGTTGTAATTGCGATGGTGGAGATGTGGGGTAACTTTGGTGGGAATGCGGTCTGATTAGTGGCGGTGTGGGTGGCGGTGGTTGATGGGTGCCACCAGTGATCTTGCTTGGGGTGCGATCTTGCTTGGAGGATCTTGAGCTCTCTTCTCTCTTGCTTTTCCTCTTCTTCCTGACTCTTCCTTCTTGCTTGGGTTCCTCTTCTTCCCTTGGACTCTCTCTTCTTCCTTGCGTGGACTCTTCTCTTCTTCCGGACTCTTCTCTTCTTCCTTGCTGCACCTTCTTCTTGTTTGACTCCTCATCTTCTTTACTTGGCCTCCTCGTGAGGAATGGAGCTATTTATAGATGGGAGGAGGCGTCTGTAAATTCATGTAAAGCACTCCCCTCAGACTGGGGATGATTCCTTGATCATTTGATGTATTTTGAGCATTTGGATGCATGAAGTAGAAATTGAGATCTTAGGCTCGTTAGATCGGCGTCGAGGCATTTCGATTTGATCCCATATTTGAGGATTTTTGAGATTTAATTGATGTCCAAATTATATTTTAAGTCTTGATCTCGATGGGTTTGACTCAAAATGCTCTTTCGACAAGATTTGTGTTTGGTAGTGGTATTTTGAGAGTCATCAATTTTATTTTAAATAATAAATGGTAGATCATAAAATATATTATTCAATTTTATAAGCCAGAATCTTTATCCATATCCTTTATTATTATTTATGTACTGAGCTCTTTTTCTTTTATGTGCATTTACTCATACTCTTTCTTCCTCTTTATGATGTGTGCATTTTGTTTTTAACGTTCAAATTTGAATTAAAGCCTTGTGCTGTGTTGATGTGGACTTAGGGCATCCATCTGGACTGTTTTGATGGAATAGAATAAAGGTGATGATGAAGCTGGTAATAAGGTGTCAGTAATTTGACATACATTTTTTTTTTTTGAATGGGTATGACACCATTTATCTTTTGGGTGGAATGTCGTTGTATTGTGATGGTAAGCTGCATTAATGATGGCGTGCCATCAGATTTACCAAGTATAGAACCTCCTGGAGGATTCAGAAGCGGTCAGAGATTCATCCTGTTCATGTAAGAGATGGTGGGTTTGTCTCATATTAGTATAATTTTCAATTATCCAATGTGATTTACTATTACTATTATGATGCTTAAATCTAAAATACAAGATTCATGGTCTATCGACAAATAACTCACATCATATTGAGTTTTTTTTTAGCTACTTATTTAGTTAAATAACAACATTATAACAAAGAGGGGATACAAAGTGTTTCGGGCAATTTTCTATTTTACTCAAAAACTTATGCCCATGACTGAGAGACAAATATTGCAACACACTTTTCAAGATAATTGACTTACCTAATACATTCACATGCTTTAATTTGTTTAATCACTATGTTGGACTAGATGATGCCCATAAACTCTTTTATAATGAAAATTTATCAATATGATCATATACTATTATTCTCCTATCATGCAAAGATGATGTTAATCACTAGCAATGTAAACTTTCTCATCATTATATTACAAACTACTAGACTAGAGAGAGAGAGAGAGAGAGAAGAGAGACTTGTAGGGATATTAATTCCAGACAATTAGAGCTAACTTCAATTTTTTATCAACAAGATATTATCTTAATTTTTTTTTTAAAATATCAACATCTAAATTAACTTGATTTATAAAATTTATTAGATTTCATATTGAACCATCAATTTATTTATTTTTAAAATATTGAACGACATCATAAATAAATGTTACTCTAAAATGTGATCTTAAAATTATAACTATCTTCTTTATCTCTCACTTAAATCTAATCTCTCTCTCTCTCTAACAATCTTATCAATAGATAAGATTTCTTTATGATTGGAAAATACCCACACATTATCTATATGAATTAGGTTTGTAATCGATGATGAATGATTATTTTGTATTATAAGATTTCTTTATGAAATATTCCATCTAATGGATTACACCTTTCATCCTTTAAAACTAGCTATCTTATCTAAATATACGAAGCTCTTAGTTGGAGATATTATTATTAAGTTCATTAATAACATTAATATTATACCGCAAATAAAATTGAAAACTCTACCTACACTTTATTTAGAACAAAAAGCAGTGGATCAAGCTTCGATATTTTATTTTATAAAAAATACTATGATATTTAACAACAAAATTCATGCTTAAAAATCATATTGATCTCAACAATAATAATAATATTTTATTTTATATCACACGATGCAATATATTATTATACGAAATTAATGCAAATTCTAATGCCAGAATGCTTCATTAAAAGTAGAAATTAGGGTTATTAAAATTTCCATAAAAAAAAAAGTCCAATTAATTTGTACTTTTATTATTATAATTTGTTAATCATTTAATGCCAACGATGATACAATATGGGGCCCATGATGTACATGGGCTGCTGCATGATTGGAACAGATGTTGAGGGCTCGAGAACAGCCGAGGCCGGCCTGTTAACAAATCGGGATACATTGGCGACTTGGACCATAAGGTTCAGCTCCGATACGTACAAGACCACTGCTCTGTTCACACTGTAACGAAATGATGGAGACTAACCAAAAAATATATATATATATTTATTAAAATAATAAATAAAAAATTATTTAATTGAAGCTCAAATTATATTATAAATATAATTTAATGAGATCTTAACTAGTATCAGAACAAATATAATTTTATTCACAAATTTGTAATCCAAAATTTATTTACTAATTCCAGATGGTATGAAAGATCCATGCAATAAAACCCAAAACTGATAATTTAGTACATAAAATTTTTAAATTTATTGTTAAAACCCTTGAATTACATATAATTATATTAAATCTAAACCCTAAAATAACATTTAAAAACATCCGAGCAACGCAGAAAGCATAGTGGCAGTTCCGTCCAGACGCCGACGCAGAAAGCACAGTGGGCGAGGATAGAGAAGTGCTAAAAGCAATCCTTCTAAAACCTTAATTTAATTCCGAACAGCCGTTAATTAGACATTTATTGTACTTATTTATAAGGTTCGTATCGTAATATTTTAATTGAAATTAATAGAAATAAATTATCTATTAAAAAATGTATGAAATTAGATGGGTGTTGGAACAGTTAGGCAAACAAACAGCACGTGATGTTCCTTAAGGAGAGCGTGAAGCGGGACCCTGTGCGATGGTATTGTTCTTGCAATAAATAAATCAATATGATCCATCATCTCTTAATTCAATTGATGAGCGATGACTAAAACCAAACTCATATTCTTCTTCCAAAGTAAAATATCATCTAAGAATGATGAAAGTTAAATAAAGATCAAGGTGGATGATAAATGAGATGTTAAATCGGTAAGATTCATGATATCCTATAAAATAAATGAGATGTTAAATAAATACCCATTCTCAAAAGAATAATAATAATAATAAATAAATAAAATCAATATATATATATATATATATATATATATATATATATATATATATATATATATATATATATATATATATATATATATACATCATGAATAGCATTAATCAATGCAGCACTCACATGCCCCTTTCCGTAACTGTATGTACTAAATTTAAGGACATAATGACCGAACTGCAAAATAAATAAAATAAAATAATGAGACATTTTTTTAAAAACATCACAATTAAGACTGTAAAAAAAAAAGAGAAATTTACATACATACCATACAATTTTTTATATATTTCACACCTAAATTTTAATATTTACAAAATAATACTTTTTCTATAAAAAAATATATTTCACTTAGAAAAAAAATAAAGGTGATATTTTTGATGTAATAATAAAGATTTAAATCTTATTTAACTAAAAATTAAATTTTAGATGTGAAATATATAAATAATAAATTAGTGATATATAATGTAAATCAAAAGAAAAAACATGTTCACAAATTATTCACAAATAGCTTTCATCTCATTATAAAATAACTCATGTTCAATTCTTTTGTTAAGTGAACGTGGTGAATGAATAAATATTTTAATCTTGATTTATAAATTAGTTAAAATGACCAACTATTTATTCAAAAAATTTCGACTCATTTTAATTCCAAATAAAAATTATATATATAATATATATGTATAATATATATATATATATATATATATATATATATATATATATATATATATATATATATATTATTTTATATAACATTATTACACAAGCATAGAGTGACAGTGATATGCTCCTGAGTAGGTGCAGATTTGAATCATGCTGTTTATTTTTTATTTTTTTTCAAATTTTATGAATTCAAGCTACAGAGCCAAATGAGCCCATTACGAGCAAAACGAGCCGAAACACAACAATAAATTTTCGAATAATTTTAAACAAAAATAAATTTTTTAAACGAGCTAAATACAAACAAAAAACCAACTCAGCTCGTTTACACCCTTAATCATATATCCCCTACTAATATCTTGTGATACAACTAAAAAAAAACATAATTCATTAAAACAGATTTATATATTGCTAAACTAAACCAAAGATCTTGCTTTTAACTTTAAAAAAAAAAGGCCCTTTCATTTTTTTTTTTTCTAGGCAACCCAAATACAAATTTCCTTTTCAATATCTGAGACAAACATAGAAAAAAATTGAAATAATTTGTTTATTTTAATAGAAAAAGAATAAAAATCCAGGTTAGATGCATTTTATTATTAAAAAAAGACTGTGAAAAAGAAAAATCCAATTGACAAGTATATGTTTGTAGAGATTAGATAAGACAGATAGGACCCACCTGTTAGCTAACTGCCTTACACATCCACCTGAACTCTTTGGCACCTGTCTGTTCACAGACTAAAGACCTGATGCCAAATTCACGCTTCCAAGAAAGAAACCAGACATGAAGAAATCCAACGAGAAGGGGACTGTACATAGATTTTATCACGTCTAAAGCCTTTCCTTTGGCCAGCTAACAAAGGTTCAGGTGACACCTGTTATCAGTTGATACTGATAACTTTAATCCTGTGTTGTAAAGCTTCTTTTTCATTCATTTCAAATGGTATATTAAATATGTTTTATGTGACTGAATTGAAACTCACAGCATCTACCTCTAATGTGATCACAATGAAAGAAAAGTACTATAGTCTATTTGGACATGCCATGGAATTTCAAAGATTAATAGCTTTTGGGTATGGCATAAATTAGTGTAAATATGGGTCCAGATTGAAATTTTTTTGACATGAGTGAGTATTATATAATGCAATAAAGTGGGAGTAACATTTATTGAAGGAAAAAAAAAAAAGTGAAATAAAGTTTAGAAGATATAGGCATATATAATGGCAAGTAGAAAATACAAAAAATAGAAATGTTAGATAACATTGATTTGGAAGGACTAAGGAAAAAGAAATAGACCAAACATAATATAATTATAACAAATGAAAAACAATTATGTAAAATTTATGCAGCTCTCAATAAAATGAGTTAGTGAGATCCCAAATGGTGGATAAGGTTGATTAAAAATGATGATGATATGATGTATACTTGAAGGCGATGTCAGTTCTTAAATTGATCGACTAATTGATATAGCCAGCACAGATCAAGTCTTGGATATAGTCATAACATAAGAAGAATGATTGGTCCAAATAAATCACTTATTGATCTTAGCCTCTTTAGGAAGAGTCGCCTTAGATGGTTTTGGCCACATAAAGCGTCGTCCCGTCCGATGACCGATTAGGAGAGTAGATGCATTAGATTTGCCTATATTAAGAAAGGTAGAGGTAGACCTAAAAAACTTGGTTAAGATGTATAAAAATGATCTTAATATCTTGAATTAGATGAGAATTTGACATAATAGGACACAATGGAGGCGAAGGATTCATGTAGCCACCTAGTGGGATTAAGGCTTGTTGTTGTTGTTGTTGTTGTATTGATCTTGCTCCCTCGATCCGTGGCTCTAAGTTATTAAAATGCACGCATCAATTTATATATCACTTGACTCAAAATGGGATCGTGCGTCTCATGACCATGTTTCATCCATTTAATCCTTCAATTATTGATATTTTCTTAGCACTTCATAAGGAGCAATTAGATCTCAAATTCACTAGTATCATAAATTATATGAATCATTTAAGAAATGATCTCCACAAAGCATGATATACTCGATATGGGACCACTTAAGTCTGTATATTAAAAATTATTCCCTTGCAAGACTTCTAAGATTTCAGCATAATTTTTTTAAAAGAGTATGAAACATAGAATAGGGCTTTACATACATACCACACGATTCTAATATGTTTATATATTTAATAACTAAACTTTAATATTTACTTATATAACAATTTACAATTTCAATCACACCAAATCATATGGATGACAAAAGTACTTTGCTTTAAAAAATAATACTAATGGCATTTTTGTGTAATTGAAGTAAATATCAATTGTTTAGTTGTTAGATTTATAAATACATTAGAATTGTGTGACATTTATCTAAATCCCTCAAGATAAAAAACAATTTACCGTAATGATAAAATTAACATTTTAAGGGCATATTATTCAAATTCATGCATTTGTTTCCTTTGATCCATAAATCCTAAAAGGCAGGCATAAATAAATACATGGCAATACAAATAAATGTTATCTAACGAGGGTACGAATGGGTAGAAGTTACAGGTCGAATCGGTCGATGCGAGACAAGGCGGATGAATCCGGCGTAACGAGATGGTCGATTCGTCTCCCACCACCAGCAGCTTGTCCGGCATGGTCGACGATGAAGCGGTACTCGACGCACTCATTTTGAAAGCGGACAGTGCTCGGACTCAAATCTAACATCAATTTAGTCACCATTCCCTTCTTTACAGATGAAAATAATAATAACATAAATAACAAACATATTATTAACAAATGCAAAAACATATATTATAATAATCCTAACGAAATAATGAAATCAAAAAATATATAAAATGACTCAAATATGCATAATAAAATAAAGATACTGAATTTATTTTCACATCAATTCTCCTAGCAACAAAACGTTATAATATAGAGAGCTATCGTGAGAATAAATCTGAAGTAAACATCATTTTTCATTAGTAAGGAATCATCTGCAACAGATTAGAATCAGTGCCTTTTAACCTTCGTTAGTATTCATGAGAAAGTTCTGAATCCTTAGAGAAAAACAAGTTAGATGTCTTATGCTTTCTATTCCTTTGTTCTTTACTTTTCTTTCTCATCAGGACTTGTTATTGCTCACAATTCTTGAGAAGCGTGCAGGATATGTGAGAAACTAATGGATAAAATTGTCTAAAAAAATGCTCACAAAAAATAATTTGTTTCTGCACAATAACAGGATAAAAAAATTAGCCTGGTTGGCTATAATTTGACTTTGATTTGGGGTTTGTCTTGGATTAAGCTTGTTTGTTTCAGTAGTTTAGGATCGAGCAAGGTTTGAATGAGGATAGATTTAAATTTTACAGGCTTCTTAAAGGAAATCAAGGAAAAGATAGTCTTGTTAAGTACTTGAATTTGAATTTGTACAAAATAATAAAGATTATGGATAGGTTTTGTAGAGGGCTGTTGGATGAGAACCGGATAAGTGAAGAAAAATATTCTGGCTTAGCATTAGTAATTAGTAAATCAACAGCATAAAGTGAACAATAGTTTTTCAAAGAATAAAAGGATATTAAACAAAAAATCAAGTAGTTCCTCATAGTAAAAGGAAAATCTGTGGCTCAATGAAAAGAGAGTAAATAAAGAATTAATTGAAGAAATGTAAAAAGAAAATGTTGATGATGAAAGAATTCTTCACCTTGATAGAACATGCCTATCAAAATATAAAGAGAACTAAAGATTTTGACTATGATATTAATTTGATGTAGAACAATCATGAAAAACCTAAAAAAAATAATAAAGAAGGAAAGCATATAACAAGAGAAGAAAAGTAACAAGCAAACCTCATGCTTGATCGCCTCCCAATAAGTATTTTATTCATGGTATGAAGCTGTCTTACTTGAATCAAAATTCTCTTATTTATAGATTGAAGAATAAAACATCAAATTAATAACTAATAAATTGCTAATAAACTTAAAGACAAAGATAAGGTAACCTTAACCAAATGATAAAATTAAAAGTATAAATAACTTATATATCCATGACAAAATAAAATTTTAGAATTTATGACCAAATCAAGTACCATACTGGCTTTACAAATTAGCCAACTCTTTGGATGAAAGCATTCCTTAGATGACCCTATTTCATAGAATTTTGGACAACTCATTTTCTAGTTTATGGTACCTCTTTTCAAGATATAAGATGCTAAAATGTACTATCCCTGCAAGACATCTTAGCCTAGTGGTTAAGAGTTTTAACTTTCAACCAATAGTCTTGGGTTCAGTCCTTGCACATGTGTTGTGTGTGTCTTTACGATTAAATTTACTCAAATATCCCAAAAAAATGTACTATTCTTTTAAGTAATAAGAGCAAGAATGCCCAATGGATACATGAGTCCATCTAGAAACATGGCAAGTATCTTATAGCAGTTATACAAAATGATTTGTGAAGAACAAACTTAGCACTCCAAATAATGCTCGTTAAGAAGGAATAAAAAATTAGAATTCATAAATACTCTTGTTCAAAATTGTGCAATAAAAAACTCATCTCAATACTTTTTTGAAAAAATCGCAATGAGGCTTACGACTCATTGGTGTTGTTATATCTAAAGGTCCGCTTCTCCTCAGTGAGGCGTGCAATTGATCATGGGATGAGCATTACCTAAGCACTTTTGCTCTCATGCTTTCTCCTCCAATCACGCAAAACAATGGTCACCACAGCCAACCTCATTACTTATGATGTTCTTACTTTGATATTGGATCAAGTGAAAAAAACTTATTATGTTAAATTTATTTTAAATTATTATGTCATTATTTCTTCTTTTAATATTTTATATTACTTTGATATTTGTATAATACTTCTTCATAATTTGATGTCATGATATTCATATATTACTTTATACTTAGCAGCGCAATTTATTGCTTTCAGCTATACTAGTATGTTAATATATTATATTTGATATTATTATATTACTTCTTATTTTGTACTTTGATATGCCTATAACTTATTATTTTATGTAATCTACTGATTTTGAGTCATACATCTCAAAATGCCTTGAGGAAGTAATAAAAGGAAGCGTGTGTAGAATTTAAAAAAGAAAAATTAAAAGATGCTATGTTAGGTGCAGAAAACTCCTACCGACGAGATTGCTGATCCTCTCACTGGAAGGAAAGCTGCAATCGATGGTGAGCGTGGTTAGGACGCTGTTCTGAAACTGAATAGTAAAGCAGCTCCCTTCTAATCAGGTTAATAAATATCTCTAACCCTATTTCTTCATTGCCAGGGTGAAACACCAGACCGTCCATCTCGTTCCGGTGATCGGATGACGAAGCCCCATACTAAGGGAAAAGGACCCATCTCTGCTCCCAAATTCCATTCCTATAAAAGCGATGACACAGCAGGACAGACACAGGCGAGGGCTCACCGGAGATAGCGTCGGAAGTAAGAATGGTAGGGGTTTGCGCGCACGGGAAGGTGTGGATGGTGACTCATGAAATTTGACACTCGTTAAAGGAGTTTTAATGTTGGTTATGACAATCAAATATATTTAAATAAAGGGATTTTTACAAATCAACCAGGCTCCTTAAATAAAAATTTTAAATCTCTACAAATAAATAATTTTAACCATTAATTTAATATTTTCCTAAATATGTTCATCTTATCGCATAAATTGCTCCTTAAGAGTTTAATATGATAATTATTTGATAATAATTTAATTATTCTAATAAATTAATATTAATTATTAGAATAATTTTCATGTTGCGTACATTTTAAAAATTAACTAAAAATGTAATCATTATTAAAAAAATCAATTAAATACTTAATTAACTGTATCAAAATTTTAAATTATCATATTAACATTTCACTGTAAAATATTACACAACTATTAGCTGGATAAATTAAAATCTATCTTATATTAATGTTTGATGATAAAAATATTGAACGAATAATAAGATGAATATACTAAAAATTAATTCTGTGAATTTAATTTTGTAACATATTCAAAATAATATTAAGTGAATAATTATCAATTTTAATAAAAATTATATATATAATTATTAGTTATAACACTTTTTTAAGTCATTAACATCCAACATATAGTTTATTAAACTCAATCACAAGACACTATAATAAAATAGAAAAAATTTGAATAAAATTTTAAAAATTTAGTCATTTTGGTCTCACCTCAAGTTTGAACAGAATTTAAAAAATGAAACCAACATAGCACCTGATCACACTAGGGTTGTCAAAAAAGCTGTTGTTGCATTCGTGTTGACCGCGTTGTTACTAAATGAGTCGAGCAACAAATATTTCAATCATTTATAAGCGAGCGACGAACAATCCTTTGTTGTTCGTATTGCTCGATTTCTCGAAATAAAAAAATAATTTATATTAAAATTTATTTAAAATATAATTTATCATTAAATATTTTAAAAATTATATTTAATTTAATAATTAAATTAGTTAATAAAATTTTAAATCAAATAAGCTAAAATATATTAATAATTATAATTGTAGGAATTTTTTAATTATGTTTAGCATGAACAGAACTCTTGTTACCACAGCTAGGAGTAGATGCAGCCATACAATTTAATCCCAATCCATATGAATTTATGTTACTGATTTAAAATAATTGAGCGATATATGAATAATATCTCTTTCGTTCATTTCAGCACTGACCCTCTGTCTGCCTCTCGACTCTCTCTCGACTTTTTCTCTTAAGTCCCTACTCCCTCATCTCATCTCTTTTTTGGTAGGTTCTACTCTTCCTAGCAAGAGTCTTTGAGTTGTGAGTCTTGCAGTTCTGATAGTAATATAGCAAAGTATGTACCTCTGGGATCTTTGGTCTTCTAGGGTTTGGTGACATTATTTTCTTTTTTTTTTTCATGGTTTCATGTTAAAAGGGCCTATACCTTGGTGATATCCGGTTTTCTAGGGTTTTATGGATACTATTTTCTTTTTTCTTTGGTGATCTCTGGTTTTATTCTTATTTTAAGTAGTTGTTGTTATTAGAGAATGAGAAGAATATACTTTTTTTCTTTGGGGGTAAGGAAAACATTTAATTAGCAAATATTTATTCATTGAATGAAAATAAATGCACTCTGAGAAAGAAGAGAATATTTCAACGACAACCTTTTTTTTTCACCGTTAACACATCGTTGCTTCTTTATGGAAATATAATCCAGAGTTCATGTTCATCATGCATTTTCATTAGTTTAGATGTTACGAGCATATATTTGATTTGGATGTATGCTTTTTTTAAACTATGAAACCCTTAACAATTAATAGGCTAGAAAGCTGTTTTAATGTATTTATTCTTATTCTATCAGTCATTTATATGATAAAACAAGGGTTTATTTTAGATTAATCGATAAATAATGGTAGTCATTTATTTTAGGGGTAATGGGCGTGTTTCTGAATTTATTACAAACTTAGAATTTGTGATTCAAAGGAGAAATCGTTCTATTATTATCTGAAAAGGCTTGGCATGGATGTTTTAATTTTTTAATTCTCAAGCTATGTTTATACCAATTATGAAAATGAAGATAAGTAATTATGCATACTATTTCTTTGCTTGTTACATTCTTTTCTCAGTTAATTTTTTGAAAGCGTGTATTCACTATTGTGAAAGAATGAAAATATAAAATGTGACCCTTTTCCTCATATTCTTGTTCGTTGCTCTTGTCGATCGATATTATTTATTTTGTAGGACAAAATTATGCAATTTGTTACTATGAGTTTGTTGGATTTTTTATCTAAGTTGGATTTATTTGATAGGTTAATATTTATCCAAAAGCCTATGTTTAGTGATTCTATTGATCAATTTATCAATGTCATTTTAGCTTGTACTTTTGAATCTAGCATGATGATATTATTCAAGCATCTTGCATTTGATGTCAATGTTAATTTTAAAGTAGTTACAAAGCCAAGATTATGGATTTTTTTATTTTTATGAAATGCAAACAAATAATAAAATGATGTTATGGATTGAGGTTGGCCTTCTTTCTAATGTGGATCTTAATTCTAATTTTTTTTTTTTAAGTGTGCGATCATGTCTAATGTGGATCATTCTCATGTGTCATAACGATTTAGTTGTAGGTAATGAAATACTACTTCTTCACAACAGTTGAATCGAGAGGGCATGTGCTTGAGACTACTAGTGATGTTAACCCTAGAGAGGTAGAAAGAGAGTATCTTGTGTAGAGTATTTTATAGAAACCACTTACATTTAAGGGAGAGTACACCCTCTTTTACAATATATTATTGAAATTTCATAAATCCAAAGCACAACTTCAACTTTTGGGCATGTGAAAAGAATGTGAAAATCAAGGCCAAGAATAAGTTGTTGAATTGGCATAAAAGGCAAAAATTAAATTTTATGCCTTTTGATGTCAATTCGAAATTGAGATTCCATTGTTCCATGACCCCAAAAAATTATGATCATCTTCATATGAGAAATAATTGCAAAGATGATAATTGTGCATGAGTATCCATTTATGATTGTTGAGCATATGTGGTTTAATATTCTGAAGGTATTGAATCCCAATTATGAGAGTGTCTAGAAACACAGAGTGATTGCATGAAAGTTTATGAAAAGGAAAAGAGAGATTGAAAACTTTTCTTAAGAGCATTCATAGAGTTTCTTTGACATCGATTGTTGGACTTCAAATCAAACAAGGCTATATGTGCTTAACAAATTATATTGATGATTCTTGACAATTGCATAAGGAATCATCAACTTTATTGAGCTTGATCCTCCACACACTTGTACATTTATTTGTGATGCAATATGTGATTGTTTAATAGATTAAAATTTGCTGACAAGGTATCTACTATCACACTCGATAATACTAATAATGATGTTTGCCGAAATGCTTTAAAAATTAATTTTCAGTCAAGAGGAAGTTACATTTTCGTGATCATTTCTTTCATGTTAGATGTTATGCTCACATCTTGAATATATTGGTTCAAGATGGTTTGAAAGAGGTGCAACAAATAACGTTAAAATCGGAGACAAGAAAATACCTCAAAAAAGTCACCTTCACGTTACATAAGTTTGTTGAAGTGGAAAACAAGCTAGGGGCCCCACTTCAAAGGGATTATGTATTGATGTTCCTATAAGGTGGAACTCACTTACCTAATGCTTGAGTCCGCTTTTATTTACCGTAATGTGTTCATTCATTATGTCGATCGAGATTCCAACTATAAGTGGTTACCTTCCGAAATTGAATGACATAGCTATGAGATTAGAAGGTTTCTTTCTGCTTTTTTCATAATGTGACAAAAATGATTTCGTGTTCTTCTTATCCAACTATGAATTTGTTTCTACCTACGTCATGCAGAAACTACTTAATGAAGAATGCAATTCCGATCAATTCGTCAAGCAAATGACCACGCTATGAAAATTAAATTTGACAAATCGGAGAGAATGCAATTTACTTATGGCGATGCGTTTGATCCACGCCTCAAAATGAAATTCATTACTTTTACATTTCCTAAAATATACTCTAGAGGTAGAGTCCAAGATAAAGAGCGTTGAGGATGTTATTTGGGAGATCTACAATCAATATTCAAGAGATACTAGTACTTCAAGCTCTTCTAGTGGATCATCAACCAATAATTGATGTGCCATTTTCATCAAACTTTGATTGTATGTTAGATTTGTTAATTTTGTTGCTTGTTCTATTCACCATCAAAATCGATTTGCAAAACCTATTTAGAGAGAAGGATTATATTTGAGCAATAATTCTTTGATGTTCTTGAATGGTGGAAGATGAATACTTAAGTATCATATTTTGTCCAAGATGGGATGTTTTAACAATTCACATTACCACTGCATCCGAATCGCATTTAGTGTAGAGTTCTTGATGATAGGAGCTCTTTATCACCAAAAATAGTCAATACACTTGTTGCTAGTTGGATTAGAGGTGCTCAACCCAACATTAAAGATCCTTTGGTACTTTTCCAACTAAAATTAATCTATTTAATAAATCGATAAACTTCATTCTCTCATTATCTACTTTTATTTCAAAGAAGAGTTAATGGAGGAGGAAAATCTTTATGTGAAATTACTAGAAAATATTTAGCATCTGAGAAGGATACCAAGCATTTTATTACAGGCACTTTATTATACCAATAATCTTTAATATTTCCAAACCAATTTTCTAAGAACAATCTTATTACGGACACTTTATTATACATTTATACTTATGTTTATGTTACACCGTTTGTGTTTTTTTAGAAGTTTTGACTTATTTTACAAACATTTAATGGTTGGTTGGTTCTATTTTACAAAGATCTCGTTTCTTTATTCTTATTTTACAAATTTTGACTAGTTTGGTTGGTTCTATTTTACAGATCTCTGTTCTTTTGCTACTATTTTACAACAACATTTATGGTTTAGTTGGTTCTATTTTACATTTCTATTCTTTTTTTTGCTACTATTTACGAACATTTATGATTTGTTGTTTTATTTTACAAAGATTTCTATTCTTTTTTTTTGCTATTTTACAAAGAACATTTAGGTTTGGTTGTTTCTATTTTACAACATTTCTATTTTTTTTTTTTTTTTTTGCTATTTTACAATAACATTTGGTTTGGTTGGTTCTATTAACAGTAATGAATGGTTGGATGATGGCTATTTTGGTCGCTTTGGTTCATTGGTTGATGACTTGGTTCTATTTCACAAAATCTGATCAAATATATCTTAGATCTGTATTTTAATGATTGTTAAATTTACACTAGGTGTAGTTGAAGTTTTGGAAACATGAAAACTTACATGAAAATTACTGAATCAAATGTTCCATTGTTGAATGAATTTGCATCAAATATATATCTTAGATTTGTATTTTGATCCGATTTGGTTAAATTTGCTATTTGCTTGAGATTTCGACTATTTTAACAACAGACGCCTTTTTTTTGTTCCTTTTAGACAAAGAAGATGGAACGTAAATGTGGGTCGGGTTTGTTGATGGCATTTCGAGTGATGGTGGTTTGGTTCATTTGGTTGGTTCTATTAGCTGCAATGAATGGTTAATTATTTGCTGTTTAAGTATTGTTAATTCTTGATTGGTTCTATCGCCTATTCGCTTTAAGTATTGTTAATTCTTTGTGGTGGTGCATGGTGGTTTGTCTTTGGTAATCGCTCGACTATTTAGTATAAGATTGGCTGTTATGTTTATTGTTCGATTTTGGAGGATTTTACATCCTTAGTGGATAGTGGTTCCCATTTGTCGAAAAAAAAATAAATGGACGGATTTTGCATTAATGGGATAAGATCAACAGACGCTACACTTTAATTTAGAACGATATACACTTATTGATGTGTAAGATCACTTGTGATATTACACATTAATAGCTATGATGAAAACTAAATATGTATTTATACAACTTAACTTGATATTTGTATATATTTTCAAATATTTAATTTAATTTTTTGTGATTTCATTTTGTCAATTTTTTGAACAGATGCTACACTTTTTTTTTTTTTACTTTTTTTTTACTGATGCTATACTTATTTAATATTCATTTTATTTTTTCCTACACTTATTAATATTAATCTTTCATTTTATCAATTTTTGAATGTCTAACATTCACACAACCATCTATCAATTTACATCAATGATTATTATTTTATTTTTCGAGCCCATTCATAATATTTATTTTATAATTTTTGCTAATTTTATTTACATGAAGTAGATTATAATTTTGAAGATTCAAAATTGAAGACTTTAAGGCTTGAACTTGAAGGCTGAAGCAATTGATTTTATTAGAAATTGATATTTGAAAATTATAATATCACTATTTTATTAACTTTTATTAAATTAAATTATTACTTGTATATGATCATATAAATTTTTAGGATAAATTTATTTTAGTAAATTGTAAATTTGTAAATTTAATAAGTTGAGAATTTATAAATTTATGTATGATCACGTAAATTTTATTAGCCTATATAAGTTAGTATTTGAAATTATATTCAATTTTGTGTAAAAAAAACTATTTTGAATCTCTGATTGAAAATTATTTAATTTCAATAAAATAAATTTTACCTATTTTCTGGTGATAATATTTAGTTTTTTTTTGTATAATAAAGTTTTTTTTAAGTGCAAAAAAATAATTTTAATTGTATATTATTACTTTGTATAATTGTATATCTTTTAGTTTTAATTTTATCAATAATATTTCATTTTTTCTGTATAAAATTTTATTAATTTTTTTAAATCAAAATTAAGAAAAATAAATATTATTAAAATATAAAATCGAATAAATTTTGAGTAACACGAGCCTAAAATGAACACCTAATATTTTTTCGAGTAACACCTAACATCTATAAACGAAGCTATTTCAAACACGTTACTAACAAAAAATAATAATAAACGAAAATACTAACAGCTCTCACTCAAACTCGCTCGTTTATACCCCTACTCTGCACAACTCATAAGAGTGACTCAAAATTGTTTAATGGATCTTATTTTATAATTATACTCAAAAAGAAACAACAACAAAAAAAATAATTTTAAGGGCTTTACTTAGATTCCGCACAGTTATTCTAAACATTAATATTTTCATATATAATATTTTAATCTTTAATATGATAATATCAAATTAAAACATTACAATCATCTTATTAAAGCCGAAAACTTATAACGATAGAATAAACTTTCAGCCTTAACTGTATTTAAAATCTAACATGCATAGTGATAAGAAAAGAGAATAAAAATCCCAAAATTTTACCAAAAAAACTCAAATAAGGAAAAAAATCACAATCTAGCAATAAAATATTTCATTATATATTTCTTGAAACAATTAAATCTTGACAACGATTCAAGATGATGCGTGAAAACTAATTTAAATCTCCCAATTTCAAGATATCAAAGCTAAAGAATTGATATGAATCATTTTATAAAATCAATCTCAATAATCTGACGCGATATAATTCGAAGGATGACAAACGATTTCAAATCTTAATTTCTTAATTATTCTATTTTCAGTATCAAAATCAGATCATTAATTAAAAATTTGACATTTATCATTATAAAAAATTAAAACATAATAATTATATTATTACGGATATAAATTTTAAAAGATATAAATAAAACTCATTTCTTTAAAAATATATAAAATCTTTAATTATATAATATATATATATATATTATATATATATATATATATATATATATATATATATATATATATATATATATATATATATATATATATATATATAAAAGAAGAGAGTCGTGAGCCCCAATTTTCTTCTTGTTTTTTTGTCTTTTGAAGAGAGAGAGAGAGAGAGAGAGGTAAAGACTTTCTATTTTTTATTTTATTTATAAAGAATATAAAGAGTTTTTTTATTAATAATGTGAAGAATTTTTTTCTCTTTTTTAATGAGGTATATGAAGAGGTTCTTTTATTTTAAATGAGGAATATAAAGAGTTTAACCAAATAAGCAAAATTGAGAATAATCTTAGTGAAGGGAATAAAATCATGTACAGCTTAACCTTTAAGAGTGATAGGAAAAACTTAGCATAAAGCATCGGGGCTTGTTGAATATGCATAATAATGTGAATGATCGATGCTCATAAGGATTAGAGTTTCATCATAAGGTTCAATGTTAGGTAGTTAAACCCCACCAAATCGTTGAAGAACCATATCATGCAAAGGAGAAGATTCTTGAATACTATGATGAGGGGTGAATTGTTTATCTCTTGACAAAAATTCATCTAACAAAGCGTTGTATTTCATCTCAATAACTTCAATGAGTTATTTCCATGAAACGGGGCGATTCAATCCCATCTAAGAGGTAGGGGAATTCAAAGTTGATCGAGCAATATGAGTAGGATAAGTTGAGTGACAAGATAGTCATGATCCATATGTGATGATGTAAGGGAGGAATTTTCATATGATCATGAGGGAGTTCTTCATTAACTCTATCATGTTGTTTATAGGGTTGATTTTCTCCTGGTGGTTTTCGATTATTCAGCCTCTAGTAAGAGTCAAGGATCGAAGCTTGATATTCCTCCATTCTTCGCATACACTCCTCAAAAGTATTAAGTGCTCCACCGTTGTTTTGATCTTGTTGAAAAACTTAGTATGCTATCATAATGTAATGGATATCTCTTTCCTCAAACTGGCCAAACCGTCAGACGCAAAGAAAACTCAGAATCTAGAATAAACCTTCACGCCTAGTATAAAATCTAACACACACAGATATAAAGAGAACAAAGAACTCCATAATTTTACATGTAAAACCTAGAAATATGGGAAAAATCTACTGCCTAAAAAAATGCTTATATATTTGCTTCAAAGCTGAGTTCAAGGTTATCTATGAAAAATCTCGATAATGAGAATCAATCAAAATGAGCTGTAATGTAGTGCAAGAACGGTTGTTGCGACATGACGATAGATGAATGACAACAATAAGAAGTGATGACAAACTTCAACTTAAAACTTCTCCCGCCTTTCCAAGTTCACTTCTATTTTCTCCTCTTAATGACAAAGAATATTTATTTAGGATTAGAGGGGCATTTTGATCATTATAATTAAAATCTCAAAACTCATCGACTGTATCTTGATTCATTTGATCATAATTTTTTGATGATCATCCAAACGATCTTCGATGATGATTGCTCGTTTGATTCATCTCGTCAACCGCCGATTCGACTATAAACACGTCAAATTAAAAGTCATTTGATCATCCAATGTCTCAAAATTTCATATGTGACTTTTGAACTGATTTGAGCTCATTTAGGCTCAATTCGATTCTAGATATTGGACTCATCTTATTAAGTCGAATTTGATTGGATATATGCTTTAACTTAAAATCCATGCTTGATTTATAAATTTTTGAGGGATATATCACATCTCCTTTAAAAGTGAAATATATCTTCACATGCATAAAAATAATATTAGATATAAATATAAAACTTCAAATTGTGTGATATGCATGTAAGTATTCCTAAATTTTAAAGAGGGCAAGTTCATCATAAGGCTGACTTATCAGAGCCTACGCCGTATCTCCCTATCCACTCGTTTCCTAACAACTAAGAAAGTCACTTAAGATTCTATTATTTCTCAACATATTTTTTTTTAGCCACATTCATCACCACGCGAGTCCCCACTTACTTTCCATCAAACGCCTCCCCGAAGAGAATCAAACGCTGCTTGAGATTCTCAGCCGCACGCTTCACCAACAGAGCTAAGAGATGGTGGGTCTCAACATGTTCTTGTTTTCTGGCCAGGTAGTGTTATTTAAAAAAAACTCATTATTCAGAAATGCTTGTAAATTTTAAGTAAATTTCATGCTCGTTATCTAACTAAACGTTCTAACACAACAAATTCGATATATAAATAAGTCGAATATGAATAATCGTTTGTTCGATCGTTTATTGACTCGAAATAAAAAAATTATATTATATTATATTTTATTATTATTATTATTATTATATACATACTAACACATATACATATCACAAATGCGAATATAACTTAATGGTTAAAACTTTTTATGCAAAAGATTGACCTAAATTGAATCCTCTCTCATACGATTTTTTGATTATTACATTTCGAGTCGATTTTGAACACGAAATAACACTAACAAAATAATTTTCAAACGAAATAACACCTAAAGAACTATTTCTATACGAGTAACACAACAAAGTTCTCACTCTCTCGCCTTTCCTAGTGGGTCCGTCTGCACTTGTACGTATGAGTCACCACTTGACCAAATTCTCGATTTTTTTTTTGCAATGATATAACACCACCCCCATCTTGTGGGTGGGATGAACTAATCTCACGAATCTCGCCACATTCATCACACATGTCGAGTCACTTACTTTCCCCATCTTAAGATAGACGCCTCCTGGAAAATTTAAACTCTGGATTCTCACCACGCCCATCAACTGATCTAAGAGGCGGTGAAATTCTCAGTACTTGTGTCTTATCTTCAATTACTTTAGTAGGCTGAATGTCTGCACTCTACAGCTATTAAAGTAACTAACAAAAGCTTCACAGTACACTAACCAATTACCCATTGGATTGAACGCCAGTTCAGCAGCTACAATTCCCTTTTCTTAGAAGCACTAGCAGAGATAATAGTAAACAAGCTCTGGCATATTGAACAGAGTAAATAAAGAGACGGGTATATATCTTCTATAAAAGACTAATAAACCAATCTTGCAACTCAAAACCTTAATTTTTTTTACGATAATTAACTTCTGATAAGTTTAGTTAAAAAATTCTACATTGTTGAGGAAAGACAACGGAAGAAACCTCAATTTATTCGAAAGTAATTGAATTCTGAAGTAAAGGGTATGCAAATGAGCTTATTTATTTTACGTGTACTAAGCAAATCAATTCTTGTATTTATTTGAACTGTACTTAGGAAATCAATTTGTTTTTTTTTTTTGCTTGAATTAAGTGAATTTCAATTTGTACCATACATAAATTATTATTATTTTTACTTATTTATTATTATAAAATGAAAGTAATATTCTTAGGTGATTTCTAACGCACACAGCCCACTTTGGTCTATTGATTAAGTGCTTTAGCTCCAACCAAAAAGTCATAGATTTGAGGCATTGTGTATAAATTGTGACTTTGTGATTAAATTTTCATAAAATTTCAAAAAAGCGACTTCTAAAGCCTCGCAAGTGGAACTCGCTTAACTTATCAAAATGAGTTTCAAATATAACAACTTCAATTTTGTATCAAACAATAAACTTAAAACTAAATTGTGAACCTCAATTGCAATTGCTTACAAACACTTCCCTCAAAATAAACTACCTACCTTACAAATGAATCAATCAGGTGAACTGGATCTAAAAAGAACTCTGGATAGGGAAAAGAACCACTTGTATTCGAAATAAGAGGGCATAAAATTATTTATCAGGAGATGTAAATAAATAAACAAGGCACTTCTAATTACATTGCGACACGAACCCTTGCAGATTATATATACTAACATAAATATAAAGTTGTTTTGGAAGCAAACCTGAACCGCGGTCCCATTTTAAGCAGCCCATGACCATGAAATTTGCCTCTGCATAAATCATACGAGTTGACAAAACATTGAAATATAGTTATATATGAGTGAGTAGCCGTTAAAAATGCAAGTATAATCAAATCTAAACTTATGTGAAGTCTTCATACAAGATAACCACGCAATGGATAATGGCATGGACAATAAAAGCAGAGCAGAAAGTGAAGTGCTCCAGCCTCAGAACAGGAAAAACATGGAGAGGACCAAACTTAAATGAAGGGATGGGGTAATAAATATCTACAATAATAACTCACTGATCCTTAATTTACAGCAAGGTTTCTTTCTACAAATACAACTACCACTCACTCACGAGGTAGAATGTGATTAGCCATGTACACCTTTTCGGTCAAGCTTTTGTTTTTTACCAGGGACCTGTCTGCGTCCTCCTCAAGCATAACTTCTTAGGCCCACGCTGCTCATTAAGCATCTCTAAGATCTGATTGTATGAGAATGCACATTCAGTTCAAAATTACATTATCATTGCATTAGAATATAGTTAATTAAGAAGATACGTTATAGATAGAAGGCCAAATATGAAATAATTGCTAACTTATGATAACACTCCCTTGTAAGTTGAAAAACATGCATTATGAAGATACAATTTATTGCAGAAAACGTAGAAACAAAGTGATACGAGAGTCTTTATAAAAATATTTGTCAATTATTCTTCACTGAAGAACAGCGACATTGATGTAGTGACAATTTACTTCAAAATGTTTTGTTCTATTGAGAAAAAATTATGATTATCACTTAATATAATCATGGATGCAAAATAGAAGAATCAAATTCTTCTAATAGATTTTGATCCACATCATTGCATAGGCAGAATTTGTCATAGCCATGTATATTCAGCTTCAATGCTAAATTTAATAACAATAATTTGTTTTTTACTTCACCATGAAATAAGATTTCCTAAAAGATGCCATAATATCTTAAAGTAGACTTCCAATCTTCAATGAGTCACCAAAATAAACTTCAATTTTCAAATGGTTGTACTTCTGACAAAGGTCATTTTCTCAATGACTTCTTAATATAGCTTAAAATCTTTATGTCTGCATCTAATGTTTCTTTGGGATATGCATATGCTAACTTTCCATACCAACAACAACAAAATACCAAGGCAGGTGACAATCAAATAGATAAGCACCAACCAAACAACAACAATAATGACTACCTTCAGAGCTTTCCTCATCATTAGATATTTCATAAAATATCAATGGGAGCCAACATGCTTGCACCGAGAAGCCTAATTTTCATAAAGAGGTTCATAGCATATTTCTTTTGGAAAAGAAAATTCTTTTATTGAAAGCAAACTCAATGTTGAGAAAATACTTTTGGTCATCCTAAATTTTAGTAACAAATATTTTATAAATTTTTTTTGTCTACAAGTTAGTAAAAATAGTCACCAATGAGAAGAATATCATAAATATACATAACAAAGATCATAGTATCATCAGATGAATAGCAAATGAAGATTAAAGTGATCGGCTACGCTACTCTGAAAAACAATATCGACAAGGACTTGCAGTTTTAAGCAAATCAAGCACAAGAACTACGTTTCAAACAATAATGGCTTTCCAAAGCAATACAAGCTTTATTCTTCCCTTAAGTAACATATCCAGGAGGTTGCTCTATATAAACTGCTTTGAATAGTTCTCAATAGAGAAAAACATTGTTGACATTGATAGAATAAGATCCATCCTTCATTAATGACTATAGAAAGAAAGTGGTGAACTTGATTTAAATTGAACAACTAAAGAAAATGACTCAAAATAGTCAATCTTATGAATCTGCATGTCATTTAGTAACCAATCAAGCTCTGTGATGCTCAACAATTCCATCGTGATGGAACCTAATTGTGAAAATCCATCAACAAAAATATGATTTACACCAACATAAGGGAATCAAGTTCCAAGTGTAACAATCAAGAGGCACCCATATTTTAATATCCATTACATGCATCTACTTAAGATTTGAGCAGTGCTTCTGGACAAGTCATGTGAATAGAGATAACAAAGAGGGACTAGAAAAATCAATGAAAAGAATAGAATAAAAGAGTGTAACTGGTTGTTAATACAATATTGAATACCTTTGAGTAGATGAAATGGGGATGGAGATATAAGGATTTGATGGATGCCTAGTCATAGTAGATGAAATGGGGATGGAGATATAAGGATTTGATGGATGCCTAGTCATAGTAGACATAGGAAAGAATGAGGTGCACAAGAAGGCAAACAAGGCAAATGAATATAGACCTATAGTGAAGGAGCAAACACTAGGGCAAGCGGTAGAAGTAAAATAGCTAGAAAAAAAATTATAATGAAAAGGTAACTGGGTAGTAGGGAAATGTTGTGTAAAGTAATGACGGTAAATACACATATGGCATATGGTGATATATGGTTGAATCACAACACCGATAATCTTTTGAAGTACAACAATAAGCAATAAAAATATATATATAGTAGTATAAGCAGAAAGTTTATCACGTTCAAGATGATAAGAGTGGATGAAACAAACATAATCAAAATACAAAAATTAAGGGAAAACATGTTTGTAGATAAAGAAGGGGACGTATAGTAGTTGCCACTCGGAGCAATGGAAGACACAACTGACCAAGAAATCTATTAGAATGGTATCTCCCAAAACTATCAAGAAAAGCTCACGTAATACATTAAAGTACAACAATAAGATGTTGATACCTGATCAACCACACTATTTTGTTGGGATGTAAAAGGGCATAATGACTAATGCATATTATCATTTTAGCACAAAATGAACAAAAATAGAAATTAAAACTTTGGGGCTTCTACATACACACAATTCTATTCTTCTATATTTACAAATTAACCACCTTCAATCTTAATTTTTCAAATTGACTTTAAAATATTGAAATTCATAACAAAAGCTCAACCCATATTTTTCATTTTTGTAAAATTCCCAAAGATTTGATCGTGACATGCAAATACAAAGGTCCGTAGTTCAAAAAAAATAAAGAGGGTGGTTAAATTGTAAATACACATGTATTGGGTGGTTGATTTGTAATTTTTCCTAAAATCTTATAGCATCTATACATCCTCCTGACTAGATAAGCAGAGGTAGGCATGACAACTCTCAACCCCTTTTACCAAAAAAAGTCTATTGCAAATATTTGTGATGACTAATGATGGAGGTTAAAGATGCATGGAGATTAAGATGCCATTTGAAGGGATATGAATAAAATGACATGCATAATGAAGGGTAAATCTTTTCCTGGGTATATCATGAAACAACATTAATAAAAGAAACTGATTTTAAAACCACGTCAACTCTAATCTTCTTCATTTGGTCTTGAGATTGACAACAGCTTTCTTGAAATAAGTACTGCATTTTTTTTTTTAGTGTTTAAAATCAGATTTCAACAAAAAGATCGAAAATCAGATCTCAACAAGAAAGATTGAAAATCAGATCTCAACAAGAAAGATTGAAAATCAGATCTCAACAAGAAAGAACAAAAATCATACATCTAAAATAAAAAAATCTCACCATCTCAATGGCATCATCCAACTGAATGATACGAGAAAACCAGGACAAACCAGGGGAGGCTACAGAAGAGATGTACTTCCTTATTCATGAATTAACATGTGAAAAAATAATACATAACTCATTGCTTTCAAATGTGTTATATTAAATTATATGTTATTCAAAATGTTATAAGTTAGATTATAAAAGATGCATAGCTTGAATACATCAAAACATCCTCTCATAAAACAGAGCCCAAAAATTTGATGCCTGAAAGCCAGGTTCCAGTCACCTAAAAAACAAGACTAAATTATTTATCAGAAGTAAGTTGAAAGGGTAAATCCCACAGTTTGACAATGAGTAAAAACAAAGCATAGCATGAGTAATATACGGATCTTGAGAGTAAAATTATTTAATCAAGAAATTACTCAATTCCAACTTATAGACTCAAACAAGCTACCAACAAGTAACTGGACAGAAAACTATGAAGTAAAATAGAACAAAGGTTAAAAGACAAGTAATTGCTGACATCATGTTTAATAATTAACAAAAGAAGATCCAAAAGTTACCCGGGCACAGAACCCAAGGAAAAGAAGAACGCAGGTAAATGCTCCAAGGAAGTTGCTAAATTATTTCAGAGAAAGAACAATTACCTGATTTTTCTGCATCTCGATGATCTCAGCCTGCAAAATTTTTAAGAACAATTAATCAAGCTTCTAAATAGCATGGTTCAAAAAACAAAGGCAGATTTTGGATGAATATGAACTTCAGGAAGGTCATGACTGTAGAAACAGCCATTCTACTCAGCATTTCATTTATTATGAGAATTTTATTCATTTGAAGATGATCCCCAGTTCCAGCACATGATTTGACGACATTGGTTTAATCTAATTGCTTTATCCAAATTCTATCGCCAAACACTAACTTAATTATATTTTGCGTTACAATTCCACTATTTATTGCTGCCTCTAAACTTCGGCTAATTCCAAATTTCTCCATTGCCATAAGACCAAGCCATCACAATACATCATTTACATGAGAAAGACCAAGACTATTGACTAAGGCCCAAATGAAACATGAAAAAAAAAAGGTAAATTGATGATGAATACATATTAAAAGGCAGCTATTGTTTATAGCGAAAAGCACATATCAACAAAAAAAATTAAGTGTCAGGATTCACGAATAGCTTCAAGTAAACATAGGTGGAGGGATGGAGCGAGGGACCATTGACCTACCGTACTTGAGCAGTTAACTTGTCTTTACAAAAGTCTAAATGTAAACCAACACCATAAGCAATTTTATAAGATTTATGTACGGAAAATGTGGTCAGACTCGCATGTCATGGGAATTATAAAAAAATCAATTACTAGATAATTTGCGATACTTAAATATACTTACATGTGCATGCATGCACAAACATATACACACATAAGGCTGAGAATGTACTTTGTCATGTAATGTTTCAATTAAATGAAACTTCTATCTGGAGAAATATGCAATTAAATTTAAAAGACAACATATTCCATTCTACATATACAACCTATTTAGATAATGTAAAATTCCTAAAATACTAACACATCAACACCATTATCATCACCACACCATTCGTTTTTTTAGAGTTGCATCTCATATAACTCAATTAAAGAAAATCTTTTTTGCATAACTTCTAGAAATGTTCTCTTTGGCACAAAAATGTTTGCTTGGGTTTATTCATTTTTCTTTTATTCCCATCACGTTTATATCATCTCCTCATCTTATTAGTGCATCTTCCACTCTCCAATGAACATGCCCCAACCATCCAGATATACTTCTAGTGTATTATCTTCAATAGATATCACTCCATCTATAATTTAATATAACTAAACTTCTCTGGATCATTTTAACATCATCATTCGACCAGACTGATTTGATTGTAACTTCCTTATATCAGGAACTTTGATAAAATACACGAATGAAACCCCATTATGATGACCCAAATCCAGATTGAACCCAAAACAAATAAAAAAATGAATTTAAGTTTTTTAAAATTAGGTCAGAATTATATATTTTTTATTTTTAAATTTAACTATATGATAGAATTTACTTTGAATTTTATAATGATTGGTTTTGAATATAAATTGTAAATATTTTTCCTATAAATAAGGCTAGGATGATGTTATTTTCATTATGAAGAATTGAGATTAAGTAAAATCATATTCCATTTTATCCCCTTCCCCATGTCTTCTCCTAACTGGTGGGCCTTCGTTGTAAAAAAAGGTGACCTACCAATAACAACATATGATAAAAAAAAGGAATTCAAAAAGAAATAACATGAAGATGTGGATAACATTTCTACACATACTCACCTAGGTAGCCTAATAGAAGGAAACCATTAAGCTTCAACACTCATTCAATACAAACAACACCTTATATGATTTCAACCTAACAAGAGATTTCAATACAACTCACTATATATTTAAAAAAATTAACATACATAGTATTATATAATTTAATAAGGAAGGTATAAAATTTTGATGATTTGATTGCATAATTAGTTGTCATCTTGCTTAATTGAAAAGTTCCTTAATTATAAATCATCCAAAACTTTCTTCTTTGTATTACAGCCTTAATAAAAATAGAAAAGTAGTGGATGTGCCACCATAGTTCTACATATACAAAGTTCGGTTTTATCATTATAGAAGGAGAGTGATTCCATGATATTACTTCCTTGATTATCAATTTCTTAATTAATTGCTCCACCCAAAATTAAAGATAAGAATGTCACATTCTTTTCATGAAAATAGAATTTATTTTCATATTTGTAAAATGAAATCCAAGTTGAAATATTTTCAAATTTAAATGATAATAATAATAATGGTAAATAATTTCATCCATAATAATGATGACAACATAATAATTTCAAAAATAGGAAATTTTCATAAAGTGATGATGATTGTAGTCTTTCAATAAATGGATTACCATTAGATTTTTTCATGAATTTACTATGATGATTAACTTTTGCAAGGCACCTCAAAATTATTATTATATTGAAAATCAATTTTAGTCACAAAGCCTTCTTGTTCTACATCATATTTCATTACTCTTTAAGAAATTAAGTCTTCATAATTTAAATTACTTGTGATAGGTCGCCATCTTGAATTTACTATGATGATTAACATTTTGCAAGGCACCTCAAAATTATTATTATATTGAAAATCAATTTTTAGTCACAAAGCCTTCTTGTTCTACATCATATTTCATTACTCTTTAAGAAATTATGTCTTCATAATTTAAATTACTTGTGATAGACACCTCAAAATTATTATTATATTGAAAATCAATTTTTAGTCACAAATCAAATTTAAATGATAATAATAATAATGGTAAATAATTTCATCCATAATAATGATGACAACATAATAATTTCAAAAATAGGAAATTTTCATAAAGTGATGATGATTGTAGTCTTTCAATAAATGGATTACCATTAAATTTTTTTCATGAATTTACTATGATGATTAACTTTTGCAAGGCACCTCAAAATTATTATTATATTGAAAATCAATTTTAGTCACAAAGTTCTCTTGTTCTACATCATATTCCATTACTCTTTAAGAAATTAAGTCTTCATAATTTAAGATACCTCAAGAAAAGTATTTATTGGGAGATTTAAATTACGTGGTAGATGGAGAAAAGATTTTAAAGATTCACGTGGTGAAATTTTATAAAAGAGGACTATATTAGATTTTGTTTTAAATTACGATTTTATAGCTAACACTTTATTTAAGAAAAGAGATGAACATATTATTACTTATAAAATGGATCTAAGAAAACACAGATTGATTATTTTCTCGATAACAACAATGATCGTTTAGATCAGAAAGATTGTAAGCCATTCCAAAATCATCAACATCGATTGTTAGTTTTAGATTTTAAGATAAAAATAAACCAAATTATTGTAATGAGACATTTAAAAAACACAAATAAAATTATTTTTAAGAGCCTACAAAGAGATTAGAATTTGGGATGTCGGGAAACTAACATTATGGGAAAAAATAAATAGAAAATTAAAGAAATAAAGATGTCTTGGAAATTAAAAAAAAACTTAATAAGAATAGTTGATGGTAGTCGTGAGCGGAAAGATAAAAATAATAAGATTGTTATAAAATTTGGTTTAGATGTAAAACTCTGGAGAAGGGAAAGATATAAATACCAGAGATTCTAAGAATCAATATATGATGAAAAAATTTTTTAGATTTATACTGACAGATAGTTAGCTGAAAGAAGAAGATAAAGTTACCAAGAGATAGGAGAAGAAAGACATAGTGGGTGTATTAAGGATGGAAATAATAAAATGCTTTTTTTTAGAAAAGTATATTGAAAATAGGTGGATGAGCTATTTTGATAAACTTTTCAATAAAGGATATGAAAGACGATTGGTTTTAGAACCTTAATACTAAACAAAAATAGAGAATTTTATTTTTATCGTCAGATTAGTAACCGGAAGTTAGTGAAGTTTTAAAGAAAATGAAATGTGGAAAAGCAAGAGACCGGATAATATTCCAATAAGGTGTGAAAATGTTTAGGAGATCAGAATTTCTTGGTTTACAAATCTTTTAATGTCATTTTAAAGACTAAAAGATATCGAGAGTGGAGAAAGAGTTTGTTGATCTCTATATTTAAGAAAAGGTGATGCACAAGAGTGTGCAAATTATAGAGGAATTAAGTTAATGTGCCATACATTAAAATTATGGGAGAGAGTAATTGAGCTTAGGTTATGATGATAGTAAGTTTCTCACAATCAATTTGGTTTCATGTCAGATCTACTATGGATGCTATACATTTGTTAAGGGTTTGATGGAAAGCAGAGAAAGTAAGGAGAATCTACATACATGATATTTATTGATTTAGAAAGTTTATGATAAAGTTTCAAGAGATGTTCTTGGAGAGTTCTGAACGTAAAGTTAATATTGGTTATATTCAAGTCATTAAGGATATGTATACTAGAGTTGTTACTTGTGTCCAAACACAACGAGGATTGACAAAATATTTTCCTATTTCTTGGATTACTAGGCATTTACAAGAAGATGTACCTTGGTGTATGCTTTTCGATGACATTCTTCTTGTTGATAAGACTAGAGAGGAGTCCAACGAAACTTGAATTATGGAGGTCAACTCTAGAGTCAAAGGTTGCCTAACTAGATCTAAACCTAATATATGGAGTGTAATTTTAGTTGTAGAAGTTCTAGGTGACATTAGGTGAACAAATCATTAATAAGAGTGGCGGATATTTAGGCTATTGTTCAAAATGATGGTGAAATAGATGGAGATGTTATTAGTAGAATTCAAGTTGGATGGTTGAAGTGGAGGAATGCATCGCCTATTATGTGATAAAAAAATTCCACTTAAACTTGGGAAAATTTTATAAGATGGTGGTAAGACCTCAGAATGACTTATGGTGCAATGTTGGCCAATAAAAGAGAAGCATAAGACTACGTTATGTTACGAGATGAGGATGCTTAGGTGGATGAGTGGCTTTACTCTTAGAGATAGAATGCAAAATGAGTATATTAAAAAAAGTTGAGTAGCTCAGTGGTAGATAAGATTGGGAGAGTCTCCTTAGATGGTTTGGCCACATAAAGCGTCAATCAATGACAGAGAGTAGATGCATTAGATTTGCTTTATGTTAAGAAAGGTAGAGTAGACCTAAAAGACTTGGTTAAGATGTATAAAAATGATCTTAGTATACTTGATTTAAATGAGAATTTGACATATAATAGACACAAATGGAGATGAAGGATTCATTTAACCCCACCTAGTGGGATTAAGACTGTTGTTGTTGTTGTTGTTGTTGTGATAGCCATAACATTACTTGCTTGACAATAGAGCACAACAAAATTGAGAAAATAGCACACAATTAGAGAAGAGTAAGGAAATAAGAAAAAACAAACTAAGATAGCTAGAATAAATACCCAAAACATAAGAAAATCAAATATTTCATCCCAAAAAAAAATTAATAAGGGTTGAGAAAAAGAAAACTAGAAAAAAAAACAAAAAAAATTTATGAAATACTACGGAAAAATTTAAAGACATCAAAAGAAAAATAAAGTCACTAACTAATTTTTCAAAGAGGTTTAAGAATCGCTAAAGAATTACTACAAAATAGCAACTAAGCCCATAACTCTATGGGATTAACGACAAAGAAAATTTAAAGATTTGTGAAGAGTAAAGAGCCATAAGAAAGAATTTGGAAGCATAACCGAACATAAACAACTCTTACAACAAGATGAAGAAATCACTAAATTTTAACACATGCAATAGATGTTTTAACTTTTAGCTCTCGTCGAATGAAATAGATGGAATGTGAACTACCTATGACCTAAACAGTAAATGGTACATGACACAAGGTAAGAAGATAATAATATCATTTACAAGAATAATAATAATAAATAAAATACAGATAATATTTTAGCAACCTTACCAAAAAACATCATAGGAGGAAGTAGCCAATTTGATCTTTCATCGTATACAAATAATATCTTACAAAATTTTAAACTAACTTAATATTATAATATAACTCCATATTTATAAGCATTAAAATACACATCATTATATAATTCATGGATGAAAAATGAGGATCCAAAATCTTCATGATTTAAATTTATAATTAATTGCTACCTTATTTAATTGAAGACATCATTGATTGTAAATCATCCAAATTTTCTTTCATTATATTAAAGTCTTAATAAAAGGTGGTGGGATTTGGACATCTCACCATCCTTCAAAATAAGCAAAATTAGGTTATACTCGTAAGAGAGTGGCTCCACAATATTGCTTCATTGATTAATAATTTCTTTCTTAATTGTTCCACCCTTAATTGAAAATATTAATACCACATTCATTATATAAAATATAATATTTATTTTCATATTTGCATAATGAAATTAAAATTGAATTATTTTCAAAGTTAAGAGATAATCTTGATAGAAATCAACTACTTCACATGCAGTGGCAACATAATTATTTCTAAAATAATAATATTTAATAACATGTTAATGATTTATTTTTTCATAAGATTATCATTAAATTTTTCTATGATTACACTGTAATGATCAACTCCTTATATAATGATACATCCATTTATAAGTTACCTCATGGAAGACCATATTTCTACTATAAAATACCAAATTTCTATTGTGGCATTCTTATTTTACATCACCCTTTGGTTAATCTAATAGAAATTGTAAAATTCATCTCCTCTCTCTCCTCAAGTATGGTATCTCCTCATAAATGCTCATCATGAAGTATCTTTCTCTCCTAAACAAATTAGGTTTACAATTCTCCTCTCTCTAACTTCCTACCAAAACTAAGTTTTCTCAAACTTTTCTCTCAAATTCCTCATATCCTCAATTTTCTTACATCTAAATAGAGAAATCAAGAAAATTTTAAGAGGAGGAAGACAAAGTTCAAGAAAATGTACAAGGTCTTCATCAATTTGATATGTAAGCCAAAATCCTCATGATAAACTCTCAATCAATTCCATCCCTGTCTTCTACTAATACTAATCCTACTAGCCCCTATGCCCTCCAAAAAAATATAAAAACAAAATAATATCAAATAATTCCCCTTCCATTTTCAAATCCCAATAAAAAATTAAAAGAAAAACTAAAATCTAAAACCTAATCTGAAAACCCAAGCCAATATCCATCAAGGCTTGAATCATGTCAATAGATCGATGGCATACATTAAAATTGTAAAATCTATTAGAGAGAAAGGCGATAATGACCAAGTTTGTGGAGTTTTCCTTGCATTCAAGATACTACCTATTCATAGTGGTTCAACAGTATTCTAAAATAAGACTTGAACTATTATGTTGAATTCAAATTTATTTAGATCCTGTAAGGAAATATACTCGATCTTACATATAAATTCTACCAAGAAACTATAATGTTATTTACATTACATCATTGTGATGGGTGAACATAACTCCACTAAAAATGAAAATTTTCAATTGTTCTATGTAAAAAATTTCTAGAAAATTGATCATTTCATTAAATTTTATTCATTAAAACTAACAATTTTATGTGAATCTAAGTTACTTCTTTTTTAAAAAATCCATCCTATAAAGGAAAGATTAATGAGAAATCTATTCTAGAGTTAAGGTGACCATTGTAAAATCCTTCTCAAATTTAAAAAAAAAAAAATGAAAAGAGCAAACATGAGTAGTTCAACAATATAAACAAAAGAATTCATTATCCATTCTCTGAAATATGATTAACTCTAAAATGATATCTTTGGAAGCTTTGAAGGAATTATGAACAAACTAACTCAAATCTGGCTAAATTATAAACTAACTGAAATTGAAACTTTTTCTGGGTTAACAATTGGCTTGACTTGAGATTTTGGGCTTAATTGAACTTAATAGGTCATGGAATTCCATTTTATTGGAGTGGATCAAAATATATAGTCGAAAGATGTGATTACTGCCAACAATTACATTTTAACATGATTTGAGGAAGTGTGAGCTGCAAGCACTGTAGGCACAAAAAAAGCAAGCAAATGTGAGACAGGTGGTTAAAATTGAGCTGAGAATTATGAGCAAGGTGACTGTGTGCTATAGTTGTGATTGGCAAATGCGAGAGGGGCAACCGAGTTGGTGAAGTCAAGTGATGGAACAAGCACAGAAAATGGAGATAGAAACACTGTGGAGTAAGGTATAATGAGCATTTTGAGCAAAAAAATTATTGTAGGGCCGATTGCATTGAATTGGGGCATGGGCATGCAGCACAAGCAAACGCATATAGTGGGAGGATGGGAGAGGTGCAACAATAGAAGTGCATGGGCTGGATTACTCATCAATGGGAAGAAGTAGGTGAGGTCATATAGGATTGTGAGGCAGAGAATGTAAGGCATGTTTGCAAGGGTGCAGGTGATAAGACAATCAAAATGAATAGGATTGAGGCTAATCATATAATTAATATATAGAGTAAGGCTAAAAAATAGAAGAACTAAGTATAAGAGGAATACTATTGAGGTGATGATGTAGCACCAACACATATATCAAGGATAAAGTTGCAAACCAAGGCACTGCATCAAAATTTGGGAATTCATCATGCGCAACTCACCAAAAAAGCTCATTGATGACCTCTAATCTCTTTAAAATCATTGGAGAATAATTAAAAGCTTAATTGAAAGCCCACAGATAAGTAAGTTTGCCACACCAATCAAGGAAACAAGAATATTCAAAGATTCCTTGATTTTAAGACCGTTCCACATACCTTCTTAGCTTAGCCAAATTTTGATGCTTTCGGAAGATTTAAATTTTATAATATTTTTATATTTTCTTTCCCAGTGCATTAAAACAAGTTATCAATTCATCTAATACTATTATATTGAATTTGAAAACCTTTCAAACTTGTATAGGCTTGAAAAAGGTATATAAATAGAACCTTGCATTTTACTTTTATTTTCATTGAATAAAAATTATCTTTACTCGAACAAATTTCATGTGAAAAACTTTGTGGTTATTCTACTTTGGTAAAACTGGGTGGCTAATCCCATAAGGTTTTGATGAATCCTTCGTTATCTTTTCCAACTCTTTCTCATCATTCCTAATACAATTCTCATCTCCTCAACATCAGGCTCAGCCAACCCTAAATCCTTTTCTTCCTCAAAGACACCATCATCACCTTTATAATTCTCATGCACATTCTTTCACAACCCCTAAAGCTTCTTAAGGCCTCCACTCCCCATTAACTCCAAAATACCTTAGCTAAAAAATAAATATAGCAAGATAATATCTTGTTGTGAGCAACCAAATTAAAAAATTCATAAATTCTTAAGCACAGATCCAAAATTCATAAAATCATCATCATTTTCCCTTACATCCCAAACATTTGATCAAGAGTTCCTCACCTTTTTCTCTAAGAAAAATTATTCCTCCAAAGCCTAAAAGTTTCAATCATAAATCTATTTAAAACTTAAATACTCTTTTTACTTAACATATGATCCCATCGACCTTAGAGAGAGTCGCCTTAAATAGTTTGACCACATAATGCTAAAAAAGTTGGAGTAGCTCCAGGTAGATAAGATTAGAGAGAGTCGACTTAGATGGTTTGGCCACATAAAACGCCTATCTAATTACCTAGTAAGGAGAGATGTATTTGATTTGGCCTATGTTAAGAAAGGTAGAGGTAGACTTAAGAAGACTTGATTAGATAGTATTAAAATTGATCTTATTTTATTAGAATTAAATGAGGATTTGACACTTAAGAGGACAAAATAGATAAGAAGGATTCATTACCCCACGTGTGGGATAAAGACTTGTTGTTGTTGCATATAATCCCAACAACCACCCACCCCAAGGGGTATCAATTAAATTGTTGTCTGCAGATCGAGATCCTTTAGACTTACATCAAGTTCAAAGATAAAGATATATAAAAATTAGATGAAAAGAATGCCTAAAGAATGCTTCTAGAGGGTAGGAAGCAAGAAGGAAAACAAAGTAACTAATATAAATCCTATAAGGGATAAATATTTATAAGATAATCTAAAAAATATTTCAAATCTCATGTTATCAACGTTTTAATTCTTAGTACAAAATTAGAGCCACTTATATGAGGTGAGCATGCCTACTTAAAATACATTATTCTATTGAAAAGTAAAATAAAAATAAAGTGTCTTATTTACATAGATATGAAGCATATTTTATGGATAAAAATTTGAAGGCTAATACTTATGTTACAACAACACGTCGTGTTTATGAAAAATCTAAAATCACCGCACTTTCAATAGAAGTAAATAAAAACTTATGAGACTAATTAGTCAAGATAGTTCATGATCTAGTCATGAGAAATAATTATTTGACAAAAATAAGCAATTTCAACACAAATGGAGAAGGAGCCTCTTCAAGATATCAACTTTTTAATATTGCCACTAGTTCATATATTTCTCCCCAAAGTGTAACATCTACGGCAATTCTTAGAATGTATTTAAAATAAAAATATTGATTGATTTTATATAACCCATAAACTCCTAGACTTACACGGTGAATACTCTTCAAAACCATGAATAAAGATGTGCAAAATACTATTATTCTACTTGGTCAAGACACTCATTATCTTTCTCATAAGACATCCAAAAATGATATCATAAATTGCATTATGACCATAGTCATCAATATACTGTTGATCACAACGATCTATATCAAAGGATCAAAATTGATTGTTCCTCATTCGATAATAAACATGACAAAAATGCATTATATGATTAGATATGATACAAAAAAAGATATTTGGAAGTTAATGGATATACTTGAACATAATCCCTTCCGCAAATGTTAACTTAATTATATCTGCTAAAACATTTTATAAACAAGTTAATAATAAAGAAATATCTTATGAACAAACAATCATTGATGATTGAAAAGAAATGAAACATATGAAGAATAAAAATAGGATGATGAAAATTAAATTTAATAGTCAAATAAGATTTCATTTTTTAAAAATATGTAGAATTTCAATAACTTGCTACACTAAAAGAAGCTTTTCACAAACCCCATGAAGTTGAAAAGAAGTTGAACAGTACTTAGGGCCACATCCTAGCCTTAGTACTGTTACACCTACACAATATAGGCAACCTATTAAACAAGTACAATCTTTCCATAAAGCACAGCTTGCTAGAATTTCTATCAAATCAAAGTGCTTTAAAATTAATCAAACATGTCACACTGCACCTCAATGCCCTTATCATAGTTTGGCATTTATGTAAATTAGGTATGAGGATATTATGAGAATGTAAAAGATCATGATTTATGCTCTGGAGATTGGAAATTTGAGCAAGATGAATATTAGGATCATTTAGCTATTGTTATATTCTTGATCTCTAATATTGAAGATTAGAAGAGAACTCATGTCTTTCCTAGCTTTCTTTTAATAGTAAGAGATGCAAGAAAATCATAAATGGTTGAAATATTATGTACATGATATTAAAATCACCTTGAAAAGATGCCATCCAATGTTGAGCAACACTTGAGAGGTCCAAAATTACATTGGTTAACAAGACATTTGTGTGTTTCTCTAAAAAATGTTCTGTACCTATCCACTTGAGTAGTTCTGTAAAATGATATGCCAAGAAATACTAATGAATGTTGATAATATTTATTAGTTTACCCTTAGCTTTTATATGGATGATATACATTATGGTGGAGCCAAAATGTATACTTTCAAATTTAAGAAACTAGTACTAGATCGGAACAACTAAAGCATGTTTAATTGAAATATTTGGCAGGTTATGTATTATTAGAAAACCTCCTTTAAAGTAATTTATAATATGCACATTAGAAAAATTATCACAGCATGTATTATACTCTTAATATGGTGCACTTTTATTGGGCATAAACATAAAATACACATAGCTCTAGATCATCGCTATCCGTAACTTTGGGATCATAGCACTCTCTAACTTATAGGGTTCTTATGTGTCAAGCATTATCAAAGGTGTAAACAAGTCAAGCCAAGCTTAAGCCACCCTCAACTTGAGCTTGATTAATTTATCAAGTTCGAGCTCGAGCTCGAGCTTTATTTTACAAGTTTGAGATCGCATGAGTCGTTCATTTAGTATGGAAGAGATAAAATAATTCTAATTCAAATAATTATTATGATAAAAATAATTAAATTTTAAAATTTAGAAAAAAATAAAAAATTACTTGATATAAGAGAATGAGATGTAATTCTTAAATGTTTTAATAATTTTATACTTAACTATTAAATTCTAATACATTTTAAGTATAATTTATATTAATAAATATTAATCGCACTCATGAACTAACGAGTTAAGTCGAGATGACTTGAGCTTAGCTTGTTAGCTCATTGCTCGCCCACGAAATGAAGTCAAGCCGCTCACAGTTGGCTTGACTCACTTATACCCCAATCTAACTTCATGATCCTTCACAAAGGCATGAACCTCATAAATGCAAAATAGAATACTTGATAAAAAATGGAGGGAGCTCCATTTTTAATCTATCATTCAACATGAAATTTAGAGATGACCAGAATATTTACCATTACATATATTTAAAAGATCCACAAAAAATATTTTTGATTCATCCAAAATTCTTTAAAATTGGACAAATGCTCATTTGATGGAATTGTATCAATGATATAATGTTTAAGTTGTGTTTAACATTAAAAGCTAACAATATATCAATGCAACTTTGAGACTTTTATACTTACATGTAGTTGTGGTTCAGATTTAAAATGAAATAAGAAATACAGTGAAGTAATTCGTGTAAAAGATTACTTTATAATTGATTGAGCTTTATTAAATACACGACTGATTTTTTTTACGACAAAACGAATAAAAAGAAATTAGTTTGACGCCTACGGCGGTCACTGACCGGCAAAGGGTGAGACCGCGACCGACGACGACGGCATGGCGGCGGCACGGCGCAAGCGGCCGACGGCGAAGGCGGCCGGCGACCATGGCGGCGAAGGCTACGCAGGAATGGGCTACGCGGCGAGCGGCGGCGCAATACGGCGGCGGCGGCAGGCGGGCGGCCATGGCTGGGCGGCAACGGCTGAGGCTACATGCAACGTCGGCGAATGGACCTCACAGATCACTTTATTATCAGGTATTGAGATTGAATTCCAAATACACTCAAATTGCTTATCTCTGATTTCAAATGCCTCAAATAAATAATCAGATTGCTTTACAAACCAAACGTAATAGAATCGACGAAAGTGAATTTAATACACTCACTTTACGAACCAAACACGTCTTTCTACTAATGGATCTATCTATGCAAATAATAATGTAATTCCCTTGCCTCCAAGTATAATTATTGCATAAGTTGACAAAATAGAGCAAATCATTACTAATGAAATCACCAAAAGTACTTTTGAAGTAAACCAATACCTAGTCCTTTCAAGAATCAACCTCTACCAAAACTAATGGATCACACATAAATAGTTCATAAAGATTGCATCAGATCAAGTTAACGACAGGTTCTTCTAGCCCTAAGGGACTTGATACAACAAATGAACCCAAATTCAACACATGACAAAATAAAAAAGTTCATGAATTTGAATTTTAGATTATTATATTAGATTTTTTTTTATTTGAATTAGTATGAGTTCTCCCTTTTGATCTCGTTTTAAATTTGAATTTGATAACTAAATTAGTTCTGAATTTAAATTAGAAACCCTATATTTTAAAAATAAGATTAAGATGCTGTTATTTTAATTAGAATGAATGGAAATTAAACATTTTATTATTTCCTTCGATTACTTCCATCTCTTCTCTCCAAATAAGTGCCCCTCTCTAATCTCATTGGAATCCATCATCTCACTCTCTCTCACATATTATCTCTCTTCCCTTGAACACTAAAAAATGTCCTTCCCTTAACTAAAAAAATATTTTTTTTATTCTCCCAATTCTTCTCACTACTCCTCATCCAGTGGTAATAATAGAAGGGATGACGGTGATACCATATGTAGCTAAATACAACATAAAATATTTACTCTTAAATTCACTTATAATTATGCATGCTATAGAAGCTTTATCCCCTTATATTTTGGGTAAACTCTCTTGCTCCCTCTCATTTGACAATAGTTTCACCACCACTCTCATCCTTCTCCTAGATTCCATAGAAAAATTTACAATAGAAAGAAGAAAAAATCAAGGTCTACATCTACGAGGCTTCCATCACATTAAGATCCACACAGAGTAAATAATATATTCTGTAAAAATTTAAGTCAAAATATATTTATCTTTCCACTTAAATGATATATTATTCAGCACATCATAAATTACATTTTAGCTATCATTATTTTGAACATGTTTTCTAATTAAATAATATAACAGAAAAAGAAATGCGAGTAAGCTGAGAATTCTTAAACCGAACAACCCCTTTACCAAAATTATCATCACTAAATCAGAGAGATGTAAATTCATCAACAAATTGTCTTAAGATACTAACACAAAGGAGTTCCCATAGTCAACTCAAAACTTTTCAAGCAAAAAATTAGAAGAGTTCAGAATCAATCTACGTTTATCACAAATATCTTATCTACACTAGCTCTATTAGCACCATTTGCAGTGAGGTAACAATTTCTTGCATTGAAATAGCAAACTTGAGTAGCATTATAGTGAGTTCTTGGAACAATCTCAAGACATGAATATTTTATAAAAAAAATAAAAAAGGTTAGTCTATGAAAGCAATAAAGATTAGACATTGTGATCCATTCTAGTTTAAATAATGGCAGAAGGTGGATTTTCTGTTATAAATAGATATCAATAAGTAGATATACATATCAAACTTCAAAAGTAATTAACAAACGTTAGCTAATCGGAACTACCTGTTTCTTTTGAAGTTCCTGATTTTGCTCTTTTAGTTTAGCAACTTCAGCTTCTAGCTCCATCGTATAAGCCTAGTCAAAAAAGAAAAGGTAATAAGTAAACTAAAATTCCCAAAGATGTGAAGTATTTCTACACTACAAGTTGCTTGAGTTAAAATCCCACATACCAGTACGCAACTAGTACTACTCTGGTAAGTCAGCAAGATAATCAATCATGCATTTCCTTAACAGATAAATGAGATGTAGATCCATCAATTTTACATTGACAAATAAATAGATTTGGCTCATAACATGCACATATTTCAAACCAAAACACCAAGACACTAAAAAAGAAACAGGAAAACTCCTGGCATTCTTCCATAACTTTCAGCAAAAGAACAGGAAGTAAGAAAATTGATACAATCCCTGAAATATACACAGCTGTTGAGAACAATTCCCTTAGAAAATATAGTAAACACCGAAAGATTAAATAGGGAAATTTGTAAACATATATCCTATAGCTTGCCCTTTCAGTTTTCCCACATAAGCTCTTCAATTTTCACTTTTTTTTTTAAACGAACATAATAGGATGCCTAATTTAGTAAATAAGGATAATTAGAGTAATACCACACTCCCAAAATAGAATGCCAAACTTTTGGGATTTATTGGTTCTTACAAATTGATGAATTGATAATGTAGATCTTTTAGTGGATGTTAATATGGCCTCTAAACAATGGGAAATGATTTCATATATATGGTCAATGGGAATTTAGAAAATCCCTTCCTTTTAGGTTTATTTAGAGAACGCAATTTCTAATTAGAGTAGGACTTAAAACGGTTCAGTCAACGTCATGCACATTTCGAAAAGAAACTGAGAAAAACGGATGCAAATGGATAAAAAACACGGCAATCTGATAGCAAATCGCATCTAATACAATTCAATGGTTCATTTCAAGAAACAACTTATGAGGACAAGAGCGCAAAAAATCACCTGCTTCCGAGCACGAGACCTTGCAGCAGACTCTCTGTTCTTTATCATCCTCTTCTGCCTCCTCTCTACAACCTTCTCCACTGCTCCACTGCACTTCCTCCCCTCAGTCCCCCATTGAAAACGTATGGCACGGGAGACAAAGAAGAAAGATCTCCATTCCCTTTCGCAAGCCCGTCGGTAGGAATCTGGTGTACAGGAGATACCGAAGTACCAACGTTGACACCTCCTCCCCAAACCAACCACCCCGTTGATCAAACCATTGCTGATTACCTGATCTCCAATACCAACAAATCCTCCGCCTCGAAAGCCCCGAGGACTTCCGAGATTGGCATTGCTGCCCAATGGAAGCTGCGGGGCATATGGCCTTGAGCCCGATGCTGGCATGGCGAGATTAGCACCAGAATTATTAGGGATTGAGGACGGCATGATGCCCAAATTACTCTGACCCGCCTGAGCAAAGCCGACGGCGATCCCGGTATTGTTGTTTCCTGAAGCCGAAAAGTCTCCGTAATAAATGCTGTTGCCAGATGAAGCCATGCCATTAACAACAGGTCTGGAGGCCGAAACGTTAATCTCCTCCTTCACAACCCCGGCTCGCACCAGGAATTCCTCAAGGGTCATCTCGCCAAGGGTCGGCTGCCGCTGGAACCCTGATCCACCGTCGCCGGCGCCTGAGGCACCGCCACCGCTCTTGATGACATCGCGCCACACCTCATCGACGGTCTTCTGGCTGAGAGTTCTCGGAAGGGTGATTGAACCCTGACGCTGAAGCCCAGCCGAGGCCCCACCAACGCCACCATCGGAAGCGCCGAGGGCGGCGGCCATGGCCCTGACTCCTCTCAGCCGTCCAGATGTTCTTCAGGAACTCATCCATGTTCATCGAACCAAAGTCCTTACCTAAACCACCCATCGAGCTCTGGAACTCATCGAAGGTCAGAGAGTAATTGACGACTGCCGCGCCAGTGACTGCGCGGCTGGCTGCTGACCATCATTTTCATCGATCCCCATCCCTTGAAATTCATATTTCGGCTTCGTTCTTCAAAACACAAGCGATTTCAACGATCGAACCGTTACCCCTCACTTCCTTGTAACTAATCCCTCGCTCCCTGAAGAGCATCAATCAACGATGAGATGACAACCCAAACCCTAATCAAAGCTCCAATCACAGTCCAGTCAAAATCCAGAAATCCACTACAAGCTGAACTCGCGGAGACAATCGAAGCCAAAATCGTTGTATCCAAAACTAAGGAGAGAAAAAAACTAAGAGAGAGAGGGCGAGACCTGGATGGTAATTTGCAGAAGCTTTTATCTCTTCTCTGGTTTTCGGCGAGTGAGCGACAGGTGTCGGGTAAGAGTGTGAATGCCACTTTATATTGGAGTGGGGAATGGAACAAGTTTTATAATAACGATTTGCGGCGTTCAATCGGAGGAAAGAGTTCAAAATTTCGAAGTTTCAATCAGCAAGATCAAGAGTTGAAAATTACGAGCAGAAGTGTATTAAAGAAGTCGTCTATTTATAATAGTGAAAAAATTAAAGGAGAATTTGATACATGGATGATGAATGATGTTAGGTGGTGAAATTAACATAATGATATCTCCACCCATAAGATGGATAGATGTTAGTAGATACCCTTTCAAAAAAAACTGAGCATAAAATAATTATTTCAAAAAAAAGGTAACATGTGTAATAATGGTTTATTTAAGTATTAAAATTAATTAAAAATTAAATAAAATATAATGAATGTGACAACCTTGTATTTGAATGAATCCTCATGTTTTATTTTTTAGACGAATAAGCAACAATATTATAATATTTTTCTAGAGTATTATCAAATAAACTCATTAATATATTTTATTATTAAGACTAATGATAATTTTTCAAGCAAAGAAACAATATTTTGTTCAAAGAAGAAAGCAAAATAAATTTTTGAAAAATTTGCATACATATCACACAATTGTTATGTATTTTCATATCTAACACTTAAAATTAGATATTTACATATCTAATAATTTTCTCATACTTAAAGAGATGTATCTCACTTTTAAAAGTGAGTGATGATAATATCTTTGATATGAAATTAAAGATATTATATATGTAAAAAAATTGAAATTTAGGTATTTGATATGTAAATATATAAGAATTTTGTGGCATGTAGTAAATTTTTTTAGTAATGCACCTTAACCTATTGAGAGTTTTGCTTTCAATTAAGAGGTCTAGAGTTTTGAGTCCGGTGCATGTATTGTTATGTGAGTTTATCATTAAATTAGATCACATATTCTTAAAAAAAAATTAAGCTATTATTTTCATTTAACTTTGGGCAAAATTTCACTCATATAACTAATCATCGAGCCTTAAAAGAAATATTAGATGCAAGAGTTCACAAGTTTAAATAGCATTAGAATGACTTTTTTGGGTTCTTTGATGGGCTAATTTTTTTAAAAAAAGCGAACTAATTAAGTACCATTAACAACTTGATCAATTGATCTCATTGATCTAATCAGATTTTAAAATCCTTCTAAAAGCTCGAATGTGTTTTTTGCATCTTGTGAAACTTTTGTTTGTGAATAGTAAAAGAGCTTTCTAGAAGTTAGGGTTTGTCATCCTGCTTTCCTTACGTAGGGCTATAACATATCAAGTCTTATCAAGTCTTATCTCTATTATGTATCTTTGTGAAAGTTTTTCATCTCTTTCTCCTTGCCTCCAACTTTGACTAAGGGACCTTCTCACTCATGAAATGCTTCTAGATCATAAAAGCCCTCTCAATCTTATTGAAGTTTTTCTTCTCCACTTGGCCCTCATTTTGGGACTTATCTTCCTTCAATTGCAAATTTTTAGCTTATTTCTTTCCTTCCCTCTTTGTTCCTCAAATATTAGACCATTCTTGTTCGATTGTAGTTCTCTTGCATTAATAACCCTTCTTTCTCACAGCTCCTCCAACATTTCTTTTCCTTCTCCCATTTCCACCGATAGTAATTAGAAGAGGCTTCTTAATGCTCATTAGTCATTTGAATCTATCTTTCTTGATTAATTCTATAGATAGCCAAGGAAAAGAGTTGACTATTATAGTAAAAGAAGCAATTGAAGGTGGATCTTTTATCGTAGGATATGATTAAAAGATGTTCACTTATGATGCCCTTTACTCCATTGTTCCAAAAGTTTAGAAGCTAATTAACAATTTAAAGATACTCTCACTTAATGATGATTTCTTCCCTTTAAGCTATTTCATAGGGAATAAATAGATTTGCTCTAGATGGTAGGCTATGGTTATTTTTGTGAATTATTTCGCTTTTCAAAATGGTTTATGAATTTTCTCCATTTAAAGAAAGATTTTTATAAATAACTTTATGCATTAAATCTTCAACATTCCATTGTATTGTCGAACCCTCCTACTATATCCAAAATTACGTGTAAAATTAAAATCATCTTATCAATGCACTTTGTAGTATTTTTTAAACCTTGCTTAACTTTTATTAAGGTTTGTATTGAGATCACAAGTTTGTCCGAGTCTAAAACCCTAAAAGAAAAGGAGAGAGAGTGAATTAGTTTATTAAAAACTTTAATAGTTAATGAATCATAATATAAATAAATAAAATTAAAAACATAATCCCAAAAATATTTATTAAGAGAACTCAAGAAATCCCATCAAAGCTCCTCCTCCTACACCACCCAACAATACTCTAAAATCACATATGCTCTTGCATCAACCTTCAAAACAATTTCCAATATCATTTATTTAGATCTCTCTACATCAAACATTTCCATTAACAAAGGGTCTTTTACATACTAGCACATAAATCTTATGTATTTATATATCTAACACCTAAACTTTTATATTTACTTAAATAACATTCAAATCTTTATTATTACATCAAAATTAGTACTAAAATTAGTTTTTTTAAAGTAAAATGCACCTTTTAGGCATAGAAAAAGTGTTTTTTTTCTCTAAAGTTTAGGTGTTAAATGTATAAATACATAAGAATTGCTATGTATGAAAATTTTCCATATATATATATATATATATATATATATTTGTTTATTTAGAAATGTCAAATAAAACCTTCCTTCTCATTGTACTAAGAATTACTTAAATTTAAGAGAAAAAATATATATTTTTTGGAGAGAAGGTCGGCCTTTTTTTAATAAGAAGAAAGGAATGATCCAAACCACCATACAATTTTCAAATAATATTAGAAACATATTTTGCTTTCAAACTCATAATCATGCACATATAACCACTACATATAATTTCTTTTATTATGAAGTCAACATAACTAACATGTGCCATTCATATACAATATGAAATTAATTTAAGCTAAAGATAGATTTTTAGTTAATGTTCCACTCTTTAGCTTGAATTAATTCACATTTATGATATTATAGCACCACAAATTCATATTTATCACTTTCATTTATTTTGCAGCAATCACAAACATGCGGATGTAATTTATAGTCAGATAGTTAGAAGTAATTAGAGACTTAGTTTTATTTTTTTATATTTTTTAGTTTTTTAATTGAGAATTAGGTCACAATTAAATAAATAAAATAACGTGCAAAGTCTAACATGAGAGCGAAGGGGATTAGAAAATAGCAAGTAAAAGCTGTTTGAAGAGAAATGACAACTAAAACTATATGGTTGGTATTTTTATATCTAGAGTAGTACTGAGCATTAATCGTTATTATGTAATGAGATTAAGGGTGTAAATCGAGTCGAGGTTTTGACCTAATCGAGCTAAGATTGTTTAACAAAGCTTCGAGCTTCGAGCTCAATTAATAATAAGCTCGACTCAATTTAAATAAAGTCAAACTCAATCCCGAGCTCATTTAAAAGCTCGATAAATATTGAATTGATAATGTGATATATGATAATCATAATGACATGTAACGAGTTGGCTCGATATGTTACCAAACCGAGTCAAACTAAGCTCATACTCGAGCTCAAAAAATTTTCAAGCTTGTTTATAAGCTCGAGCTAGTAGCTCGATAAACTTGGCAGCTCGCTTACAAGCCGCTCAGGTCCTCGGGAGCGGCTTTGACTCACTTACACCCCTAAATGAAATATTCACAATAAATAACAAAGAAATGTTTACTTCTTAATGTTGCATGTAGATCCAACTTTCACATAAATAAATAAAAAAAGATATGCGAGGGATAAGAGTTTTACTCAAAAAATCTAAAAGTAAAAAAATCACATGGTCTAATCCAATTGAAATAATTCTATTAGTATTTGCCATCGATTTCAAATATTGATGCAATGTAATAGACAAAAAATGTATATGAAGAAAATTCTATAATAGAAGTTAAGAATAAGAAGAACCATAAGAAAGTAGAATTATTTGTCAAGAAATCATCTATGATTTGTTTGATAGTTCTCCTTTAAGAGAAGACTGAAGACCAAAATCTCAATATAAAATATTATGCCACCCAAAATGTTAACCTGTGATGAAAGATGTTTGAGGAAAATCTACTAAAGATTTTTTTATATATTTAAGCTTATTTTTCAGTTATTTGATGATGTTAACTTAAAAAAAGTTTAACAAAATCTCGAGAATTTTAACTAACTTAAAATTATTTGTCAAGTATTACCCAATGATTCTAACATATATGGAGAGATCAAGAGAAATTCATAAAACAAAAATTTTACTTATTCAAAATTGTTTGTTAAAATATTACTCACTAATTTTAAGATTATATCTTGATAAGAAATTCATAAAACAAAAATTTTACTTATTCAAATTGTTTGTTAAAATATTACTCACTAATTTTAAGATTATATCTTGATAGTTATGGGATGAAAAGCAAATATATCTTCAATTAAAGGTGAAAATTGGCCTATATTTAAATCATTCCTGCCCTTTTTAGGCCATGCTTATGACTTTGCCCAAGGAGTATAAGTCTAGTTTTGGACAATGTAAAATTTAAAATCTCTTAAGAGTTTCTTATGAAATTTTAAATCTTTATATGAAGCTTTGAGAAAGATAATTGCCCACAAAGTTACCTTATATGCATTAAAAAAAGTGGAATGGAAGGAGTTGCATGACCACAAACATATTTGAGGTGTTAAAATGAACATCATTTTGAGGGTTTAACTAGGGGTTGCCAACTAGTTCTAATTTGCTTCTTATATAATTGATGAAATAATAGATAATAAAAGAGAAAAATAACTTTTAATATGATTATGATTGCAATATCATCATTTTAATGTTGTAATAAAATTACCTCTAGCCTTGACTTGCTTCTTTCTGAATTAGTAATCTAGTGGATGATAAAGAGATCACCTTTTATAATTGTGCTCAAACATTGACATAAATGAACTTTTGAGATTATAGTGAAGGTTGCCCTATCACAGAGTCATTTTTCATTGACAACATCACAATATTGCATGCTAGAACATTCTTGATAGTAAAGAAAAGTGATTACATCTTAACTTTATATGAAAATATAACCTAACCATAGTTAGAAGAAGATAAAATCTAAAAAAAAAACTCCTAAGCTTAACCTAGTTAAAATAATTTCACTAATATATGTTGTCGATAACTAATATGCTCTTCCTCATAATTTGAAAGATTATTAATACAATATAGTAGACAAACTATACATAATGGATTTTATTATGTATGGAAGTTTGAAGAACCTTTAAGTATTAGAGTTATCTTCAAGAGATCTTTTGACGCTTTGTTTGGTTGTTCACTTTTGATGAGAGAAGATCAAAAATCAAGAAATCATATATAAAAATATTAGTTTTGATTATGGGATTCTAAGCTGGTGCTAACTCTATACTTCAATCTTATTAGTTATGGCTTGCATTGACATTGTTCGCAGAGGGGATATAGTTGGTGGACATCAACATTGGTGCCAACGCATGTGTTAGCTGATATGTATAAGTTATGATTTTTTTTTTTTTTTTGAAAATTTATCATATGAAGTGAAAAAAAAAATCAAAGGTTTTAGGACTAGCACCTAAGTGCTATGCAAAGTAGCATTGAGGTGCTACATTTGAAAAAAATTAGTGCAAAAAGAGAAGCCAACATTGAAGCTAGATGATGAGCACGAGATATTATATTTGTAGAGATTTGGATCTCAAAGTAGTTACCATTGCGTTGTGGTGCTACAAGGAGCAATATTGCAGTGCTTGAAAGAGACTATAAAATTGTTGGAATACAATGACTAAAGCAACTTGGTGCTAGAAAATCAATGTCGTGGCATTAGAATCATTCATATTTCAACATAAAGATAACAAGTAAGAGCACCTAGATGCTGAAATTTTATCACTACGATAGTAGAAGAGTTCTTATCTAAAGCAGAAAACAAAGATCACATCACTGTGGTCTACATATCGAGTGTCGAAAGTGCTACTTGACAAATGTAGTATCAAGTAATTTCGGTTGTTAGTTTTGGGAGTTCCAAGAACATATTCTGAAAGTTTTCAAATAGGTTGTGGGAGATAACTAATAGAATGGTGCAACACTTATAAATAGGCCTTGAATTATATTGGGGAAATCTTTTTTGGAAGTAAGTGTTTTGATAATGTGTGAGTGTGAGTGCAGTGTCACTTGGAAGGTAAAACTCCAAGTGAATGTGTGTGTAGTAGGGGTGCAGTCGAAGTGAGTTCGAGCCATATCTCGAGCTGACTCAGACTGCTCGGTAAGCTCTGCTTCGAGCTCGACTCGAGCTTATGTACCAAGCTTGAACTGGCTCTGCACAAGAACTAAGCGAGCTCGACTCGTTTACCGGCTCGATTAGAAGCTCAAGCTTAGCTCTATGAGAAGCTCGAGCATAGGCTCGATTTGAAGTCAATTACACTAATAAATAGCACCAAAATATTTGAAGAGCAATTAAAATAAATAGAATATTTTTAAATTAATTTGAGTCTTTGGAAGTTTTTATTACAAATATATACAATTCCAACTCAAATAAAGTACAATAAAAAATATTACAAAATATTGAAAGAAAAAATTAAATGCTCAAACAAAAGAGCTACATACAAGTTCTGAATTAAACACCCAATCCCCATCTATTTATAAAAAAGAGAAACATAGAATTAAACTGAAATCAACATCTTCTCTTGATCCCTTTGAAAATGCGACGCCATAACATTTTCAAGTCTTCAACGGAGAAAATATCACTCCTTGAAGTAATCCAAGGCTCCAACTTGAAGTCTTCGAGTATCCAACCACCTAATCAAAAATTATGTAAGATTCTAAAGAGAAAATAATCATAATCTCATAGATAAGTAGAATAAAGATATAACATAAATATTTGGGGATAAAATGAAGATTAAAAGGCGGTCCCATACCTCCATCAAAGACAAGAAACAACCACAAAAACAATAAACACCACCATAAAAAACCAAAACAAAGAAAATCCACCAAAAGAGAAACCCTACTAACTAAAAGTAGATCGAAAGAAAACCAAGAAAACCAACCAAACCAAAAGACAACCAACCAAACTAGCCACCCACAAGTCGACCCACCAATTAACAAACCAGATGAGGCAACCCCATAAGGAAACAACCAAAAGGGACAATCCCAACAGAGAAAGACATACATAATGACAACCAATAGGAACCCATCGAATCAACCAAGAAACAAATGGCAATCACCCAATCATAAAAGAATTTGCAACATACTAATGAAAGGAAGAGTATAATTAAGTAATCATAAAGAGTGAGAGAAAATAAAAGAAGCAAAGTTAAGAAAAGGCTCAGCTCAAGCATAAATTGCAATCATCTTAAAGAGCAACACTATATGTAAGCATCCAAACTTAAGAAGGGTTACAATTACATATAGTGCTACTAAAAGAAGATAGAGAGAAAACATCAAGGCCATCATAGCCGATACCTCGTGTAGCCCATCATCCAATGTCCATCATCAAGCAAAATCCTCCAAACAGCAAATACAATAGCCAACCACAAACCAACCAAAACAACCAAGCCCAATAAGGTAGATAATCACCAACCATCAATGATAGTAGCGATAGTAGGAACACCACCAAAGCCACCACCAAAAGGAATAGCAAGACCAAATGAAGCAAGCATCATGAGGTAACAACCAAAAACCAAACAAGAAAAACACAAGTGTTCAAATCTTCCACCATCAAAGTAAAAAAAAAAACCGGTAAAAAACACCCATAACAAAGAACCGGATGGGTGAAAGTTGTCACCCAAATAAGAAAAGGGGTTGCTATAGCTAAGAGAGGAAAACATAGTAGAGGAAGCAAAAAATTGATCACACAAGAGACCCATCACTCAATATAGCAGAAAAATTTGTCAACATAGCCACCCATCTAACCAACCCAAATTTGCCAATACATCTAACCAACCCAGCCCAACATAGCTTCTAGTCAACAACCATAGCGAAAAGATCTAAATCGTGTAAAGACCATTAGACCAATAGCGACCATCAAGCCAAAACCACCCAAGATAACTAGAAAAGGGTATAAGCAAACAAGAGCATCCACTGAACCCCAACCAACCACTATATTTTCTTGTTAAAGTATCTTGTTGACTTCTTATCGTCCTTTCACCTCTAAATGTCCCACTACTTATACTCAAGTTCGGTTTAAAGCATTCAACATATTCTTCATATAACTCATATAGTAAAGTATAACATATGTTATATTTTGAATGCTTTCATCATCTTCATATATCATAGGTATGCAAACTCAATGACAACAAATTTTATTCTTGGATCCATAATAGCACCAAAGGTTACATTCCCAATATTTTAAATTTTTCTTTCAATTTGCTAGTAATGTGCTTGATGAAGTCATCGAAAATAGCACTATCATTCAAGACTTTCTTTATAGTACAAATTTGTGAGAGAAATAAATTAGATGTTTGGGTATTTAGTGCTGAAATGATATTGCTTGCCTCATTAAAAAATCAAGAATATCACAAACCTTTTCTATTCTATTTCATTCATCCTCCAGGGTAGTTACAATATGCAATCTCCTCTCGTATATGAAAAGAAAGCTTCTTTTAGTTGAAGTGCAACAACCAACATATTATATGTTGAATTCCAACGTGTTGTAAGCTTTCTGCTAAACAACATCAAGAAATTTCATAAGTCTACCTCATTGATAAAACCAACAATATCACGGATTTTCTCAACAATAAATTCTATACATTTAACCACATCCTTCACCATTAAATTCAAAATATGTGCACAAAGAACGTACATGAAATAGTCTTCCCCAAAGAATAATTTATTTCTTATCCGTAAACCATCTTTTAATAACTTGATAGCGATCATTATTTGATGCATTATCAACCGATAAGGTAAACATTTTATTCTCAAGACTCCACTCAATTGGGGCCTTATGTGTCAAAAAATTGTGAGATGTGTGATAAAAAAACTAAGAACTTTTTTTATAATTTTCGGTTTGAGTCCATATAATGCGGATACCATATAAGATATCGTGATTCTTTGATTTCCAAATATAGTAAAACTCACTCTATTTGTACTATTCAATGTGTTCTTCAATTTTCTTTTTTTTCTTTTTCATACTATCATCACATCGCAGGCAGTAGTTGTAGATAATTTAGAGAAGTATGGTGACATGGACTTGAACAAGATTAAATCCAAATTTCTCCACAATCAAAAGGTTTTTTCATTAATCAAAATATAATGAGCAATCATCTCCTAACTTTTGTTTGATCAAACTTAAAAGTTAAGTTAATCCTCCCGATTTATTTCTAATGAATTGTCATAATCTTTGAAAAAAATTTTTGCTTCGACTCTAGCGCATATATATCTAAGTGTCTCCTAAATTGTGTAGTTGCACCAAGATTACCTATAGCAAGTTTTTCTTGCAATAACAATATTCCCCTTTTTTCGCCATGAAGAACAACTTCTTTAAACTCCTCCCAAACATGTGATCTTTTCTTTCTTTTCTTAATTCAATTGGATTTTCAAGATCAACTTCATCATCGCCTTATCAACCAAATCATTAATAGCATCATTCTCCCCTCATAATTATTACCATCTACATTGATATTATGTTCCTTAATACCAATTTGGACACCCACAACCGGGTTATCACCGTTTACATCCAATAACTCATCCTCTCTAAGTGGTGGTGTTGCCATTTTAATCTAAAACAAAATGATAAATGACAATTCAATGAATGAAGAAGATAATTGATTTATTAAATATTAAAAAATTTAAAAATACCAAATTGCTCATTGTATATTTGCACTTTGTAACAATGAAAACCCAATACTTTGTCTTTATCCAAGCATAAATACTCACAATAACCTGTAATTCACCGCAACATAGAAGCAACACGTAAAAAATCATTTCATTGAAATTATGAACGCAGAAAAGAACGAGAAAGTAGATATTATAAGCCATAAGTTTATGAGCTTTGACAACAAACACTTCAACGATACTGATGATAATCAAAATCAAAGCTTAAAACATCAATTTTTTAACGATGACACGACCGCTAAGAAAATGTAAAACATTCGGTACAATATTCATTAAACACTCAATTGCTCCAATCAAAATTTAATGAAACAAATATGTCGATCAAAAATGTGATTTTCAGCAAATAAATTCAATGAGTTTCTAGAAATATAATTCTCATGAACAAGAGTGCATTGATGGTTTATGAAAAGCATATCATCACTAAGTGACTAATAAGCATATGACTATATAAGTCTCAACTTAAAAGAATATGAAATGGAAATCAGGATTCTTGTAAAGACTTGGAAGTGGCTGAATTTTTAATCAATTTGAGTGATAAGCAAGGCCTCCTCAACTGATATTATTCACATTCATTCATTAAATTTCACACACACTACACTTATAAGTAAAGTGCTTATGTCTTGACGAGTTCATCTTGAAGTTTAATTCTACATATTTCAATGCATAAGTTTCTATCATCAACTAGATAAGATAGTCCGAAGTCCTAATTATATCTCCTTCAAGTCGCTGGATCTTCATTATTAAAAGTTGCTTGCATGCTTTGCAATGGTCTACTATCATTTAGTTCAATCATAACAATAATCAAATTTGAAATAGGATAAATGTAATGAATAGATTAATAAGCTTTTGTGAGTCATTTAATTTATAAGTGGTTTGAATATTGAGTGCCTATTAGGTAGCCACTAAATCATTGTATGTCTTTAAATATCACCCTTTTGAGAGTATCGGGATTCGTGACATCAATGAAATGAACTAAACCGACATAAAATGATTTCCGCTTGTTGAACAACATTACAACATCATCATCAAATCAAAAATCATCACAACCGAACATAGCCATTACTCATTAGACATCTAATCTGAAAGAACATCAAAACCGAATATAGATATTACACACCTAATCCAATCATCATCAAATCAAATACCAAAGATGAGTATAAAGAAAATGAACCGACCAACCAACCAAGATCAAGTCGATTTGCTATCTACTAAGAGAGTTAGAGGACAAGGAACCGAAATATCATTTTCACCTCCTACCGTGACACCATCTAACGTGATCGGAGATTTGAAGCCGGAAAATGAGGGAACTCAACGTGAGAGTGGTCGAGACTCGAGAGTCAAGAGTGAGAGCTGAGAGGCAGAGCGGTAACGAGAGCTCGAAAGGTGAGAAAGGAGAGTCGAAAATGAAGTCGAGAGCGAGACAGAGGATCGAATTAGGCGACCCGCAAAACCCTATAAGGATATAAATCGACGGATTCGGAACGCGAAGAATATCCCAACCGGCTTCTATACGAATGAAAACGATTTGAGCCTCTATTCACTCGAAGAAATGTTAAATGAGTCGAGTCTCCATTCAGTCGAGCTGAGCTCGGCTCGATATGCAGAACCAGATCGAGTCGAGCTTGAGTCGCGAAGTCACTTGACTCGGTTGCACCCCTAGTGTGTAGTTTTGTTCTGTACATGTGTTGTTCACTATGAAGAAAAAGAAAGAAAAGTAAATCCAAAAGAGAGTGATTCATACTAGAAGGTAAAAGATATGATTAAGAAGAACTTAGAAGATTATTACTCGGCTTTATCTTTTCTTAGTCTTGATTGTTTCAGATATTCTTTATATTTATGGCATAATGATATTCTTTCTTTTTTCATATGAATTTGTGGAACATTGTATTTTTTTTTGTAATAATGTATTATAAAGTTTAAAGTGACGATATTTTCTGTTAATAACTTTATTTAATTTAGTTTTGATTTAGCCAATTGCAAATATAACATATGATATGAATATTAGAAGAGTTCTAAAGAACAATTAGATAAAAGAAATCAAATCTCTTAAATATATATAAACATATGAACATATGATATTTAGGGATTTACAATCATATATGGAAATAAAAATAATGCAATCAATTATTTTAATTAAAATATAAGGATATAACTAATTAATTATAGTGATTATGACTTTTTTTTCCTTGGGGAGGCGAAAAGATAAACTTGCTCTAATTGACAACTATCTAAAATAACTTTACTATTACAAAATTCATAAAATAAAAAGGAATTATAAATTCATAGTATAATTTATAAAATCAATTAAAAATAATATTTTTAAAAGTAGCTTTTATTAATTTTAGTAATTTAACTTTCTTGTATTTCACTTAATTGTATAAAAATTAAAGTACCAAACTACTAATAATTAACTTAATAAATTTTATGTAAGATTCTCAATAACGATACTCAACTCATCATAATATTACATACTTTTTTAGTCGATCATTAGCCTTATAAGCAACGATGTACATAATGTGCATTAAACTTGAATAATATCCTCAATGACATTGATCTTAAGCGCGAGTTATGAAGTCAGCTGGAGTTGAAGCGGTTATAAAAAAAACTATCGATGAGTGATGGTGATCAAAAGACCATAATCAAGCGTGAGAGATTATAGTTATTCAAAAGTAATGATGCGATGATAGTCACATCATGCATGATCTTAGAGCGACAAGCAGTTATGAAGTCCAAGTTGATGCAGTTGAAATTTATAAAACCTGATGAGTGATGATGATCAAATATGCAGCAACGATTGAGATCAGTTGTTAGTAATCGTGTGATGATAATACAAATCATCTTATAAATTTCTTAAAATAAATATAAAATATAAATTTTGGGCATATTTATTAATGTCAAATAAATATTAGATCACCATTTCAAAACTAAAAAAAAAAAATGATACTAACATAGGGATAAAGTGAAAAATTAATAAATATTAAATATGAAATATGATTAAAAAATTAAAGTTAATTAATTAGGCATACATTATATTCATCTAGAATAGAGAATCTATTCAAATTAAATTTAAATTAAAAATTTTAAAATAAATATATCATCATTAATTTCTCTACTATCATTATCAAATATAGCAGGATCAAGAAGAAAAGGATGGCCGAATCCTTTTAAGAAAAGGACAAAATAGGGCTACAAAATTCCGCAGGTACAGCTTCTTCTTCTTTTATCTATTTATTTTATTTTTTAAAGCGATAATATGACAAGAGGATAAGAACACTTTGTAAAAGCAAGTATCTCAGGATATTTTCCAAAAGTATCTCAGGATAAGGTTCGGTACAACAATAACGGACAGTTGGCAAGCCAGAATGCTTCCAGGAAGGCTTTTACTTTATATGTTTCTTAGGTCATGCTTTGTCAGAGTTTCTTAACTGCTATTATGTATATATATATATTTATTTATTTATATTTCTATATGAAATAATTCATTGGTACAATATTTTCATTTTTTATGAGAAAATAAATTTATTTGAAAAGAGATAAAAAACAGTTTTATTATTTCTTTTGAAAAGATAGGATAAATTATTGAAAAATTTATATAAATAATATGTAATTTTATATATTTATGTATATGCTTCAAAAAAATATACTCATTTTTTGAAAAATAATTGATACCTGGTAGAAAATCAGTTGCAGTAGAGTGAAAGTTCTGACTTTAAACTTTATATGAAATCCACGTATTTAAAAGTGAGTGATAAAACTAAATTTTTTACGTAAAATCTGAAAATAGGGAAAAATCACGGGCAGTAAAAGCTTCCACTATGTACGTTTTGTACAAGATCTTTCCGATCTGGGATTCTGGTGTATGAGAAAAGAAACAACGGTATGTAGCGATCGAGTTGCTTGATTCTTAGTAGTAGCGGATGATGGTGAATTAATGCGCAATCGCATGTAAAATGCGAACATTTACTGCAATGTAGGAACAATCATGGCGGCAGAACAATCGGTAGAAGTCATCGTGATGGAGTCAACGAGATTGGCAAGGATCGGCAGCGGAGGGCGTGGCCGGCGGTGGTTGACAACCGTCAGTGGCGACGATTGTCTTGGAGGATCTTTAGAGTCTCTCCTCTCTCTTGCTTGGCTCCTCATATGAGGAATGAGCTATTTATAGATTGGAGGTGGTGTCTCTAAATACATGCAAAATCAACCACTCCTCATGACGGCTCATGATGATTTCCGATCATATGATGTATTTTGTGTATTTGAATACTCAAATGAAGTCAGTGTAAGATCTTTGGCTTGTTGGAGCAAACGCGTCGAGGCCTTCGATTTGACTATAAACACTCCATATTTGAGAACTTTTAAGAATTTAACGATTTCTCAAAGTTTTGATAATATTTTAAGTGCTTGATCTCGAGGTTTGATTCACATTCGCTGCTTTCTCAAGATTCGTCTTGATTAGAGGAATTTTGGTCATATCCGTTACCCACTATTTTTGGATGACCCATCCGGTCTCTGGCCCTAGAGAAGCGCCCGTGGAGCCGCTGCTTAGCCTTCTGGAGCATCCCAATGAGGCGGGCGTATGATTAGTCGGCCGAGCGCGCTGTCGGCAATCTGAGAAACCTTGAGGTCGGTAGTCGAGTAGCCGGTCGGCTGGTCGGAACAGCTGGTGGTGCTCACCGGCCAGCAGTTCTGTAATGCTGGCCGGATTGGCGCATGGCCAGCTGGCCAGTGAAGCGCAGCGCGGCGCCAAAATGGCGGTTTTGTGGCTTTTGGCGATTTTGGCGTTTGGTGGTTTGTGATTTTTACCCATTTACCCTGGTGTCTATAAAACCCCAGGGCGAGAAGGCACTTCTTGATACTCTAGTCTTTCATCTTCTTGAGTGAGTCGTTCAGTCGATCGAGGCCAGCGCATCGTTGTTAGGTTTTCTCGAAGAGCGTCAAGCATTGTGGACCGTCAGTTTGGTGATCAAGGCCTACTGATACGTCGTTGTTCCATTTTCCCTCGAAGAGGCTCGTCGGACCGTCCGGGTTTGAGGCGATCAAGACCCAGTACATCGTCATTATTCCATTTTTCCCTCGAAGAAGCGTCAACCGACCGTCTTGACCGTCGGTTTGGAAGCGATCAAGGCCGATACCACGTCGTTGTTTTCCTCGAAGAGGCGCGACCTCGTCGGACCGTCCGGGTTTGGAATGATCAAGGCCCAGACTCGTCGTTGTTCAGTTTTCCCTCGAAGAGGCATCAACCGCCCTCGTCGGGACCGGTTTGGGCGATCGCATGATACATTGTGTCGGATTTTCCCTCGAAGAGGCGTCAGACTCGTCGAACCGTCGGCGGGCGATCAAGAAGGCGATAAACGAGCGGGGTTGGCAGCGGCGACCGGTGGTGGCGACGGTGACGCTGACGGTGGTCGGCGAGATATCCGCAACGATGGTGGTAACCAGTGGAGATGCGATATGGTAGTGCGGAAGCAATAATCAGCGTGACTTCTGATGGTTAGCGGCCAGCGAGTGGTATAGTATGGCAGTAGTAATCAGCGACAGCATCAAGATTGCGAGATCCGATGACGATGGTAATTGGCCGAAAATGCCGCAATGGTCGGTGACCGGCAACGTGGTGCAGCCGGTGGTCCCAACGTGATGTCAACGGAATAACGATAGTCAGCGTGGATAATACGGCAAGATAGTAGACCAAGAGATGCCGCGATGCGCGGTAGCCGATGGTGGTTGGCCCGATGGGTGGCAGCCAGCGATAATCAGCGGTGGCGGCGACATCAATAGTCGGCGATGATGGCACGATGATGGTCCGGCGAAATTACCCAGCGATAATTGATGGCGCGACAGCAACGGTAGTCAGCGGCGGTGGCCGGCCTGATGGTTGGCAGCGACGGTGATCGGCAGCAACAAGATGGTGTCAGCGGTAATGCAGCGTGAATCAGGGGGTGCCGGCGATGGTGGTGGCCGTGAAGATTCCGCTGTCGGTCGGTGACCGGCGATGATTGTTGGTGACGGTGGTTAAGCAACAAATCTTTGACCTATCCAGGTTTTGTTGTGTGACTCGATGACGCTTATGTGGAAGATGTCGAATCCCGGATTTTGACCTATTTGAGGTTGTTTGTCGGGTGTTATCCGATGGCGTTAACCTGTATGGAAGAGGTCAAATTGAATCCGAATAATTTTGACCTATCCGAGGTTGTTTGTCGAGTGTTACCCGATAACATTAACCTTATGGAAGAGGTCGTGGAAGTCCCGGACCTTTTAACTATCTAGGTTGTTTGTCATAGTCTTTGCTCGATGGCGTTAACCTGTATGGAAGAGGTCCGATCAAGTCCCCTTGGGATTGATCATGCCGGAATACAACGTGAGTTGTATATTTCTCAGTGGGAGGATTAAATGAAGAAGAAACAAGCTTTGTGACAAAAAATCATAAACTCATTACTTTTAATAATGTTGGTGATACAATATTGTCACAAGATAACTTAACAAAAGGGACGAGATACATTTTAGAGAGAGTTAACAAAAGACAAGAGGTGGAGAAAAGATAAACGGGATAAATTAAAGACTATAATATTTATACACCAAGGATTACATATAACACTTTTTTGAGACATTTCATATTCCAAGTTCTAGGGATGATTTTTTCCTCGGATCTTTAGTTATAGCTTGCGGTTGGTCATCGATAACGAAGTGGGGAGTAGGTCTTTTACAGGCAAAACCCTCGAGGTACTTTATCTTGAAGATTAAAATTCTCGATGTTGAAGGTCACCGAAGAGTGGTTGAGCTTGTTTGAGGTAACATAATTGTGTTATTTGTTGATTTCCACAGACCACTCCAACCCCAATGGGAGTTTGAAATTTTATCTTAAGATGAGGTACCAAGTGACGATCGAAGATTGATTGGAGGGTCTTCCAAATATAGCGTTGTATCGAATTTGACTTGACCACTATGAATTGAACTAAGTGAGTGACTTGTTGAGAAAATTCTTCGAGAACAACGGAAGGGTGATTGTCCCCTCCACCGCAGGCGATTATTAAACCCATATAACGGTCCTGCAGCGGGTTGAAGTTTTTCCTTAACCACCCATGCTAAGAAAGGTGGAGTAAAATAAAACATCAACGGAACTCTCATTATCAATCAAAATTCTCTTAACAACATAACATGGGTCACCAATTCCCGCGATGACAAGAGGATCTTGATGTGGAACTTGGACTCCTTCCAAGTCGAGTTATTAAAAGTGATGGGATGATTAATACAAGATTTTTTTAACTCTAACTCTTCAAAGGCGATGAAGATTTGATTAGATAGTAGTGGCCCACTCGCAATCGTTTCAATTTCTTCAACTATTTGGCAACTATTATGTTATTTGATGATTGTCCCGTTTCCCCAGTTGGAGCTATGTTTGCTTGAGTTGGTTGGTTTTGCACAAATTGGCGTAGATATCCTTGAATGAGCCTTTCAATTTCTTCTTTGAGTTGTTTGCATGCCTCAATAATATGTCCGACTTGATGGAAGTGATAATATTGCTCTGATTTCACTTTGGTTTGGTGGATGTGGCCACTTGATGGTCTCTTCATCTCAAATAGACAAGACGTTAACACAAGATGTGTTGGTGTATTCTCGTGGTTATCGTTGATGCGGGAGCGTGAGGAGATCATGACGCCTTGCTTCTTCGATGGGATTGTTGATCAGATTTCTAGAGCACTCTTACATTTTCCGTGGATTGTTCAAATTATTTTCGATGGGCATTAATAGCCTCATGGATATGCTTCCACACGGTGAACCAAGTCGGCATATGAAGCGGTATCTCTGCATTAGTGATGAGTAGAAAGGTCCAGCGGAGTCCCCAAGGAAAACTCCTCTTAGTAATTCGAGATCTACCCGTATTTGGCGAGCTCCGAGGAGAATCTGTAAGTATTCTTTAAGTGATTCACCCTCATTTTGATGAATTCGAGAGTTGGGAGGAATCTTTAATGATTTGCAATGAAGCTTCTACAAAAATCTTGGCAGTTAGTCAAAGGTATGGATGGATTCCCTTGGGAGGAGTAGAACCAAGTGCGCTTGTCCCGCGATAGAGAAAGACGACAAGCGGTGTTGGGAGCTTGTTGGATATGCATGATAGTCCCGTAATGGTCGATGTGTTCATGTGGGTCCATCATGGAATCAATGTTCGAAGCTTGAAACCCACTATGATGTTGAAGAATAGCTAAAGGTGAGGATTCATAGTGCGGTGAGGGAAGATGATTTCTATCTTGCCAAGCATTGCGTCTAGAAAACGTGGTAAAGTGAAAGTTCGCAAACGTTGTGAAATCCAACACACTGGTATTTAAAGGGTGAACAATAAAACTAGAATTTTTACGTGAAAAATCTCAAAAGAGGAAAAACGGGGCTCAAAAGCTTCACTATGTATCTGTAAAGAAGATCTTCTCAAGTTACAATTATGTGAAAGAGAACAGCGGTATGTGTCGAACGATTCTGTGTAGCGAAGATGGTGAATTGTGCGAAAATCTCACCATCTAAAGTGCGGTAGAAATGTAAGGAATTATCAGCGAAAGAAAGCAGTGGTAGTTATTGATAGAGGAGGCAGAGATCAAGCGATCAAGGATCTAGCGTGGCGATGGTTGATGACTTCTCGAGTACGCGATTGTCTTGGAGAATCTTTGAGCTCTCTTGCTTGCTCCCTCATATGAGGAATGACATTTATGATGGAGGAGTGGCGTACAAATGTAAAATCAACCACTCTCTCCATCGAAGCGCATGATGATTGATCGTATGATGTATTTTTGTATTTGAATGCTCAAATGAAATCGTAATTATAAGATCTTTGACATATTTGTCGCTCGATTTATTGCACTCTATGTTGATATACTTTAAGAATTTAACGATATCTCAAAGTTTTTGATAATATTTTAAGTGTTTGATCTCGATTTCAATTTTTTGATGAGCTTTCTATCGGCATTAAAAGAATACCCAAATTAAAGCTTGCGAAAAGAAATTTGAATGTTATGTAAGGTTTATATAATCATTAAAGAATACCCAAATTAAAGCTTGCGAAGAGAAATTTGAAAATTTATATACAAACACAATTCTATATAATTACACATCTACCATCTAAATTTTAATATCTATAAATATAAAACTTTCCGTGCATTAAAAGTACATTTTAGTTTAAATTAATGATAAAACTATTTTAATATAATATTAAAAATTAAGTATCATTCATATAAATATTAAAATTTAGATGATACATATATATAAATATATAAGAATTGTGCTATGTATGTGAATACCCCAAAAAAAATTTTGTGATTCAACTTCAAGAAATCATTCATAAAATAAATAAATAAACGACATCAAACATTCAAAAAATTTGGCCAAGCAATAAATGAAAGAAGACATCAGTTGAAATTTTATAAGCATATATATCAAACTAATAAACATTAGCATTTATGAGTATTTCAAAATTAACTCACTTAAAATTATAAAAAAAATAAAAATAAATAAAAATAAAAGATCTCACTCAACAAGAATATTCATTACTACATCCAGAGCCCTTCCAAGGAAGCATCCTTCTACGATCCCTACCTCTCACAACCCTTGCAAGAATATTATCATTCAATGGCATATAGTCCAGCATCAATAATAACAGAACGACTTTTTTTTTTTTTCACAAACTGCATTGAAATGCAGATCAAAAAGCATAGCCAGGCAACGAATTTGGTGAGCTAAAACGTAATTTTCACTTTCAACGGGTAATATTTTGAGAAGATGAAGATTCACCTGCAAGCAAAGGAATAATGGAACTCAATACAGGATCTTGGAATCAGAATCAAGATGATTTTCTGGACGTTAGATTGGCTGAGATAATAAAATATAAGTGTTGATCGATCGATCGATCGATCTTATATATTCCACTCATCTCAAAGCAAATCTAATGACTAGAAAGCTCATAATGCCATGACTATGGTGATTGATTTTGACGAACCTCCGACTCCATGGCACGAAGTTCATTATAGAATTCAAAGCTATCTTGAGAACCCTCTGATGAGAATCTCAAGTTGAAAAATGGGGCTCTGAGAGGGTATTCTATACTGATCTTGACCTGAAAATTTCAAGTTGAATGTTTAGATCAGTCTAAAAGCAGAAAAAGCAGAAAAACAGAGATAAGAGCTAGAAAACATAGCTTCCAACTTCAGCATCTGCTCGTTTCCATCCTTGCGACACAGAACCAGATGGAATTCTATTGCGGCCTGGTCTACCCATGGCGACTCGGTGAGACCGACAATCTCCGTTTCAGATTCAATGCACATATTCTCCTCCGAATCGCTCTCAAAGTCCAGTATAAGATCCAAATCATCCTCATGCCTTGAAACTCGATGACTTGACCATCTTGGGAGGTGTGATGTTCTTCGAAATCAGAGTCAGGCTTCTAGAACTGTCTGGGTCAGAAGATACAATAGAAATATTTGTTCTGGAATCATCTGGAAATGCAGTAGCTGGTAGTGCCATTGGAAGTTCGCCATCTTCCCTCACTCTCTCTACTTCCCATGGCGGAACCGATCTTCTGTCGAGCTCATGATCTACTGAACCTGCAACTTTATCAGCAGAAACTGAGGAATCGACGACAGGTCTTACCGGCGACCACTGTTGCAAATTACAGAGAGGTGTGCAAGGCCCAGGGAACATTTTCATTATCCAACAAGGGCCATTTGAGCTTCACCAAGAAATTGAGCTGCTCCCTACAGCCAAAAAAAGACCTCAAATCTTCAAATATCATAAGTCATGAAATCAAAACTTTTAGATGACAACATTACACGTAGGAAAACCATGGCAGCCAAACCAACATTAAACTATAAAATCAAAATCTAAAATGAAATGAAATTTCTTAGAAATCTTATAGTACTTCTTGCATTGCTGGTCTTCATGTATCCCTGTAAAGTGCATGAATACTCACTCTTAAAGCTGAGAACAACCAAGTTGAACAAAGGTATCTGCCAGAGAATTAGTAAGATATTCGTCCAGGAAAATCAAAAGAAAGTGATTCATTCGCTAGTGTTAATGTCTTGGGACTACAAACTAACAGAGCAGTGACTCACACAAGAGCCATCTGAGCTTTTTCCTAGACCGGATCCTCTGCAAAACAGTCTGCACTCTATTCTCGTGACGATACAGAGAAAGTCCAGTGGATACATTGGAACGCCTCACTTCTTCGTTCTTCAGAGCTTCACTTCGTGCTTGAAGTGGAGGTGCCTCTGGCAAGAAATCCATCCCAGCTAAATGTTGTGCCCACATATACGGTCGAGAACTACTTTTATCACTGAACATTACAAAATCTCCACAATATAGCTTAGCTGTCTGCATAAAACACAATTTTTTGTCACAACAAAAGGCCTGCACTTTATAGGATTTTATTATAAGATACATAAAATACTTTTTTTTAAAAGGAGCATTTACATACATAACACATAATTCTTATATATTTAAAATTTAACACCTAAAACACATAAATCATTAATATCACATCAATCATTATCATTACTTTTTTAAAAGTGAAATACTCATTTCAATGCACAAAAAAATTATATATATATATATATATATGTGTGTGTGTGTGTTTGTGTGTCTAGAGATGTATCAGCTTGAAGTTCAAATCCATGTTTGAAATAGCTGGGACAATGAATTTCAGTAAAAAAAATTGGAGTGCATATACTGTTTAACAGCCATGAGATACAAATCAAATTAATGAAATGATAAATCAATATTAACAAAACTATTACCAGCTAGTAAGAAATAAGTTACATATATGGTGTGATGAGAGGCACACGAGAATATCAGACCATCTATCATGAAGAAGCAAAGCTCTTAATGCTCTGCTATGCCACGACAAAATATGCACCACTCGTCAAATGTGTTTTATGATGTAAGCATGTTTCTTAATAGAGTAATGCAGAGTAATGCGCAACCTTGTCACTCTAGATCACACATAAAGCGGGCTTTTAACCATGATTTGTATACTTAGCCAAAACCAACTGCTTCACCTTGATCAATTTCAAGCAACAACAATACAAGTAATCCCACTAGTTTGATATTTCTTGAATCCATCTCCATTTGTGTCTATTATTAATATCAATTTAATATCTTAGATCATTTTTTATCTTAACCAAGTCTTTTAGGTCTACCTCTATTTCTTAACTAAAAATCTAATGCATCTTTCTCTGTCTTTTGGCGACTTTTGTGGTCATCTAAGGCGACTCTCCCTAATCTTATCTACCACTGGACTACTCCAACTTTTTCCCGAACATACTCATTTTGCATTCTATCTCTCAGTAAAGCACTCATCCATCTCTTCTACACACTTGGTCTTTATCTTTTATTGGCCAACATTTAAATTCATTGCGGGTACCACCATTCTTATAAAATTTTCCTTAAGTTTAAGTGGAACTTTTTTACATCACATAATAGGCAGGATGCATTCCTCCACTTCAACCATCCAACTTGAATTCTACTAATAACATCTCCATCTATTTCACCATCATTTTGAACAATAGAGCCTAAATATATAAATCACTCTTATTAATTGATCACTAAAGTCACAACACTATCACTAAAACTTCTACAACTAAAATTACACTCCATATATTCAGTTTTAGATCTGCTTAAAACCTTTAGACTCAAAGTTGACCTCCATAATTCAAGTTTTTTGGACTCCCTCTCTGGTCTTATCAACAAGAAGAATGTCATCACAAAAGCATACACCAAGGTACATCTTCTTGTAAATGCCTCGTAAGAACATCCATAACTAAAGTAAAAGATAAGGGCTTAATGTTGATCCTTGATGTAATCCAAGCTGAAATAGGAAAATATTTTATCAATCCTCCTTGTGTTTGGACACAAGTAGACTCTAGTATACATATCCTTAATGACTTGAATATAACCAATATTAACTCCTTTCGTTCTAGAACTCTCCAAAGAACATCTCTTGAGACTTTATCATATGCTTTCTCTAAATCAATAAATATCATATATAGATCCTTCTTACTTTCTCTATGCTTCTCTATTAAACCTCTTAACAAATGTATAGCATCCATAGTAGATCTACGGTATGAAACCAAGCGATTGTGAGAAACTTACATCATAACCTATGCTCAATTACTCTCTCCCATAATTTTAATGTATGGCACATTAACTTAATTCCTCTATAATTTGCACACTCTTGTGCATCACCTTTATTCAAAAGCAATGAGGCATTTTGGCTTCGACTATAAATGTCTGTTTTCTTCAAAATTAGGCCATTTGCCATCCAAAAATTGGCCCGCAAATGAAATACAGAACTCCCAGGCCACAATTTGGTTCGCATGTAAACGGTAAACGAGTTATTTCAAGTAACATTAAGGCAGATGATTATCAACAACCATCAATTAATCCTTTTAAAATTAACACAAAAACAACATTTAAAAAAAATCATCACAATAATAAAGCATAAAACTGCTAAAATTATTTAATAATGAAAATATTTTTTGACTTATGAAGGCTTATTAATAATTAGAACATGAATTGAGTTCAATTTCTATCAATGATAAATTGTAACTTTAAATTTTATAATGAGTTAAAAATACATAACATGAAATAGCAAATATATGATAATTATCCAAGAGATTATACGAGGCATGTGGTGGCATCGGTAAAAATATTTTTCATTATTAGACTAATCATTATGGTGGTATAATAATAATTCAAAAAAAAGTGCTTAAATTTTTTTTTTTAAATTGCAAATAAAAGTAATATACTTTTTTATAAAATTTAAATAACAAAGTATAAAAAAAAAAAAACTGAAGGTCAAAACTAAACACCAAAACGCCTAAATCTGCTTAAACCACAAAAAAATGAAACTTCTCAGACGACTGAAACCTAAATAAAGACATACTTCCGTTATGTCAGGCTTGATAAAGACAGACTTTGTCGTGCCCAAAACATGAAAAGAGAACTACAAAGTGTGTTTCCAACCAAGCACTTATTTATTTAGAAACATACATCATTGTCATTATCCTAATCAACTTTGCCGCTCCATTCATTCATGTTAACTACTATATTAAGAGTTAACTAAACTTTAGGTGTCTTATTGCACAATATGTAGCCATATCACCTTTGATTTAACCCTTTTTTTTTTCCTTTTATCTTCCATCATCTACTGTATTCTCTTCCTAAGATGTACCTGTCCATACCATCTAAATCTATTTTTCAATACCTTAAATTTTATATGCATATTTTTTAAGCTGTAACTAAAAGAATACTATATTCAGATGGATAACAACAAAAAAGTTATACAAAAGAAAAACAGGTGGCAAGCTGATCAAATAAGACAAGACTTAGGCCATAGTCCACCAACAAAAGGTAAAATCCAGTATTCAGCTCTTGCATTAATCAAGTTTTCGCAATATCTCAGTAATTGTTAAAAAAAAGGAGGAAGAGAGGGAGATGGGAGGGGAGGGGAAGCAAACCTGATGAGGAAGTTCTGTGCCTGTGTCATTGGGAAAAAGGTTGCACAAAATATTGTCATCAGATACTTGCTCGATCTTCAACTCCAACACATACAACATTCAACTTTATCAAATACTCAAACTTCAAGGACATCAGCTTCGGAGGTTTAGCCTGAAGATCTTCATCGTCAAAAACATGAACAATAACTTTGAGTGGATGAGTTTGCAGGATTCCTCCTTGATCTCCATTTTCTATAGGCAGGTTCTTCTTTGGCCTCTTTCTTCTTCTCTGAGCATCTTCCTCTTCATCAGGTGCATCATCCTCCAATCTGATGTTTTCCATATTTGTTGATGTACCTGAATCAATCACACAACTATGTTATCATGCAATTCTGACAGATTCATCACATGGATTAGTTGTTCCCGTATAACATAAAATTATAATGAAAAATTAGTAAATTAGTTCCTCATCTATTGAAAATTTCTCATTATCTAAGTGCTACACAGTACTAGTACAAGAAGGAAAGGTGAATGGAATAATTATCAAATTCATGCAACCCTTGCACCGCTCAAATTACCATTTTCCTTGCTTGCTTGCTGCTGAGAAAAGTTTGAGCATCTTTTACACTTCCTGTGATCTCCATCTCAATCTTCTCACCAAAAGCTTCCTTCTGAGCCATTAACTGAGAGTAAACAATATAAAGAGGAGGTGGCAGCAGCTGCATAATGTTGCTTTAGCTTCTTAGTATGTAAAATCCCTAGCTGCTGCTGCACAGGTAACGTTGCCTTCTTCAAAGATTTCAGATGCGATGGTAGGTAAAGGAATTTTTTTGCTTCCTATGGCCTCCACAAGGCTTCTTTTGTGCTGCTCCAACTTCTCATGAAGCTTGCACAACTCTTTCCTCTTAAAAAAAGAGTCTACATATATCATAAATTCATATTAAAAGAAAAGAATGCTAAAACACGGTAAGTACAGATAACTAAGGCAGATGCCCAATGAGCCAATATTTGGGGAAAAAAAAAGATATAATAAAAAAATTTTAAAAAAAAATCATATTTGAAAAGATTAAAAAATTATTATAAAGAAATTCTGCATATGCTTAGCTAAAAACTGATAGTGCTGCATTTCACTTTGAATCGGCTTTAGAAGATGAAGTTGACATTTGTAAAGCATCAAAAAACCCTCAAAATTTTCAAATTTCTATTTCCATTAATCAATTGATAAATAGGCAAATGCAGTACAAAGATTTATAGCATGAAGTAGAGGGAATAAAGAAATAAATTGAATAAGTAATGATGAATGCATAACTTAATTAATTCTAAGATTCAAAATTTAAAATAGCATTGAGGCATTTATTTGTCCATGAGGTGAAACTTAAGCATCGAGGCATTTTGAGAAAACGTCAAAATCAACAATGTGAAGTAAGAAATATTATACTAACGTCGAGTTATAATTGACATGAATATTCTAACATCAAATCATGAAGAAGTATCATACAAATATCAAAATAAGATAAATATCAAGGTAAGGCTTGACAAGACGTTGATGGTGTGATAGCACAATAGGAAGAGTCTATAGTGACAATACAAGAGGAAGGAGGCAATCACGGTTAAGGCGTGCATGAGACTATGGGCTAAGGTCAAGCGTGCATAAGACCATGAGTTGTGAGGGAAAGAATGAAATAATTAACAGGGGTAGTTATTATTTTTATTGATATTTGTTATAAAGAAATATTTAATATTATTTTAAAGACTAAAAGATGTAAAATGAGAAAAAAAATTTGTAGATTTTAGTTTTAAGAATAAAGGTGATGCACAAAAGTGCTACTTATAAAGGAATTAAGTTAATATGCTATACATTAAAATTGGAGAGAATAATTGAGCATAAGTTATGATGTGATATAAAAGTTTCTCAAAACCAGTTTGGATTCATGCAGTATCTATCATTGATACTATACATTTGTCAAAAGATTTGACAAAGTATAGAGAGTAGAAGTATCATCATATGATATTCTTTTTTTAATTTAGCGAAAGAATATGATAAAATACCAAGAGAAGTGCTTTGGAGAGTTCTAAAAAAAGAGGAGTTAATATTGATTATATTCAAGACAACAAGGATATGAATAGAGTTGTTATTTGTGTTCAAACACTAGAAAGATTGACCAAGTATTTTCCTAGTTTAGTTGGATTTCATCAAGGATAAGCTTTAAGGCTATATCTTTATGCTTTAGTTATGGATGTTCTTACTAGACATTTGCAAGAGGATGCACCTTGGTGTATGCTTTTACTAACGATATTCTTTTGTTGATAAGAATACAAAGAGAGTTCAAGAAAAACTTCAATTATGGAGATCAACCTTAGAGTCTAAAGGCTTTCGCTCAAGTAGATTTAAACTATACATGGAGTGTTATTTTAGTTGTAAAAGAACCAAGTGGGGTTGTGATAATGGCAAGTCATTTAAAAGACTTGCCAATTTTTAGATATCTCAGTCTATTGTTCAAAGTGATGGTGAAATAGATGATGTTCTTAGTATATATCAAGTTGGATGGTTAAAGTGGAAGAATGCTTGAGCCTATTGCATGATAGAAAAGTATCACTTAGACTTAAGAAAAATTTTTATAAGATGGTGGTGACGCAATGCTTTTATGGCGTTATATGTTGGCTAATAAAGAGAAGCATAAAATTAAGTTATGTGTTGCATAGTGAGATGTTCCGGTGGATGAGTGGCTTTACTCTTAGAGACAAAATGTGAAACAAATATACACACGAAAAGGTTGGAGTAGATCCAGGCGAGATAAGATTAGAGAAAGTCCCCTAAGATGGTTTGGTTATATAAAATGCCGATTGATGACCTAATTAAAAGAGTAGATGTATTAGATTTGACCTATGATAAGAAAGAGATAGACCTAAAAAAACTAGGTTATGAAGAATAAAAAATGATCTTAATTTATTAGACTTAAATGAAAATATGACACTTAATAAGATACAATGAAGAAAAGGATTCATGTAGCCAACGAATGTAGTGGGATAAAAATTTATTGTTGTTGATGTTGTATTTGTTATAAAAAATAGCCTAAACCATAAAATACAAGAAACATGCCTCTTGAATTTTAAGACAAGGTGTATGCCTGCATAAGAGGTTATGAGGCATCTTGTATTACACAATTTAAAATTATGGAACATTGACATCCACCACTCATAACATTGTTCAATCCACACAACTATTAGTTTAATTATTTTTGACAAATCTCCTTTATGTGTGTAATAATAGTCAATGCAAATAAAGGAGAACCTAGCCATCATTATTACATTTCTTGAAGTCTGGCATGAACTTCATGAATTCAATAATACTTGTTTTAGTTCTATATTAAGTATTGACTCTAGCTTGTCGCTTTCTAAAGACAACTTCTAATTAAGATTTGAAATTGTGCAATTACTATCTAACAATTTTAAAAAAAATAAGGCATATAACTCATGCTTTCAGTTGAGGCATATAACTCATGCTTTCCAGTTGAGGCATACTCATCAATGAGGTGCATCCCACTACAATTTTGAAGTGTATGCCTCCAAAGTTAGTGTTTAAAGAATTTTAAAATTTTAATCTATAAATTTAACAAATAAAAGTAAGCCTATTTTTTATTTGCTTATACCTAAACCAAACCGAAAAGTGACAAGATTGCAAGGTTACAAGTCTCGCAGTTGCACACAATAGGAACCCTTATACCCATACATTGTCGTTGCTACTCTAATGCACTTTACTCTTATCATCGGTAGCCTCTTCTTTTCTTTCAGATCTTCTTTACAATAATAATTATAAGTTTCTTTAATAAGGGTTTTGTTTTCTTTTAACACATGCATTTCATATTTCCTATGTTGAACGAGGTTCATTTTATTTTGAATAATGTTTTCAATTTAGGGTTATTTTCAAATGACTAGAGGTTATGAAAAGAATTCAAAGGGAATATAAAAGATCCAACATATTTTTCATAATTTAATGGTTTAATTCTAAGGATTATACCCCACCTCTTGAAAATAAAATGTTTCAATACTGACAGTAATTCCAAGCTTCGCTTCTAACCAAGTTACTTTTAGCCCAATTTTTTCCTTTATAATCCTTTAGATTTAAGGGGCATTTGCATGCATACCACATACCACACACACACACACACACACACACATATATATATATATATATATATATATATATATATATATATACAACAACAACAAGCCTTAATCCCACTAGGTGGTCGCTACATGAATCCTTCGTCTCCATTGTGTCCTATTATGTGTCAAATTTTCATTTAATTCAAGATACTAAGATCATTTTATACATCTTAACTAAGTCTTTTGGTCATCTCTACCTTTCTTAACATAAAGAAATCTAACGATCTACTCTCCTAATCGGTCATCTGGACGCTTTATGTGGCCAAACCATCTTAAGACTCTCCCTAATCTTATCTACCACTGGAGCTACTCCAACTCTTTCTGAACATACTCATTTTGCAAATATTTAACATCACATCAAAATACCACTATTATTACACTTTTAAAAGTGAATATAAATTTTTAATGCATCGGTAAAATGCTATAAATGTAAATATCAAATTTCAGTATTAAATATATAAACATATAAGAATTTTGTGGGATGTATGCAAATATTCCTAGATTCAATCATGTTTATCCACATTAGTAGTGTATCTTCTGCCCTTTGTTCCATATGAAAAGCACAATAATCTTATTATTGTTATTTTATCTTCAATATATGCTTCTCACTTGACCTTATTGATATAATTAATTCTCGCTTTCTTTATTCTTCAAATTTTACAAGACAATCACCAGCATTCATATATTTGCTACACTTAAGTTGGTTGTAAATGACTTATTAGTTGTTAAAACTCAGATCATATAGCATAATTGTTCTAATAATAAATTTTCAAACTTAACCTTTAGGCCTCCAGGACATTCTTTCACCTCAAAACAATTCTCAAGAAGTGCTAGAACATTTTAACCACCTAGTTTACCACTAGAAGTTATCTCCTCATCTATGTATACAATATTTATATAATAAATCTAAGGTACTTAAAATATTTTCCAAAGAACTATCATTTAATTTCAACAAAATTGACCCACAATTTTCAATTTCACATCAAAATAGAGAATCTATAATGAAAAGAAAGATGACAAGAAAACCTTGTAAAATGGTTTTTATGTGCTTCAAACAATTTCAACTTCTCAAATACCAAGTCACTAATATCACTAAAAATTGGATTCAGACTTTTGATATTGTGTAGGAGAACCCATACTTGTCAACAAAAGATAGTGTAATATGATGCCATGGGCACATAAGCATGCCACAATTTTATAATTAACACAAAAAATTAAAATTTATTACCAATTCATAAATAATTCAATAATATAAGAAAAACATATCATAATGCAAAATAGTATTAATAATGTCATATAAACAAAACATAAATTAACATGGATTAAGGTTAATGAAAGACAGTAAGATTGAAAAAAACTATCATGGCAATGAAAACAACTACATTTGCAAAGTAAAACTACCATGATTATAACAATGCATGATATTATGCTAAAATGCTAAACATTAAAACTTAGGCTCAAAACATAAATGAGTTTTAACAAGTCCCATATTTATCAAAACTAAATTAATCATCCAAAGAATAATTGCCACGTCACCATCATAAACTAAAATAGCCTCATCTCATATATTATCATATCTCAAATCATAATCATCTCGACCACCCACATCCCAAATCATAATCATGATAGGCCTAAATGAATATTAATAATGATATAGTTTCTTTCATAAATATCATTAGCTCTCTCAATAAAACTCCATGTCTATCAACTCTAATCATCAAACTCATCATCCAATTTCCTTACTAACACATTAAAACCATTGATATTATTTAAATAAATTGGGTTAAAAATATAAGTGAATAATCAATATATAATTGTAAAGTTATACTTATATGTTCAAATGTACTCTAATAATATTCACTAATGGAAAAACTCCATCAAAAGTTAAGCACTTTAATTGCAAAGGCTTATAAATGTGGAGTTCCTTGGCAACAAAAATTCTAATAACAACTTTTAATGTTATTTAAACAACTAAATTTTATTAAATGCTAATTATAAATATTTTTAAGTTATAACATGTTATGAGAGGATTCATTTTCCCCCAACTAGGGGATCCCTAAAATCCTTTCCTCTAACATATGCACACAAATCATTACTAATTTAGTCTTTCTCATTAATATCCTTAGCCAATCTTATTATAAATGCATATAAACCAGGATCTACATTCTTCTCTTTTGTAATCTCAAGGTTACAATAAAATACTTTGGATTTAAGAAATGAGTAGCCACATGTAAAGGCTGATAGAGTTACATTACAAAATCTATTAATATTATTAGTAAAAGATGCAGGTGTTGTTTCATTTGTCCTATTCATTGCCTCACATATTGAACCCATTGAAGGCCTTCTTCATATCTACCAAATGAAGGGCCCTCAATAAGGGCATGCATTAAGTGCACACACCTCAATATTCCAAAAAAGATTGTTTAAAGATAGTTTGATGTGAACTTGCAATTGCTTCACCATTGCTTTGCATTAAGGACCCAACATAAATTCTTAACATCATCTAAACATTTCTTAAACTCATTTTTGTTTATAAAATCACTTCAAATGTAAAAAGGCAGCAACTGAATATTAATTTATTTTACTAGTAATGTACAATAGTGCATCTTCTTATCAAATCAAGTAATTGTTGCCTTGAATTAATGAAATTATGCACAGCTATAGCTTTCTCAAAGATCACCTAATTTATGAATCTTAAAGATATCACCCATTATCAAATCCAACTAATGTGAGCACATTAATTCCAATATAATAACCTCCTACAATTAGACTACATAATGTTCACCAAGAATTATATAAAAGTGCCACAAAGATTTGATGCAATACAATCCAATCCTTCAATATACTTACTCAAGACTTAAAACAACTTCATTGCATTATTTACATAAACTATAGCATCAATTGGCTCTCTACATCTGTGGTTCCTCTTAACCAATTAAAAAAAGTTCATTAAACTTTTTCCATTAGTAGATTCCAAGAATCAACCTTTAAAGAACAATCATATTTAAAATAACCTTCTGCAAGATTGCAAAATTGTTGTGTGTGTGTACAGTTTTTCCTAATAAAGAACATGAATCTCATGGTACAATGAAATTTTCATTCCAATAACAAAACCTCTATTATTGTCAAAAGCTATCATATTTCATTGCATTGAATAGGATGTCTATATCATACACCATAAGCAGAGCATTTGAACCATTCTATCTGTCATCTCCTTCCAAGCAGCATGCATTTCTTTTAGTATTTCACATTTTCTCTGCTTCACCAATTTTCAAAATTAAATATAGAAATTGTATCCATTAATCCTTTTGCTTTTGAAATTTTAAACATAAAAACACATTTAACCTTTTAATTGAAAGATTTCATATGATGACAAATTATTGGTGAGCTTATAGCTAAAACGCATCATCCATCCCATCAAAATATATCCTCCATCCATATCATCATATGCATTTCACTAATTTAAGGTTCATATTCTCTCAAAACACATCCTTCACATATTGAGAGCGGCTACCCTATTAGTATTTATGTTAACTCTCAACTTAACGTTGTATATGACAAGTAATTCCTCCATTTGTAAATTTTCCACAAAAATGCATTTCACACAATTGTTATCATTTTCCAACACCAAGATAAAAAAATTAATATCAGGTCTTTCTCACCTAATCCAATTTTTTTCTATTTTTAAACTAATGAATGCATTAATAAGACTTAGAATAAGATAATAGTTTACAAATTAAATTAAACAACATAAATAACAATAATCAAATAGACTCAATGAAATGATATAGTAGCACAATATTGCTATCATTCAATCAAATCAAATCAACAAAACAAATAATTAAATGAACAACAAATCAAGTATATAATAAAAGAAGAAAATGCATAAAGATGACAAAAAAAGAAAATAAATGATTATGACTTAAAAAAAACAAGTGCATAATTGTCATTGGCAAGTGGTGCCGACTTGAGGATAATCAAATGAAAGAGATTTCTATAGTTGGCTTACGGATCTTCATCATTGGAATAATCTTGATTCCCTTTAGCATCAAAATCTCCCACATTCACTGCCTATTAAGAACATAAACTCACATCTCCCTAGATAAGGTGATTATAGCTTCTCCTAACAATGAAAATAATAGTTTCTCTAGATGATGATGATATTGGCTTCTAGATGAACATCAATGATCATTGCTTTTAGATTACTCATGTCTTTATAATAGTGATAGACTGTGATTGCTCTTGAATTTCTACAAGAGGCTAAAAGGACATCAAGTCAAAAATTATGAGAAGCATGAGAAGTTCGATGAGATAAAACTTTAAAATATCTAAATATACTTTAAATAAAAACAAAATTAAAATGAATAAATTAATAACCAGGAAGATTATTAAGAAAATAAACAAATAAAGTAGTACAAGACACACGAAATACACACTGACACATTTATAGCACATAGCATATGATATTTTGCTATATTGCACCTTATGCTAATAGAGAAAGAAGTGTGTTATACAAGCAATAGCATTTGTTATTTTGTGCTACTAATATGTATGGGAGAAACAAAAATAAAGAGAGAAAAAGGGATTGAGGAAGACGTGAGTGCAAGCCTCATAGTAAAGAAGATATTGGTGTAAAAAAGAAAGTAAAAAAAACCTTAGAAGGGAAAAATCCACAAAAAAATGTAAACAAATCTGGAGCCACCCTTGTGTGAACTTGAGCTTGATTAATTAATCAAATTTCAAGCTAAAGATTAATTCTACAAATTTGAATCAATGCAAAAGCCTAGTCATTTATTTTGATAAAAAATAAATATTGTTTCAAGCGCTCTAATAAAAAATGACAAAAAAAAAGTGAAATTAAAAAATGAAAAAAATCAATTGATATAATATAGTGAGCTATAATATCTTAGGTAATTATATACTTAGACTCTTGGATTCTAATATATTTTAAATGTATTTTATATTAGTATTTATAAATGATCGATAAGTCAAATAGAAGCTAGCTAAAACTTGTTGTTAGCTCATCAAGCTTGGTCCAATCCATTTATAGAGCTGATGTCAATTTGATTCACTAGTTAGCTTGGCTTAGTTACATCAATATCCCCAAATGAGAAGCTAAAAGAAGCTCTTTTTCCTATTTAAAGAAAAGAGTTAAGACAAGATCAAATTCAAATTTAATCCTATTCAAATTAACAAATTTAAACTTAAAATTTTCCAAAAGAATAACTCATCTTGAAAATAAAATAAATCTTAAGCCCTAAGTTTAAATTAAATAACCTAGAAAATATAAATTTTCTTTCTTGCATGATATCAATTTGCCACAACAATAAAGTCAAAGAAGTTGCTCACATCATGAACAAGAAAAACTTGGGTTTCCACATCCAAAAAAAAAAGAAGGGCATATAGAAGTTTCTTCATGCCTTTAAAGTATAAATTGTTTTAAGCTCTAATCTCTTTTATCAACCAATGATTATAATCATAAATAGCTATAATCTATCTCTATCTCCTTAGATCAAGTAGCCAATGTATATGCTAGTAACTATTATTAAGTTATGTGACTATTGTTTGACAAACAAATTTGTTTTATAATTACATGAAGTTTCTCTATAAGTACTGGGGAATAGAGTTGAGCAAGGAACATATGTGGGAGTATAAAATACAGTCGAAAGTAGTTCCTCCATTTAAAATAGATAAATATCTTAAATACATTTTTTTTCAGTTACAATAACTACCTCATAAATAATCTCAATGATATCTGAATCTAAGTAATTAATACTCAGCTGACTTCAAGAATTTCATCCTAGAAACAACATAAGGAGCACTGTCTGATTGAGGAGAAAGTTCTAAACAATTTACAAAGGAATTTGCTTATTAATAATAGACAAACTATTGATAATGAAATAACTATGAAGGTTTAATAAAAAAGATACCTGAAAAAGCTCATAATTCAATCTTTTCAGCATCAAATCATGAGCCGCATCACTTGCCAAAAATTTTGCTTTAATATCTTCAGGGGCATTTTGAAGAAATCTTCTTCTGGGACAAGTTCTATATCAGGATACTTCGATCTAAAATCTCTGCATGTATTTATGGCTTTCAAGTAATGATTCTTCTCGTACATCAAGTTATGAAGCTGCAACGTTGTCAAGTCCACTGGTGCCTTGGCACTATCCGTTTCAGCTTTAATGCGCTCTTCTTCCACCAATATGGTTCGATTCAACTTCAAACAAAGAAACACTTAAATAGAACCTAAATACTCCTTGCCAAGCTAACTATTTCGAATAAAAGATACGACAGCAGATCATAATCGAATAAAACGTTTTTCCTTGAAAAGACCTTCAGTGAGTTCATAAAGCAGAGTAATATTAATGGCTACTACAGGCACTCGAACGAGCAGTAAAACCAAAGAGGCTGCCTAGTTCGTCGAACCTTCTCGAAACTCGACTGCGATCGCTTGAACACAGCCCAGAAATATATTATCCCGAGCAAGGAAAACATGGCCAAACAATGACATAAAGAGATTGCAGAAAGCAGGTTCAGAAAAGTAAAAACAAACCCTAACCTGACGGAGGGCAATGAACAAGAGTGACATTTGGGTGCTGAGCTCCCGGAGTTCAGATTTGGGCTTGCCTTCCTTCTTGGTGAAGAGAATCTTCGCCGCGATCTCCTCCACTGCTCTACAAGTCTCATCTAGCGCTTCGTGTGCCGTCGTTACCAGCGCCAGACCCGCCTCCACTTCCATATCTCTCCTTTTGGACCAAGTCGGACGGATCCAGGCGGGAGGAGTCAAGACTGGTCGAGAGTCTATAGAGGCCGAGCCCTAAATGTGCCCTTTAAATGTTTCCTCTCTCCTCTCTCTCTCTCTCTCTCTCTCGACCCGCCTCCACTTCCATCTCTCTCCTTTGGACCAAGTCGGACGGATCCAGGCGGGGAGGAGTCAAGACTGGTCGAGAGTCTGTATATATATATATATATATATATATATATATATATATATATATATATATATATATATATATATATATATATATATATATATATATATATATATATATGAGATTTATACATACATATCTAAAAATTCTTATATATTTACACAACTAATATTTATGTTTTAATATTTATCTTACATATATCACACAATTTTGCACCGTTTTAAGATTAAAAAGATGTTCTATTTTGCAAATATAAAATTTTAAGTATGCATAAATACATAAAATTTGTGTGCTACTTTTGTAATTATTTTTATATTTATAAATTAATGTGTTATTATTGTTAAATTATATATATATATATATATATATATATATATAACACTTAAAATACTACTTAGTCGGCGTGAATCTTGATGTAGTTGATCGTAAGTTGAAACTAGAGATCAATCTTAAAATATCATAGGAAAATTTGGGATATCGGTTAAACATCTAAATAGCTCTTAAACATAGAGTGTTTATAGTCAAATTAAGCGTCTTGACAGGATCTAACAAGCCCAAGATCTCATAATTCGACTTCATTTGACCATTCAAATATTAAAATACATCAAATGATCAAAGAATCATTTTGATAATGGAGTGGTTGATTTTGTATATTTATAAACGTATTTATTTTAATCATAAAATCATTCTTCACATAAGAGTCTAAGCAAGAGAGAGAGCAAAGCAAAATCCTCCGGATAATCGTGTCATTACTCGTGACAATGGACGCCCTTGGTTGACCGGCCCGTCGGTAGATTGATCCTCATGATATCATCCGTCATGCGTTAATAAATATCGCGGTCATCGTCGCTAGCATACCATCGCGCCACACAAATCGTTGGTAGTTGCTAATATGCTCTTTTTGGTCATCGCGGCATCGATTCATCGTACGCCGTTGTTCATCATCTACTACCACCGGCTATAACACGAGCATTATATATATAATGTCGGTGGAATTCTCATTGTTATCATCTGATTTTGTAATCCGTTGTCGGAAATTTTTCTGAAGAAACATAATGAAAGATTTTCTTGAGCCACTTGTGGTTTTTCCTCTTTTGAGATTTTTCGTGTAAAATTTTGGGTTTTCTTATTAATTATAAACATCTGATTGTCTGATTTCACAATAAAGTTAAGGCATAAATTTTTTTATTTTACGATTTTAGAGCATATAATATATATATATATATATATATATATATATATATATATATATATATATATATATATATATATATATATATATATATATATATATATATATATATATATATATATATATATATATATATATAAAGCGTATTGCATATTTATTAAAATTATCACCTGATTCCTCATTCAAAACTCGAGAGATATAAAAAATAATTAACTTCTCGATGGAACAACTGAATGTTAAGCTTTTATGTGAGGCTCTTCATTCAACTTTAAAATATTGTTGTTTGTTATATATCAACATTTTTAGATTTTAAAAGTATTTATGTTGCTATGTATAACATTAAAATTGCATTTTTTTTCTTTTTAATTTTTTTTATAACTATATAAATTATGAAAATTTTATCTTCTTTTTACCTTTAAATTTATGATAATTTTTTTTTGACCCATCGTATTTGAGATCTTAATTCCATCAATATTATAATTTATTCAATTTATTTATCATTAATTCATATTCTATTATATAAGGAATCTTACCAAGATTTATCAACCTTGTAAAAAATCAAATTACCCTTGATATAATAAAAATATATATTTTCTATAGGTATAAAATTAAACAAAAATTTCCACATGAAAACAAATATATGTGAAGGACTATTCTTAAGCCATGGTTATGAATACTAATGAAGTTTATCTTAATTTAAAAGCCTACCAAAAAAATCTTCAAACTAAAAGAATCATTAAATCATTTTAAGATCTAAAGATAGGAATTCCAATGTATTGTTTACCAAATGTTAAAGAATTTTGTATCAACACATAAAAAATTTATTTAGTAGCTTTTTTTAATATAATCATACATCATAAACTATAAAAGATGTAGATTGAAGATAATTTGATATTTTCTTATGTAATTGATAGAACCTAGTACTAATTTTTTCTTAAACAAAAAAATAAAATAAAACATTAAATAAAGGTTCATTTATAACTTGTTTAAACACGTTTAATAGTTTTATTAAGACTAAATAGTTGATTAATTTAGTTTTTATAATTATAATATGTATTCTCTGAATTAAATAAAAAATAAGATGTTCTAATATTTTTTATTAAAAAAAAAAGAAAAGAAGAACTCAGGAATTGCCCTCTCATCTTTAATTGGATGACAGTGATTAAGATCCTCTAATCACGTAAGGCATATCATCACCGCTCTTCAATTAAGGCTCCGTTTGGTTGTTTTGAAATTCATGAAAATGGTTTAAAGTCTTCGAAAAGTTATTTGTCTTTGCTTTTAAAATAAGCGGAGTTTTTTTGAGATAAAACTAAAACTCAGTTTAAGCACTATTCAAACGGGTATCAAAAAATAAAAATTCATTTCAAAAAAAAAACACTAAAAAATCTCCCAAACAGCCTAAGTTGGGGTGAGAGAGAGGCTCGAACTCTCGACCTCAGGATAACTCATCGAAGCTATGAGACCTACGCGCCAACTGCGCCACCACCCGCGATGATATTTTAAGAAGAATTATATTTAAATATAAACTAAAATATTTAATAAAATAAAAATGTATTTTTTTATTTTAAAATATGGAAATGCGCGATCATTTTGAACTAAAACTACGGCTTCTTTCTTATGTTTTGCCAGTAAAAAAAAAATGTCAATAAAGAGAGAGAGTGGTATTTATAATTTATTTGTTGCGCTTACGAATATAGCAATTTTTTTTGCCATTTTGTTTAATATAATTTCATTATCTTTTCATGAAATTTATTATTATATTAAAGATAGATTTGAATATATATCTATTTAGACAATATATATTTTCATGAAAATATATAGATATAAGATAATGGCGCTCCTTTAAAGATGCTGTTGTTGGTAATGCCATTGGATACCGCAAATTTGATATTACATTTAACTCTAAATTTTTTTGTTTGTTTGTGTTAAGTTTGTCATTTTACTTTCAAATAATGAAATAGAACTTTAGGATCCCTCTTGGTTGGTTTATTAGATCCTAAACATATTTCAATTTAGCTCTCTAATAATTTAGATTTTAGTAGAATTTTTGCACGCCTATATTTGGAAAGAATAAAAATTACAACACCCATATTGGCTCTCAAAAAATTAACTTTCACCACAACAATTATACAATAATTTTTATTATTTTGCAAACAATTGCAACCACCTCCAAACATACTTGAATAGATTATAATTATATTTCAAAAGATAGATCCATCTTTTTTAGGGGCAGTTAGAAGAGAAAAAAACCACTCTACTAAAGAGAGCAAAACAAACATAATTAACAAATTCTAATTTGATAGATTATTTTGCAATTATATGCCGATATTTATTTAGGTCAATTTGATTAAATAATTATAAGAGAAATGATCATTTAAGTCAAATTTGAGTTCAACTTAATATTATAGTCGCTAAGTGGGCCTCACTATTAGAGCATCAGTGCAAGTTAATATTATAGTCTATTTGAGTATGAGTGTAACTTTTAATATTATGCTTTTGGTCAAAACTTCATCCTTTTAAATTTTGTGAGGACTTTTGGTTGATGCACATTTCTCTTTAAGGCGTAGACACTTATTAAAGAGAATCTATGGAACTAATACTTCTTTCTCTTCCTTTGGCTTGATCTAAAATTTTCATTAATAATTTTGAAGATCAAATAATATTTTATTTTTGATATGAGGAGATCACATTTTCTTACGAGCATGAATAATACTCTTGATTAGGGATCCTTTTTTATCCTTTAGATAAATTGTCTTAGGTTAATATATAGACATGCCATAAAAGACTACATGAATCTCTTGAGAATTATTGACCCCTATATGTAGAGGCCTACAAACTATAGTTTTGTTTGAACATAATTTTTTTAAAATTTTAACAGCGAATATATATCAAAGATAATACCACAAAATAAAAGATTGATTATAATAAATGATTGAAAATTTAAGAGGATGTTTGGTTGGATAAGAAAAATGAAGTTTAAAAGATATATGACATATAATGAATATAATGTATCTAGATTACTTTAAAGTTGTTTGTTTAAAAATCTTACAGATGCAATGATTTATTTTATTTTTATTGTTTAATAAAGTGTATACAATGTAATATATTTGGCAATGTCCAAAGGCGATGACAAGTAGTAGTGAGTCGCGATTGGTAATGGTGATGGTTGACGATGATGGTTGTTGGCTGGTGTTACATTCTTGGTAGTCGGTGGTGGTGGCATAAGGATTGTCAGCGGCGATTAGTGGTTGGTTGTGGAGGTCTTCACTTTATATCTAAATATTTGAAATTCTCAATTAGACAAATTTCAATTACACCAGCCCTTTCAATGCATCTTGAATACACAACAAATGCTTTAGACTTTTACTTTATAATAATTCAAACCCTCATAATATTTACTTTACACTCAAAATTTGGCAAACTAAATAGCCCATTGCTAAAATGGATTCATGAATCTCAAATATTAATAGAGACACATAACAATATAAAATAAATGATGATAAAACATGCCTTACAAAAATCTTACAAGATTTATATTCAAATCTCTTATTCCAAATTACAAAAAAGCATCATTTTTTGTTACTTCACACCTTGTTTTATTAACATCCAGAGGGCATGCAAAAATGAAAAGAAAAATATAAAATAAAATATATAGCTTGATGTTGAATGTAATCAACAATACATTTTATTCTAATTTATAGGAAAAAATCTTTCAGAAGAATTTCATGCCTGAAAAGCAGCTGCTGTTCTAAATGTGTAAAGCTGAAGTTCATTTAGAGGGCGTCGCCGGAGCTGCTCCTCAGTTGTTGGCCTGAGAACAGATTCAATAATTAGTAATCAGAAATGAGTGGAAAGAAAAAAAGCGATTATAAGCCAGTAGAACGAAGTTTTAAACAATTTAATTAAAAAAAAAACAAAAACAAAAACAAAAACAAAGCAAAGAATATGAGAAATATAAGAGTTAACGGCAGTGATTTGCTTACAAATCAAAAAACACTTTGACTGCATCATAAATCACCCACTGCGTTCCAGTTAAAGTCCCAATCATGAGTATACGCAGAGGAAGGCCGCGAGTGAAGAGACCCCAGAGACCTAAGTTCTTAACAGCCTGACAGGAGCAGAGCTATTTCCATCAGAAACACGAAGAATTACAGAATAATAACAGTAAAACAAGAACAAAAGCTGCAGCTAATTGAGCTCACATCAGCGACTGTAGCTCCCTTGGCGTTGTTGAGGAAGGAGACCAAGTTGTCCGCCGGGTGCGAGACGCCGGCGCATAAGATTCCGGCAACGTAGCCGCCTGCAAAGCTCACTCCCAGCTGAAATGATTTGCTGCATTGTTCCTTCGGGAATGGCGTATTTGTACAGCATCTCAACGATGGTCTCGAAAGATGCGAATTTCATCATTGTATCTGCATATATTAGGGAGTTTTGCATTACTTCTAATAATGCGAATCACATGGTAAGTCTAGTGGTTTAAAAATAGATTTTGAGCTTAGAAATTGGTGAAGAAAACAATTGCATGCGCTCTTTCATTGATTCTTGAGAGGTAATTTTTTAAATTAAGTATCATTAGAATCTTAATTAGGTAATTAAATATTAATAAAAAAAATTTAAGAATAGGTATAGTTAATTGGTGGGCGGACGCGTCGTTGGCGTTAATCTACGTCTTGGCGTGCATTAATCCGCGTGAAAGAGTGAGGACGATTGAGGCGGGACAATTCGAAGCCGTCGATTCGCGCTCGTTCGGATGACGTATCTTTCTCTTCGGTTGTAATGCCTACTTAGATTTTCAATATTAACACTAATATATTTGCGATTCTTTTCGGCAGTGCGATGGCGATGCCCGTAGACGTCGGTGACATAGCCGTCTTGCACCATCTGCGTGATCGTCCATCTCGTGGCCGACAGGGGTGTGCGATTACGCAGAACAGGAGGAAGATAGTTGTCACACGGTTTAGGATTTAGGGCGATATCTTTTTTGTATGCATGCTACGTTTTATTCTCTTTCATTCTGATCTTGAGAATCTATCACGTTAAATTTGGTTGTCATAATGAACTTCTTTATTATTTATCTATTTAGAAATGAATTGGTTAACTTCATATGATTGTCATCCATTAAACTATTATGTTGATCACGATTACGAACCATTTCAAGCCCTAATGACAACATTACTTATTTAGGAAAAATCACACAAAAAATAATCTAGTCTCCCAGGCGGCTTCACATCTTAAAAAAATTAATCACAGCCGTTGATTGGTGAACATCATATTCACGAGACGCAGCCGGGCAACGTGAAATTAATCTTACGACTATTATTCTTAAATTTTTTTTATTACTTAATCACCTAATTAAATTTCTAATCATATTTAATTTAAAAAAATTGCCTTCTTGAGAGCTGTATAACCAAATATTCTCAAGATCAAAGTCAATTATACATTAATGAAAATTCTTTAAAACACAGGTCAAAGATAACGAACTAAAGATAGTCAACCAAATCAATTTGGTATTCTCAACTTCATATTCTTCGATATATTAATTTATCATTATATAATTATTATAATCTCAAAACATTCCCAAAAAAATTCTTAATTCTTTTCTCTCTCATTCTTCTCTGCACTTTTCTTCCTTTTATACGCTTAACTCTAGTTTATGTGTTCAATGGCTTTACTCTTAGTTCTAACAAATGCAATATATGTAATTCCGAAAAAAATAAAATGGTCTTCAATTCAGCGCTTTTTTCTCTAAAATTGCAGCTTTTTTCTTGGGTATTATGTTATGATAAAAAAATCTACGATTTACACATATAATAATGAGAGCTAATAGAAGATAACTAAAATGAAAAGCTTGTAAAGATATGCGATAGAACTGATAGAGTTGCAGAATCCATTGATTAATAATCAAATAAATGCAAAAAATGCAACTTGAAACAAAACCACAGATTAACTAAAGAAATGTAATAGATATATTTTTTAAAAAATTTACTTACAGGGAATTTGGCGACCCCACAGTGGAACCAAACCTTTGAAAAGCCTGCAGTTGAAAAATATATACATATGGTACAGAACACAACAAAGAAGACAACAAAAGATTTAACAGTTGCAGGCAAGCATCATACCCAAGAGTCCCTTCGGCTCTAACAATCTTAGGCAACCCATCACTTAATCCTCTTGCGAAGCCCGGCTGAGTCTGAACGCGAACCTTCACAGCCTCCATGGGACAAAGAGCCACATCAGCAATAAATTCAGCAGAAGCAGATCCAGCGAGATAGATCAAGGTCTTATATTTCACAGCGTACTCAGGTCCAGCAATGTCAGTAGTATTTCTTGAAGAACTCGTAGAAGCCATACTTGCAGGCGCCCTGAGCGCTGTAACCGAGCAGAGTTGGCGACCAGCCTTTGAAGAAACCCCTCACGCCCTGCTCTTTCAGGAGGACGCTGAAGCCTGAGGAGATGCTTTTATATTTCGCTGAATCGATCTGTGAAGAGATTGTTAGATTTTAAAAGCAGATCACATTAACAAGTCCAACCGTTATAGTGGTTTGCAAAATGAGAGGAACAGAATGATTATTCTTGCAGAGCGAAGAAAGCTTCGAAATCATAAGCTTAAAATCAGGCATGTGATACTCTATGCGAGTAAGAGTTCTTTTTTTTAAGAAAAATTTACATATATATTACACAATTCTTCTGTATTTATATATTTCAGACTCAAATTTGAATATTTACAAAACTAATACTTTTCCATGCTCAAAAAGACATTTCACTTGAAAAAATTAACAACGTGATATTTTTGATGTAATAAGAAAGATTTAGTCTATTTAAGTAAAATTAAAGTTTTATGAAATACATTAAATATAAGAAGATTAGTATGTATGTAAATCACTTTTAATCTCAGTACATTTTTTTAATATTGAAATTTTTTTGTGATATATTAAATACATATATCAGTCTGTCGTGATAATACAAGCGTTGATGATATATTTATAAATCTATTTTGTTTTGAGAAAAAATTGATATATCACAATTCTAATTTAACTGAAAACATATTGCAGAAAATGCATATTTTTTTTCACTTCAAACTCAAATTTAGAGAGATTTAGTACATTCATGAAAAAAAAAAACTTAATTTTGGTATCAAAATGAATTATTAGTTTTAATTAAGATACTAGATGTCAACCAAGAAGAAGCCCTCATAATAAAGGTCCTTTTATATTAAAAAAATCATTTTATACATAGCATTAAATCTTATGAATTTACAGAAAAATTATTTATAAAAAAAATCATTTACATGTAAGTACATAATTCTTATAAATTTAGATATCTAATATCTAAATTTTAATATTTATATGATTAAATAGCTTCTAAATTTTTAATATTAAGTCAAAAAATAGCATTATTATTAATTTTTTAAAATAAAAAATATATATTTTCATTCACATGTAAATATTATATTTATAAATGTCAAAATTTAGAATTAGATATGTAAATTCATAAGATTTATGTGCTACCTGTGCAATTCTTCTTAAAAAATACCTTTTTTATTATTGTTATTTACCTGCATATTGCATTTGAGGACATCATCAAGCGGGTAACGGCCGTGTGGGTGATTCCGCAGCTGAGGATGCCTCCGACGGTGCAAGCGGCGTAATATGCCGTCGAATACATCTGGATCTTCCCAGGCTCGCTCGGCGCCTGAATCATGAACGACGCCGGAGAAGAAGACGGCGCAGACGGAGGACTCCCACCCGGTGAGCTTGGGGTCCGGGCAAGGAGTTTTCGGCGGCGACGACGTTGAGTAGAGGAAGCTAGGAAGGAGGGATTGACGAGAGCTTTCGGAGAGAGACATTGGCTCTTGTACGCGCGATCTCTTTGAGTTGCAGTGCTGAAGGAAAAGGAGAAAAGGTAACTTGTTTCAGGCGGGATCGGAGAAGGCGGAGAAGCGTTTTAGGAGGTTTGTAAGAGAAGCTCGAGGAAGGGAAAAGGAAGATAGATGCTTACCCACGATTCTTTTTTGAACCGTTGGCCTTAGAGTCAGCGTTCCAAAATGGTTGGATTTCGCGTTCTGCCGTCTTTTTTGAAACTTCATGGGAGAAAACATATGTTAATAATGTAATCATGTTGCACTTTAATTTCGATTCCTTTCTATCTAGAAAATTTTAGTTGAATAATCATGTCAAAAAATCGATTTATTGGTGTTATAACTATATTTAAACTTTATTTACTATTTCTTTGATTATAACATTAATTTATTTTAACAATTATTATATATATTTTAAGATGATTATAATATATATTTTTCTATTTGTCATATATTATTCTCATTTCAAAATAAATAGACGTTTTGAGTTGAAGGATGTCAGACACGTATTAAGCAATGATTAATTAGAAATGTTGAGTGTTAGGTGGCAATTGGTTATTGATTTGGTTGTTCACTTGAAAGATGAGAGACCTCTACAATCGAGGTGCATTAGTTGACGATCATATATAAGTCATTAAGAGACATCTCTAGATGGCTAATTGTAAATGCCATAAATCAAATGAATATAGGCGACTAACTATGTTGTTCTCATAATAGAAAGGGAGATCATGTGATTGAAAAAAATTGCTTTAGATATTGATGGGACAAATGACATATCTTGATGGTTAATAGACAATGAGCAATTGGTAGACAATGAACATTGAAAGTTGGATGATGGTAAATGACTAGCTGGGTCATTCTCTTAATACAAGAAGGGAGTGCGTGCAATCATGAAGATTGGTGTAGATAATGACATCGACATACATAGCTAGCAAGCATTGAGTGATGATTGATATAGAATGCTGGATGCTAGAATAAGCATGGGTAATCGACTTACAACCCTATTCATATGGAAGAGAGAGATGGAGAGATGAGTGTCATATATTATTGGGTGATTGATATTATATTAAACTAATATCATAAGTTTATATGAAGTATGGTCAAACATATACCTACCTCATTAGTTTAATTAAAATGTCATTCAATGTATATATGGAGGTCAAATTGATTGATATATTAATGAAAAATGTCATAAGTTTAGCAATGAATGGAGGTCAAATTGGTTCAATTGAAATCAACTCAAAGCTATTCAACACAACAAAAAAAATATAACTATTTAGTCACTTTATTAAAGTTAAATAAGCTCAATTGATATCTTAATAATGCAATTAGACATTGTTCTAAGTGATAGATCATACATGATGATATAACATTGGGCATAATATTTAAGGCATAAGTTTATTGTATAACATCAAATCCTCACTACTCGACATCATATTTGGGCCTTATGAGAGTGTATATAATTAAGATTCATAGTGGAACTTGTATCTAAATAAAGTCATCATATAATATCCCTCAAATGTAGGGGAAATGAAATGGTGAGGTACAAGCTTGTTCAAGTTCAAGCTCATTTATCATTATTGAGCTCGAGCTTGGCTCTCAATTTGAGTTTTAGGATGGTGTTCAAGTTTGAGCTCATTTTAAAAAATCTTGTTCGAGCTCGTCAGTTGAATATCAGTTAACAAACATCTCGTTTAATGAAATAAACAAGCTTTAATCGAGCTTATTTGGGAGAGTGTTGAGAAATATAAATAATCTTGTTTGAACAAGCTTTAATCGAGGCTTAATCAAGATGTCGAGCTCATAACGAGCTTGTTTTAAACTTTAAATGATCTTGTTCATGAACATAAATGAAAACAACAACTTGTTCAAACTTGTTCATTTAGCAATTGAGTATTTACAAAGGTGTTCAACCTCGTTCAATTAGTTAAATGAACAAACATGAACGAGCTCTAATCGAGAGTCACGAGTAACTTGTTGAGCGCTCAATTCATTTGCAACCCTACTCAAATGCATTCTTTTTATGGGAGTCATTCCTTTTATTAGTCTAATTACATCATACAAATCATAACGATTTCAAATTTTAAAATACACCAAAATGGGTTAATTGAATTTTGTAAATTTAGGATATAAGAAGAATGATATGATGCAGTATTGTCACCAACACTAATTTATGATGATGATAAACTTAATATTTTTCAAAATTTTAAATAAATAATGAGTTACCCTCTATTTTTTATAGAATTTTATAAAATTAAATGTACATCTTTTAAAATTTTCATATAAAATATCCTATTTTTATGTCTCTTCTTTCTAATATCATATGAATAGGCTTCAAATTCTTGGAAGGCTTTTTCTATCAATCTATGATTTATTAGAGATTTCAAAATAGAAGCTTCCATGAACATTGGGATTATAATATGGATAACTTTCTATTTTTTTTTGAGTAATAAGTATCAATTTCTCATAATTGATATTAGGACATATACCCTTATAAAGTATTATGAGTCCAATCCAAACATTCTACTTCTAATGAGATGGGTACATATATGATACTTCATATAAAATATCATATTTTATTTAAATTTTGACACTTTATTTTGGCAAAGGCTTTAGGATTTTATGTTTACATGCATGATAAAAATAAGATTGTTGGCTAAATTAGCGAGAAATGGGTGTTTTCCATTACAAGGGATGCCCTCAGTCAAGCATTCTCCTATCATACAAGGATGAAAATTTTATTATTTTCAAGAGCAAAACCATATGCATACATGATGTAAAATATTCAACAATTCAACTAAGGGGTTTCTAAATCTTTTAATTATCTTGTTTACATCGTAGGCTTTATGGTAAGGTTATGAGTTGTAGAAAATTTTAATTATGAGTGATTACTTGCGTAAACAATTTATTTTTCCCTAAGAGCCTAATTGCATCTAGCCACATTAAAGGATCAACCATTTAAGAAACTAAGAAAAGCATGTCATTTCTAGTGAAACTAAATAAATCATCAAACATTTTTATAAAACAAATGCAAAAGAATAAGAGGTCGATGCAAATGTATACAACCCTAAAAGAAAAGATGGGTAAGCTCACTTTATATAACTTAGAATTACAAAATAATAACTACAATTTATAAAATGCTATGGGGTCTTCTTTCCTCCATTTCTTCATATCTTTTTTTCCTTCTCTTGATTTGGATGTGCTTGCTTCAAAGGCATCACAGGAGACATAAAATAAAGCATTCTAGATCTATCCTAATCTCTCATAGCACTAATCCTAATTCCTATTATAAAATTATATTAAAATATGAAAAGTAAATCTAACTAGCAAAATAAGTGTTGGCTAAACACACATGCAATCTCAAGAAGTTATATATATATAATTTAAACTTAGCACCACATGAGCAACCATGCCCATCTATCCTAACTTGGATTAAGCTTAAAGCTTTAAGCAATCTACAAAGAGAGCATTCACATTTATTTTTAAGCATCTCTTAAGCATAATCCCATGTAGAAAATATGATTAGGCTAATATCGCTAACATCCGCCTCATACACCCCATCCAATCTAAAATAATACATCATAAAATAAAATATACACCATACATACACCGTCTAACATAGAACTAGAAGTGGTGACTTAATTCTGTGTGTTAAAGCTTGTGTGGTATGTCTTGATAGGCATTGGAGTTGTATTTTCGTGTAGAAAGATTCAATTTAACATGAAAGGTTGAATTCACTTGAAGTTGTTTAATTAATTTGAGAATTTTAATTTGTGTTTTCTTTTGTTTCATATACTTACACTTAGCAACTAAGTGTTATAAAAGAAGAAAGAGGATTGCCCTTACCCTCTTTCAACCTTACCTTAAGCCACTTCTAAAGCATATTAATTTGATTTAGTTTTCTTCAATGAATGATTTATTAAATGATTTAATTAATTCTAAGTTTAGATTCACTCTAAATAATCCTATTCAATATGAAAGTCTTATTAAGATTAATCTAATTGAATTACTTTCACGTGACATATATCAATCATTCCTTTCCATTACATGTAACATGCATACAATTTAATTCTAAGTGTATCTATACATGCAATATATTTTAGTACACTTATATGATGAATGTATACATGTGTATTTAAAGTTTATATTATTTTATATGATTGAATCATTTAATCATATCGCTTTAAAACTCTATCTAAATTCTTATACAAAAATATATAAGGATGAAATTAAATAGTGCGTGTCATTGTTAACTAGGGAAGTAATGTAATCAAATGACATCCTTGGGCTACTTAAAAGCCTCGTGTTCACAGGATGTCCAAACTATATACCCATTTGCCTTCAAACACATGTAAATTTGTATGCATAAATCATATGAAAGAGAGCATTAACTTATATATAACACATACTAATCATATAGATGATTATGGAATGCATGTATCTTTGATAAAAGAAAAGGATTCTAATTTCTTAATTAAATACACACACACACATGTATAAGAGACATAAACAAGTACATGTCATTGTTAATCGGAAGTGAGGTAATCAAATGATCTCCTTAGGGCAACTTAAAGCCTCTTATTCTCGGGATATCCAGGATATACTTATTTTTCTTAAATACATATGGATGTATACATTAATAAGGGAAGGATAACTTTGCAAAGATTGTATTTTTATTTGATTGAAACATGTATGCATGTGAATTAAAGTTTTATCCAAATTCTAATGTAGGAACACATATAAATGAAGTCAAATAAGTATGTGTAATGTTAACCAGAAGTGAGGTAATTAAATGACCTCCTTGGGGCTACCTAAAAGTATTCACGGGATGTTCGGACTATGTACTTATTAACATTCAAATACATGTAAAACTACATAGGAATTAAGAAAAAGGAAGCTTTACTTCACATATCTAATCTATAAGCACAAACCTATATATGTTCATAACTACTATCACTCTAATCAATATAATTGATTCATAAAGTTTGAAAAATAATTTAAATTTATTAGTGATAATAGCACATATTATAAATTAGTCCAACACATGCAAGCTTATATAAAGAAAAATAATTTGATTCTATTTATTTTTGAAAATATGAATGCATGATTTCAAAGGCCATACAACATTTAACATGATTAAAATGAATAAGTAAACTTAAATACATGATTTCATTCAATCAAGTTAATTCCAAAGGACAATCAAATTAAATAAAATTATTTAACGTAAACCAAAGCTTTCTTAGTTTTATTTTTTAATTTCATGTTTAGATTTGAATTAAGGATATGAGAAGAGGTTTGATGGTCCTAACCCATTCTCATGTTTGTCAATTCATTTGATTTAATGAAATATAATTAAGTTGATTTTATGAATTAATTAAGTTGTAATATGCATTAAATACATTAATTAACCCTATATATGTTACCTTAAAGTAATTAACTAAATAATTATGAGCCAACATGATATGAATAATTACGAAGATATGCATGGAAAATAGATTTGCAATAATCCAAATGAAAGGGACCTAATGATTATTTAATAATTAATAATTAATTAACTTAAGAAACTTGATTGGGAGCTTTTATGGTTTTCTAACACATGTGGGTTAATCATAATATCCTTAAATGTCTTTAAGTTATTGAACACCTAAATATCTACAACTCAGTTAATTAGATTGGATACATTTTATATTTTTTAGTTAATCAAGTAATTAATTAGCCAATTAATCCTTAATTGATTTTTCTTGGAAAATGGGATGAACTTAAGGAAAGAGATAAGAAAAGAGGTCATAATCCTATTTCATAAGTCCCATCATTAGACATTGATTAATGAGTCCAATTTATTAATTAGTCACTATTCATGTGATTAATTAACCCTTAATTACATTAAGAAAATAATTAGAAATTAATCAACTAATTTCCTTAATTAATCAACCAATAAGTCCTAAGAAAGTTAGAGGAGGCGAGGTCATCCCCTTGAACAATCTTAAAAAATTTAGGATTAATTAATTAGTGATTAAGCTAATTAATTTTATAATTAAACTCTACTTAATGTTTAAAATTAATTAAGGATATTTTAATAAATTTCTCTGAAATACCTTTAAAATAAGTATTTATTTGTATTATTTGATTATTTTATGATTTTTATAATTTTACAAGTTTTAGGCATTAAAACATCAAGCCTAATTATAATCCCATTGACCACGTGGCGTCTGACGACATGCTTTCCATGTGTATGCGTGAGATTGGTTAGTTAAACATAATCCTAGTTAGCAGCTTGTGGCGGCGCGGCGTGCTTTCGTCGCCGTCCGATCTAAGAATGGGTTTCTACGATTAATCCTATGATGCTAAAGGATTAAATCATATAATTCTAATGGATCTATTCACGATCATTTTGATCACGTGAATGGGCGGTGTGTAATCTATCATCACGCGGCAGGGGAGCAGTCGTCCACCATTGCTCGGGTGATCCGAGCTCACCCGAGCTTGGATCGACTCTAACAATTTTACACCGCGTGAATGATCCAAAGGGATCTAATGGATAAGATCATGTGAGATGAAAGTTTTCTTCAAAAGCTCCAATACATTTTTCACCCAAGGTCGGTTTTAATGGCATACCTAGCTCAAGATCGGTGAAAAATTTGATTGAGGAAGCTTCATTTAGTGGAGGCAAGCTCTACCAATCAACCCAGCTCCAATTTGAGGTGGTTTGCTCGGTCAATCAGCATTGGTGGTCATTGATCAAAATCCACCCTCTTGTTGGGAAGCTTGGGAACAATTTGTTCTTGCTTTCACCTCCATGGATGGTGTGTGCAAAGTTAATTACACTTTGGTTGAGCCTTGAGCAAATGAGAGTGAAGAGTGCCCTGCTTTGGCTTGAAGGAAATCAAGAATGGAACTTGGGAGGCTTGGGAACTTTCTAGGAAGCTCTTGGCGGCTCATCTTTGGTAGCTAGGGCTTGAGGAATGAATGTGTGTATTTGAGTGGAAATGAGGAGGTGTATACCCCCCTTCCTCTTGATCGGACAACTCAACCTAGTTTGGAATTTTGTGATCATCTGGTTACCTTAGAGGGTATTGGTGGCGAGGAGTGGATGAGTTGGCTTGATGGTTGAAGGTGAGGAGGTGGTTGCCAAGGAAGTAGTGGGTGTCATTGGTGTTTCAAGTGCTCTCAATGGGGAGGTGGTGATTTCACCTCCCTTGGATCATGGTGACCACCTTTGGGTCGGGTTGGTCCAGAGCCTAGGTGGACCAATGAGAGGGTGCCAAGTTGCTAAGGAATGGAAATGACCACTTACATGGGTGATTTGTCTCATGTGATACCCCAGCCAAGGGTAAGATGGTTATTTAGCATTGAATTTGATTTGGGGCGATTTGAAATTAGGCAAAATTAGGTTGGTCTAAATTTCAAGTCATTTGGAGTTCATTTAGTTTGGTTTGCATTTGGAGTGCTTGCATTCCAAATCACATTAAACTTTTCGACGTTTGGTTGTAGGTAAAGTAAAATTTCAATGTAATGTAATGTATTCCAAATACATTAAATGCTATTTTGGTGTATTTGAATTCACCAAAGTGAATTCAATATGAAATATAAAATTGATGGTAGGTTGTCACCTGGTGTTCGCCACCACCACTTTTTGGCTCACGCCGCTGCTTTGTGCCATTTATGCCATTTGGGTCATCACCGAACCTCAAACCTTGATTACTTTACATTACATTTTCTCAACTAAATAAAAAAACAAATTGGTGGTTGTAAAACTCTTAACCAAACAACTGTAAAGTAATCCTTTTACATTGAATTCATTTTACCTTGATTTCAAATCAGCAACCAAGTTTAATTTAGCTCAATTTGACTTATTTGAGTCAAATTAGATCAAATTGGTTAGGTTGACTAATTGGTAAATTAGGTTAAACTAAGGGTTGAGTCAAGTTCATATGATCATTTAGGATGTATTGGTGTCATTGGTTTGGTTCAATTTATTTAGATTTGATTTTGATTCATTTGAGTTCATTTGGGTCTAATGGGTCAAGTTGACCAATTTGACCCAATTTTAAATTAGCTTAGTCATGGCTTGGTTTGGGTTTGGTTGATCATTTAGAATATGTTATAGGCTTTGGCTCGGTTTAATTTAGATTTGATGAGATTTTAGATTAGTTTGACCCTTTAGGTCAAGTTCAATAGGTTATTTGGGTCAGTGGGTTGGGCTTAATTAAGGCTTTAATTAAGTTCAACAATCAATTTGGAATTAATTTGAGCCATTGGTTGTAATCAATTTGATTTAGATCTTGATTTGACTCATTTTGGCCATGTAGATCAAATTGGGTCAACTTGGGTCAAGAGGGCCTATTGGGTTAGGTTTGGCTCAATTGAAGGTCAAGTCATGTTCAAATGTTGGTTTTGGATTGATATGAATTATTGGTTTCAATTAATTTGGCTTAGGTTGCAACTTCTCTAGTTTAGGTTCATATGGGTTAAGAAGGTTGACTTGGTCAAGGACCAAGTTGACTTGGTTTGATCCAATTTGTGATAATTGATCCTAGGGTGATTAACAATCATGATAGGAAGTTTAGGTAGGTTTAGTTCAATCTAATTTGGGTAGTTGAAACTTACAAATAGGTCAAGTACTTTGGGTCAAGTGGATGGGTTAGTTTGATTTGTTGAGTTTATATATGGATTTGGTATTGGTATATAAATTCAATTGCAATTGGTTTGATTCAAATGAGTTTTGGTTCATTTGAATATTTCAATCAAATGGCTAGTTGGCTTTGACTTGGTTGATTTTGGTTTTAACATGATTGTAGATTTCATTTATATTTGGAAAGATGATTGAAGGGATAATTGATTTATAAGAAAAATTAATGAATTTGGGTTTTGGAATGAAGAAATTTGGCTAAGTCCATGGAGTTAGGTCATGTGGCTTAAGTTTGGATTTTGATTTAATGATTTAGTTTTGATGATTTAAATGTATATTTCATTTATATTTGTGAAGATGATTGAAGGTATGATTGATTCATGAGGAAATCAATTGAGTTTGAAGTGATTTGAAGGCAAATTTGGCTAAGCTCATGGCATTGATTCATATGACTTTGGAAAGATTTTGATTTATTTTGATTTAGTTTAGTTTAGTTTGATCATTTGAATGTAGATTTGATTTATATTTGGAAAGATAATTGATGGAATAATTGATCCATGAGAGGATCAATTGAGTTTGATTTGATTTGAATGAGATTTTGGCTAAGTTAATGGCTCAAAGGACTTAGGTTTGGATCTAGTTTGATTTGGGTTTGGATTTAGATTTGAGTTTGATTGTAGGTTTGATAGATTGATTTAAGGGTTGAATTGATATTTGAGAAAATTACTTGAGTTTGGATTGATTTGAATTTGAAAGTCCATAAGATAAAATCATAAGGCTTAGGTTGATCTTGAATTTGGATTTGATTATGGGCTTCAATCATTTAACTTGGAATTTGGGTTTGATTTAGGTTTGATTTAAATTTAAGGCTTGGTTTTGGCTTAAGTAGGTGAACGTGGATTAGGTTTAGGCTATAGTGGATCTCCTTAAGTCATGAAGTATAACTAATCATATGATTTACCCTTCTAAGTCTTTATGTTTAGGTTAAGTGTTTACCTAAGTGCTAGAGTGTCTTATGACTAAAGAATTCTAGTCTAGAAGACTCATCTAGATGGGGAGATTTAGGACTTACTAAAAGTGAGGTCAAAGGACCCCAATAAGTATGGTGTAACTACAAGGCATGTCGTATTGGCGTTGATCGACGATCAACAATGTACAAAATATTCAAGCATTAATGGAAATGATCTATACCAAAACTCAAAGGAAGATAGAATCATGATCTTGGCGTAACTCAACTTATGCAAGGGCATAAGAGAGCCGAAAAGAGATTTGATTGGAATTTCATGTCAGGACATGAAGGAAGATCCATTAAGGGATCACACATGCATTGGACATGGTGTCGAGAGGTTTATGCCAAGGGCATCAAAGGAGGAATCCGTTGGGGATTGAGTACATGAACCTTCCACTGGGAAGCATTCATATCAGATATGAATTTGAGTTTGATTGTGGTTATGATTTATGGGAAGGAGATCTGGGGATAAGAATCTATAATCTAATCAAGATTGCTCAATTTGTTTTATTTTAGTTGATATTGTAGGCATATCCAGGATATGGGCTTCTAGGGATTGAAAATATGAACCTTTGTGATTTTGAGATGTGGGACACCACGTAGATCTTAGGGGTACTTGTTGAAGTGATCATGTGCACATTAAGGAATGATGCTATCTCAAGATATAAATAATCACCCTATAATGGACTAATCTAATATGGACTCTAAGGCATGATGAGTCTTCAAATATACAGATCTTTCCCTACTTTACATGAAAAGAATATGTGGTTTATTTTAAGCGGGTTAGTTAAGTTCTTTATGGAGGCAACCTCCATAGTTAATTACATCTTAAGAGATGAAATCCTTTAAGAATACTCTTAATTAAAGTAGAAATTAAGGTTTTCAAAGACTTTAAGGCTATATCAAAGGATTATTTATATTGGAAAATCAAGTGGAAAAAACTCAAGGAGAAGACTTATTATCGAAGCCAAAGGGATGAGTAGGAAATGCTCATGATACAGAACTAGTGAGCATTCAAACCATCCTATAATTGGGCTTTATATATTTGAAGTTGAAGAGATTTATATATTTTGAGTTAAAATTTTATTAGAAAGCTAAGACTTATATCTAACAATACAAGATTGAGAATGCCTATGAGGTGAGAATTTATTCTTGTAGATAGAAGAAAATAACCACACAGGATCTAGGGAGCTTTAGTAAGAGCTAAAACTCGACTTAAATCTAAGCAAAATAGGTATATGGTTTTCTCATAAGAGAGGATAAAGGACAGTTAGACTTATAACGCGTAGAGTGGACTAACTCCTCCACTTTAAAAGCTGTGGCAAGTCATATGATTTTGCATGATAATTATGTTGTTATTATTTAGAAAGAGACGAAGTCTTAAACACACTCCCTAGAGAGACTAGAGCATGAGTGGTATGAGTAATGACTTAATCTACAAATGCAAATCTTTTCAAATTTTATTTAATTTTTGGCTTCATTTTGATAGAGCTTTGGGATTTTGTATGCCTATATACATGATGAAATTAGATTAAATCAGCAAGAAGGGGTATTTTTCACCATAAGGGATGCCCTCAGTCAAGCATTTTCCTATCGTGCAAGGATGGAAATCCCCAATTTTCAAGAGAGAAAGAATATGCATGCATGATGTGAAACATATAACATTTAACTAAAGGGTTGCTAAATCTTTTAATTGTCTTATTTAAAGCTAGGCTTTTATTATGAGGTTATGAATTATTTAATATTTTAGTTATGAGTTGTGGTAAAAGATTTATTTTTCTCTAAGATTCTAATCGCATCTAGACCATACAATAAACCAAATAATAAAGAAACTATGAAGGGGCATGCAATTTCTAATTCATAATAAAACATAACATCAAATAATTTTATAGCTACCACAAAAGAATAACAGTACGTCGATGAGGGTACCCATTACAAAGAGAAAATGGGTAGGGCTCTACCCTTATACAACCTGGAATATAAAAGAATAATTTACAATTTATAAATAATAAATGCTATGGGGGTCTTCATTCTTCATGTCTATATGTCTTTATGTATCTTCTTCCTTTTGATTTGGTTTACTCCACTTTAAAGGTATCGCATGGCCTCCTAGGACAAAGCCTTCTAGCCAATGCTCATCCTTATCCCCTCATAACACCAATCCTAATTCCTAATGCAAAATTACATTAAAAATAGAAAAAGTAAATCTAACTACACCTTCAAAATAGAGGTTAGCTAAACATACATACAACCCCAAGTATAATCCCTAAGAAAATATGATTAGGTTAATCACGACCTACCATCCAAATTAAGTATACACTCTAACATCCATTCTAAAACATTATATTACATCACAAAACAAAACATGCATCAAACCAATCTAATATAAGGCTAGAAGTGACTTAATCTAATGTGTGTATTAAGATTTGTGGTATGTCTTACTAAGCATTAAGGTTATGTTTTTCTAAGTGTAGAAAGATTCAATTTAAAGGGTGGTTTCATTTCAAGTATTTTAATTGATTTGTAAGTTTTAATTTGTGTTTTTTTTTTCATGTGACTTACATTTAGTAACTAAATGTTGTAAATAGAAGAAGAGAGGTTGTCCTCTTTCATCCATACCCTAAGACACTTTCTAAAGCATGTTAATTTGATTTAGTTTTCTTTATTGAATGATTCATTACACATTTTAAATCAATCCTAAGTTTTGGTTCACTTTAAATGATCCTATTCAACATGAAAGGCATCTTAAGATTAACTTAATTGAATTACTATCATATGACATATATCAATTTATTCCTTTCCATCATATGTAACATGCATATGATTGAATCCTAAGTATAACTATACATGCAATATGTTTTCTTTAACACACTTAAATAAAAGATGCATATGTGCATTTTATAGAAAATGTGATCTTCACTCATTAGCTAAATGTACATTCAATTGTATAAAAGTTTTAAGCAAGTACTTCACCATTGTTAACTAAGGGAGTGAGGTAAAGACCTCCTTGGGGCTACTTAAAGCCTCACGCCCCTAGAATATCCAACTAGATATACTCACTATTCTTGAATACACATGAATGTACAAATGACTACAAGAATAGAAAATCATATAAAAGTTGTATTAAGTTGAAAGAAGATTTTCATTCATTAGCTAAATGCCCATACAAGTGTATAAAAGTTTTAAGTGGATACTTCACCATTGTTAACTAGGGAGTGAGGTAAATACCTCATTGGGGCTACTTAAAGCCTTGCAACCCTAATATCCGACTAGATATACCCACTATTCTTAAATACACATGAATGTACAAATGACTACAAGAATATAAAATTAATGCAAAAGTTATATTCCCTTCAATTGAATTATTTATACATGAGCTAAAGTTCTATCTAAATTCTAAGATATAAATACATATGAATGAGTTCAAACAAACGTTTGCCCTTTTCAAATGGGCTATACACTTGTTAACATACAAACCTTATGTAAATCCACATAGACTAGAGAAAGAGAACTCCATATCACATGTTCAAAGCTATAGACACATACAAACTTATAGATATTTATAACTATTATCACTCCAAATGTTATAATTGATTTATAAATTGTTAAAAATAGATTTGATTTAATACCACATAATACACATATTCGTAGGTTAATCAACACATGCAAGCTTGACATAAAGGAAATTTATTTAAGTTTAAACATTTTAAAACATGAATGCATGACATCACATGACACACATCATTTAATATGATTTGAAAGGACTAATAAGACATAAAACACATATTTTATTCAATCAAACTAATTCCTAAGGACAATCATATATCAAATACAATCATTTAAAGTAAACCAAGCTTCTTATTAAGTTATTTTTGGATGTTTGATTTGATTTAAAGAAGAGAGGAGATTTAATCATTTGCTGCTCCTAACCCATTTCTATATTGGTTAATCAATTTGGTTCAATGAAAAGAAATTAAGTTGATTTTATAAATTAATTAGGTTGTAATATGAGTTAAGTCCATTAATTATCCCTTCCTATATATCACCTTAACATATTTACCCAAGTAATTGTGAGCCAACATGATATGCATATGTATTAGAAATTAAATCAACAATGATCTAAGAAATGAAAGGGGCATAATGCAATTGGCTCACATTTAATGGTTAATAAAGCTAAGGGACTTAATTAAGTACTCTTATAATTCTCCCACACACATAAGAGCTAATTATAATTTCCTTAGATTCTCTTATTGAACACCCAAGAGTCTACCCTTAATTAGATGAGATCTGACTGATTATGATTTTAATTTTATTAATTAAGCCATTTAATTAATGAATTAAACTAGTGATTAATTCCAAATTAATTAATTTCAAGTCAAGTGAAATGAACTTAGAGAAAAGAATGAGAAAAAGGTTCCAATCTCATTCCCCATGCCCATTCATTGTTCCACAATGATTAGCAAGTTAATTAATGGTTTCCTTACTATTTAAAATTTTAATTAATCACTTAAATAATTTAAAAAGTAATTAGGGCCAAGATAACCAATTTTTATAATTAACCAAGTAATAAATCCAAAAAAAAATTATGGGAGATAAAGGTCATCCCATTAATCAACCTCCAAAAGTTTAGAATTAATTACTTGGGTAATGAGAGTAATAAGTATTGACCTCACTTTGAAGTGAGCTCTCAACTTCCTCATCATAGATCTAGGACTCTTATAGACACTAAGAGTTCCTTAGTCTTAAGACACTTTCTAGTGATTAGGTAAACACTTAACCTAACCCTAGAGACTTAGAAAGTTAGCCATAAGGAGATTTGGGATTTAGGAGGACTTGCCTATCATATATAAACCCAATCCTTGCTTCCTTCTTTCAAACCAAACCTCAAATTTAAATTCAAATTCCAAATCCAAATCATAAATCAATTCCAAATCAAATGATTGAAACCCATGATTAAATTCAAATTCTAAATCTTTCCTAAGCCCTTTGATTTCATCTTATGGACTTAGCCTTATCCAAATCCAAATCACTCCAAACCTAAGTGATTTTCTCATTAATTATTTATATTTCCAAATATAAATGGAGTATAAATTCAAATAGACAAAACTAAATCCAAAATTGAACCAAAATCCAATTTATACCTTTCAAGCCAAGTCCTTGAACTTGGTCAAATCCTATCTAAACATAACCAAAACCCATGGATTTCTTCATGATTCAATCATTCTTCAATCAATGCCCCAAATATAAATACAAACTACAATTATCAAATCAAATCCAAGCACCCAAATCAAACCCAAGTTAGCCCTTTTGACTTGAAATTATCATATGAACCAAAATCCATATGGATCCAAATCACTTGAAATTAGATTCATATTTCCATCTCAAACCCATTTATCAATAACTAAACTTGAATCAAGCCATGATTAAGTCAATTAACCCATTTAGGTTCACTTGACCAAAGTGACAAAAAACTCTTTAAGCCAAGTTCAAATTCAACCCAAATTGGAAACTAAGCCCATCCAAACCTCACAACATGATCAACAATCATCCTATTAATCAATTATCTTGAACTAGTCAAACCAAGTCAACTGACCAAGTCACTTGACCCAAATAAAACCCAAACTAATCAAAATTCACCATAGGCCAAATTGATTAAACCTATTGATTCAAACCCATTCATAACCAATGATTGAATATGATGAAACCCTCACTTGAGACAAACTAAGCCTAATTGGCCATTTGACCCAAGTTGACCCAAATTGACCTAAAGAATCAAAATAGGTCAAATCACAATCCAACCCAAATTGATTGCAACCAATGGCTCAAGTTCATTCCAAATCACTTATTGAACTTGACCAAGACATTGAGCCCAAGTTGACCAATTGGTCAACTTGACTAACTTAGCCCAAATTGACCTAAAGGGTCAAATTAGCCAAAATCCAAATTAATTCCAAATTGAACCAAACCAAAGCCTACAATCATTTTCAATTAGCCAATTGAACTTCTCAACACCTAACCTAACCCAATTTGATTAAATTGGTCAAATTGGTCAACTTGACCATTTGACCTATATGAGCCCAAATAAGTCATAATAAATCCAAAGCAAATTGAATCAAACAAATGACACCAATACACTCAATTGGTCATGTGAACTTGACCCAACCTTGGTTTGACCCAATTTGACCAATTGGTCAACTTGACCCAACAACCCAAATTTGACATAAATAGGTCAAATCAAGCCAAATCAAATCAAATAAACTCCAAACCACTTGAAAAGTGGGCTAACCCACTTTGACCCATCCCAAATCGCCCAAATCAAACCCATAGCCAAATGAACATTTTGCCTTTGGTTTTAGGGCATCCCATGAGATAAAACACATCTGATTAGGTCATTTCCTCCCCTAGCCACTTGGCACCCACTCATAGGTCCACTTAGGCATCTTGGACCATGACTGACCCAAAGGTGGTTGGGTCATGATCCATGGGAGGTGAAATCACCTCCCATCCCCATAAGAGCTTTTGAAACCACCAAGGACAAGCACCTCCTTGCCACCTCCACACCATCACCCAACCAAATTGAGCCACATCATGCACCCAAGGACCTCCACCACCCTAAAATGGCCAATTGTTCAAGTAGAATCCAAATCATCCATGGCCATCCGATCAAGGAATGAGGGGTATACCCCTCATTCTTACTCAAACAAAGGAGACACACTGATTCAACCTCCAGCCAAGGAGAGAGTTTAGAGTGATTTCCAGCTTTCCCAACCTCCCAAAATCCCATTCTCGATTTTAAGCAAAACCAAAAGGGAGGCCACCTTGATTCCCATTTGCTCAAATCTCCACCAAAGTGCAATTAACTTTGTACACACCTTCCTTGGAGCCAAGCAAGAAAGAACAATCCTTTCCCAAGCTTCGATGGTCGGAGGGTAAATTTTGATCAAGCTTGACAACTTATGTGGATTGGTCTTGAGCAAACTATACCAAATCAAGGCTTATGCGTTCAACAAAGCTTCATTTTACAAATGAAGCTTCCTCAATTCAATCACCGCCATAAGCTGAGGTATGCCATTGAAACCGATCCTTGAATAAAAATAGGTTGGTCTTTTGTAAAGAAATTTTCATGTCACGCATTTCCATCATTGGATTTGATTGATGCTTCCAAGGTGTGAGATCATTTTCCCATTCAAGCTCGTGAGCTTGGATCGATGGATCGATGGATGGGCCATTGGATGCTCAAAAGGAGATGGACCGCCCATCCCGCATGACGGATGGACGCCTTGATCGACACGCCAGAGCCTGAATCCCTCAAACCTAGGTTTAATCATGGCCGCCAATAGATGATGATTCATGGAGTTATCGTGTGCCATCCCAGTCAGACTTGGATGTGACTACTTAAATTGTGAATCCGTGCCATGGAAAGTGCCCCGCATTAGCCGCCACGCTTAAGAGATTAAGCTTTAATAGTTGTTAATTAGTTTTTAATCAAAAAATCTAAAGTCTAATAATTCTAGAAAAAATCCAAAACATACAAACTTAGGCTTATTTTAAAGATATTTGAGAATAAAAATCTAGAAAAATTATTATTAATTGATTTTGAATAGTTTTTGGCTTAATTAAGGTTTAATTGGAAATATAATTAGCTTAATTACTACTAACCATCTAATTAATCCCAAATTTTTATGTATGTTTAGGGGATGACCTCTGCCTCCTATTTTTTTTGGATTTTATTATTTGCTTAATCGGGAAACTCATTGATTAAGTCCTAATCACCCTCTTAATATAATTAATGATAAGCAATAAAATGAATAGTGAATTATTCAATCAATTAAGCTTAACCTCTATTAATGGTGATGAAGTCTAGGGAAATGGATTGGGACCCCATCTTTCAATATTTTTCTTTAATTCTTCTCTAATTCCTCTTAAATAATTAATAATTAACACCTTCCTATTAATTATTAATAAGATTAATCAAATCCAAATCTTACTGAATTAACTAATTGAAAGGATTTAGGATTGAGATTTAGGCTCCTTTCTTTATCTCTTTCTAAGCCCATCTTTTTTGTTGGTTAAGGTTAATTAAAGTTTAATTAGTTAATTAATGAACTTAATTAATTTGATTGAATCTATTTCTCTAATTTAATCTTGGGTAGCTCTTTGGGTGTTCAATAACCCAAAGGGGAGATAATGAAATTATGGTTAGCTCATGTGTGAGAAAATCATAAAAGTAGTTAAGTGAGATCCCTTAAGCTTAATTAACTATTAATCATGAGCCAATTGCATTAGACCCTTTCATTTCTTAAGAGCATTGCAAGTTTACTTTCCATGTGATTGCATATCATATTGACTCATTATTAATTGGATTAATTAACTTAAGGTGATGTAGGTAAGGGTTAATTTAATCACTTAATTCATATCCTAACCTAATTAAATCATAAAATCAACTTAATTATTTCTTCCTTAAACCAAAATTAACTCACACATGGGGAATGGGATTAAGACCAACAAATCTCTTTCATGTTTCCTAAATCATATTAAACACAAAAAATGAAATGACATTAAAGAACTTTTATTTATTTTAAATAGCCTTATTTAGTATGATTATCCTTAGGAATTAATTGGAATGAATAAGATCAGTGCTTATGTTCCTTTATTTCTTTTCACTCATGTTAAATGTTGCTTTCCATATGTAATCATGCATTCATTTCTTTTAAAATTAACTAAATAAAATGGTTTCTTTTATGTCAAATTGCATATTGATTTAAATTAAATAGTGGCTATTATCACTATTAAATCAAAAGTTATTTTTAAAAGCTCATAAATCAATTATAATAGATGGAGTGATGTTAATTATAAGTATATATAAGTTTGCATGTGTTGATAATATAAGGTATGTAATATGAAGCTCTTTCCTTACTTTACATGGATCCATGATTTACAATGTATAGTTCATTTGAAAAGAACATAACATTTGCATAAATCTACTTATGCATCTCCATGTTAAGACTTAGGATGAATTTCATATCACATATGTAAATCATATAATCAAATCAAATATGACTTCTTGCATGACTTCTTGTGGTTCTTTTTCATTCATATTTATGAAAAGTGGTATATTAGACACCCAGTCAGAGATTTTAAGTAGCCCTAAGTAGGTCTTGTACTATACCCCTGTAGAACAATGGCATCGTACTCACTTAAAACTCTTACTTATATGTATGTATGTTTATGCACAATGAATCATAAGTCAAATAAATCAAATACAACTTTTGCATGAGTTTTCATATCCTTATAGTTGTTACATATCTATGTATAAGAAAAGTGGTATATTAGTGCGGTGTTGTGAGGCTTTAAGTAGCCCAAGTAGGTCTTGTACCTTACACCCCGGTGCTAAATAATGGTGATGTACTCACTTAAAACTTTTATACATGTGAATACTTAGCTAATGGATGAAAAATCCTCTTTTTCTAAGAAAAAAGGCATGCATTCATAATTCAATCAAATGAAATATTTAAATTTCAAAACACTTGCATTCATCATTCAAGTGTGCTAAGATGCAATATATAGGTATGCATAGGATTTAATCATATGCATGATATACATGATGAAAGAAATGAATGAATATATTATGTGATAGTAATTTATTTTAATTAATCTTAAGATATCTTTCTTATTGAATATGGTCATTTAGAGTGAACCTAAACTTAGGATTAATTAAAACATATAAAAGCCATTCACTAAAGAAATTAATTAATTAACTTGCTTTAGAAGTGACTTAAGTATGAAGAGAGATTCCTCTCTTTCTTCTCTTTATAACACTTAGTTGTGTAAGGCCATATGAAACAAAAAAGAAGACATTAAATAAAATCTTCAAATCAATTAAATCACTTAAAGAGAAATCAACCCTTTATAAATTAAATCCCTCACACTTAGCAAATTACAACTCTAAAGCCTAGTGTTGGACATACCACATAAGCTTTAATGCACATTAGACTAAGTCACCATTTATAGTTTATGTTAGGGCGTATGGTTTGATGCTTATTTTGTGATATATTATTTTTTAGGCGGATGTTAGGGTGTATGTGTGTAGTTTGGATGTTAGGGCCTATATTAGTCTAATCATACTTTTACAGGGTTGTGCTTAAGGGATCATAATAAAAATATAAATACTTTTGCTATGCGGTTGTGGCCCCTAAGCATAACCTGTTAGGATAGGTGGGCTTGGTTACCCATGTGGGGTGCTAAGTCCAAATTATTCATATAACTACTTGGGTTGTATGGTGTGTTTAGCTAACATTTATTTTGTAGGTGTAGCTAGATTTACTTTCTTCTTTTAATGTAATTTTACATTAGGATTAAGATGATTATGGGGATTAGGATGAGCATTGGTTATAAGACCAAGTCTTATGTACCATGTGATGCCTTTGGAGCACATTCAAAATCAAGCCAAAAGGAAGAAAAGAGATATGAGCAAATCAAATGAAGAAATGGAAGATGAAGAATGAAGATCCATAACATTCATTATTTGTAATTATAATCATTCTCTTGTAATCCGGGTTGTAAGGGTGGAGCTCGGCTACTTATATTTTTTTTTTAGGTTGTATGGGTACACCGCCACCTTTTATTCTTTATGATAGCTTTATAAAATTGTTTGATATTTTGTTTAGCTTGTGCATTAGAAAAATATGCATTTTCATAGTTTATTTATGATTGGTGATTGTTATATATGGATGCGATTAGGCTCTTAGGATAAAATAAATTTTATCCCATTAATAACTCATAACTACATTTTAAAATAACTCATAACCTCATATAAAGTTTATATATTAAATCAAGATAATAAAATATTTAGCAACCCCTTAGCTGGATGTTGTATATTTAATATCATGCATAACCATCTTATTTCACTCTTGTTAAGAGTGGGCTTCCATCTTTGCCAATATAATGGGCTTAACATTTAAGAGCCTATGATGGAAGAACACCTCTTTCTATTTTGATTTAGCCTATAATCAATTTCTCATGCATTTAGGCATACAAAATCCTATGGCGTGTCAAAATAAAGAGTCCCAAATTAAATGAAATTTGATAAAATTTTTCATTAGATTAAGTCATTATTCATACCCCTCATGCTCTAGTCTCTTAAGGGAGTGGGTTTAAGGACTTAGTTTCTTTTCTAATAATAACCTAGCCATCTTGAAAAGCATAAGACTTGCATAGATTTTGAAGCGTAGGAGGAGTTAGTTGTCACTCCAAATGTTTATAAGTCCGGTGGTGGTTACTCTCTCTTGTGGAGGTAAACAACCAACTTTCACCTTAAATTTAGGTCATGTGATATGAGGTTTCCATTTCCGAGGCTATAGCATAAATCACCTCTTAGGCATTTAACAATCTATGTTGTTGAGTATAAGTCGCTTTCTAATGAAATGTCAACTCAAATAAATAAAATCTCTTCAACTTCAAAAATATAAAGCCCAACCATAGGATAGATTGGAGTGCTCACTAGGCTTCTAGTATCATGAGCATTCCCTACTCATCTCCTTTGATTTCAATAACTCTTCCTTTTGATCCATCCCACTTGATTTTCTAAAACAAATCAATTTATTGATAGTCCTATCTTTGAATTCTTTGGAGATAACAATCACTTACTTTAATCGAGTATTCTTAAGGATTCATTTTTCTTAAGATGTAATTAACTATGGGGGCTTGCCCAGAGAACTTTAAAACCCGGTTTAAATAAACCCTACTTTATTCATCCATGTAAAGTAGGAGAAAATATCTGTATATTTGAAGACCCATCATGCCTTAGAGTCTTTATTAGTGATTAGGTCCATTGTAGGGTAGTGACTATCTTTCAAGATAGTACACTATTCTTCAAAGTCGTACCCAATCACCTTGATAAGTACACCCTTAGATCTGTGTGGTATCCCCATACAAATGAATCAACCAAAAAATGTAGATTTTTCGACTTTTCTTGGGAGAGTTTCCTCTCTCCATCTCTAGTAGATGATTGTTTCTCCAAGCATCGATAGTGGACTTGCATTTTATGTGAGTGAGACTATATTTCCTTAGTTGGCACTTAGCTTATTTCATTCTTAAGCAAAGTTAACCAACATCCTTTAGGTTTTAGGACCTCACTCCGTGGGTCTTGAAACCCCTATTGGCTTCCCAATAGGTGAAACAAAATTTATCAATGAAGGAGAGATAATAAAAATCTAGACATCCTTACTAGCTTGGTGAGTGGGTTCATCATAAAATTTAAGAAAATAAATTCTTAAACAAAATGACACTTTCAAAGCAATCTTTGAAAATTCACATAATAAATAATTTGTATAAAATTTTTAAAAAGCACAAAACTCATATAACCAACCTAATCTAATAATCCCCATGATTGTTACATGGAGGTTCTTTTCAAAATCAAGATCAAAATCATATTTTAAAAGCATATTTTTGAAAATGGCCATATTCATTCAACTTACTCAAAATTATTGAAGGAGGAGTCTATTTTCAAATAAAATCATAGCATAAACGAAATTCTAAACATATTTCATATATGCTAGAGTTGGAATTTCCATCTTTTCAAAAACACATTCTTGAAAATGACCACATTCATTCAACATGTTCAAAGTTGTTGAATGAGAAATCCACTTTCAAATAAAACCATAGCATGAGATTGAAACTTCTTAATAAAATAGTATGTCAAAGTTGTTCTCTCTAAATCATACATGAAGGCAAATATATCATTGAACTCTATTTAACATAATTGTTAAATAGATTTCCTTCTTTCAAAAAATAATTTTGACTTTCACTACTCCATTTGTTAAGTGAGTCTCATTTTCAAAACATACAAATTTGATTTTCACTTAACATATTTCATTTGTTAAGTGAGAATCTCACTTTCAAAATACAAATTTGAGTTTCACTTAACATGTTCCATTTTGTGAAGTGAGAATCTCTTCAAAATACAAATTTGAGTTTCACTTAACATATTCCATTTGTTAAGAGAGCCTCATTTCACAATATACAAATTTGATTTTCACTTAACATATTTGCTAAGTGAGAGTCGTGGAGTTTAAAATTTCTATGGGATCCATTCAAATCTATTAGTCAAAATGAGAGACAAGACACTATAGAAATTCATCTTTTGATGCCATGCAGATTTGCAGATGCTTATTTAAGTGATCGATACATCATGAGGAATAGTGTACTATCTTAAGATAGAAGTCATTACCTTTAATGGACCTAATCACCCTCAATGGACTCTAAGGATGATGGGTCATATGTGATTCTTCCCTACTTTACATAGAAAAGTAAAGTATGATTTATTTTAAATCATTCATTAAGTTCCTACAGCAAATTAATTACATCCTAAGGAATGAGGTTTCCTTGAAAACTCTCATTAAGGTAAATGATTGTCTTTGAAGATTTTAATAGGAAGGGACTATAAATCAATTGGTTCATTTTGAAAGATCAAGTGAGATTGATCAAAAGGGAGTTATTAATGAAGCCAAAGGAAGATAAGTAGGAGGTGCCCATGATATTGGAAAACTAGCAAACATCTCAAACTATCCTATGGTTGGGCTTTACATTTTGAAATTGATTTAGTTTGTTTGAGTTGCATTTTTTATTAGAAATTTAAGACTTAAGATTCCTTAATGCAAGATTAAAGAAATACCTATGGTGAGGAATTATGCTTATGGCCCACAAAGGGGAGAAGCAAATCAAGCTAAATCTAGGAAACTTTGGCGAGGGCCAAAAGCACACTAAATCTAAGGTAAAAAATGTGTATTGGTTTGCCTCACAAGAGAGGACAAACCAACTACTTGGACTTTGGGGGGATGGCAACTAACTCCTCTACATTTTAAATACATGTAGGCAAGACTTTATGCTTATACAAGATAATAAGGTTATTATTTATTTAGAAAGAGACTAAGTACTTAAACTCACTCCCTAAAGAGACTAGATCATGTAAAGGCATGCTTGACCTAAATCTAATGCAATTCAAATTTTATTTTATTCTCATTTTGGATAATTATTTTGATTTCTAATAATTCATATGGTAATGTATGAGAAATCATGTTATTGGCCAAAATTGGAGGGAGGAGTGTGTTTCCACCATAGCTCTCAAAGGTCAAACCAAGATTCTCACAGCAAGGTGGAAGCCCTCCAATCAAGAGTGAAATAAGATCTTTGTTGTGCATGATATTATAAAGAAATTCTCATCTAGTAAAGGGTTGCTAATTCTTTTATCTTGATTTTAAACTTAAGCTTTAGGTGAGGTTATGAGTTGTTTAATTTTATTTTAAGTTATTAAGTTTAGTAAAGATTTATTTTTCCTAAGAGCCTAATCCACATCTAGGCCATGCATAAAAGAAAGAAACTAGGAAAAGCATGTCACTTAATGCAAAAGTTAAATAAATCATCAATCAATTTATAAAGCTAAAAAAAAATAAAAGTGCCTTGGCCCAACAAACCGAAAATATCAAATTGGGTAGTGAGCTCTACCCTATACAACCCAAATTACAAATGAATTAAATTACAATTAAGCAAGGAATTCATTGTTATGGGGGTCTTCAAACTTTATCTCTTCTTTTCTTTTTTTCTTCTTCTTTCTTGTTCTTTTGGTTATTTCTTTATTCTTTGGTTCCTCCTTTGGATGGTTGGAAGGTGGACACTCAAGGCTTCACATGGTGCATAAGATAGGATCTTATGACTAATGGTCATCTTAATCCCTATAACAATTATTCCAAAATACTAATTGCACAAATTTACATGAAAAGAAAAGTGAAAATCTAACTAACACGCAAAATAAAGATTAGCTAAATCAAACCACACAAATCCAAGCATGTATATTAGAATTATCACCCCACATGGGTGAATAAGTCCACCAGCCTATGGATTATTATGCTTAGGGTACAAAGCACCTTCAAGCAAAGCATTTATATTTTTTTTATGATAGCACCCTTAAGCACAATCCCTATGAGAAAGAATAGTTAGACTAAGATGTCCTACCATTCATTCTATGAGCATACACCCTAACATCAGTCTAAAATATATCACAAATAAAATAAACATCAAATCATGCACCCTAACCTAAAGGTAGAAGTGATGACTTAGGTTAATGTGTGCTTTGAAGGTTTGTGTGGTATGCTTAGCTATGGCTTTAGGTTAATTTTCTAAGTGTGAAACATGTTCAACTTAGAGGAGTTTTCATTTAAGTTATTTAATTATTTTGGGTTGATTTTATTTCATGTTTTGATTTAGTTCAAGTGAATCTACAATTAATTACTAAGTTATAAAGAGGAAAGAAGAGAACTTCTCTTTCCTTCCCTAACCTAAGTAATTTCTAAGTAGATTCACATTTTAGTTTATTTAGTGAATGTTTTGATTAATTTTTTAATCAATCTAAGTTTAGATAAACTCTAAATAAACCTATTCAAAAGAAAGGCATTTTAAGATTAAATAAAATGAACCAAATTCACAAAACACACATTACTTCATTTCTTTCCCAACATATATAACATGCATATGGATGAATCTAAGCATATCTATACATACAAATGAGAATATTTAACATACTTTATGATGCATGCTAAGTAATCCATTTAAGAAAATTTAGAAGTTGAATATGCATGATTTTTTTTAAGTAGAAAAGGGTTTCTTTATCCAATTTTCACATACACACATGAAAGTAAGAAAGACATAAGTGAGTAGATGCCATTGTTAACCGAGGTGTAAAGTACATGACCTACTTAGGGCTACTTAAAGCCTCATAATCTTGGGGTTGTCAGACTAATATACTACTTTCCTTAAATACAAACATGTGTATATAAAAGAAATAAAATAGAAAGAAAATGCAAAAGTTGTATTAATTGATTCATTTTGTTTATGCAATTTATGTGCAAGCATAGGTAGCTCTCTTAAGTGATAGCATAGGATGAATAGGATATGGAATTAGGTAAGTGTTAGGTTCTTTTCAAATGAACCATACATCTTACCAACTCCTATTCAAAACTATAACATAAAAGAAAGAGAAACCTATGCTAAGCACCCTTATATCTTTCACATGCAAGCTTATAATTAGAATATAAGTAGCATACTTTCAATTTGATATTTGATTTATATGTTTTGAAAATAATTTGAATTTAGTAGTGAATAGCTCATATTTCTACTTTAGCCAACACATGCAAATTTGACATAAAGTAAACAATTTTATTTTTAAATTTGAATTTGAAAAATATGAATGCATGAAACCATGACATACAAATTTAACATGTTGGGGAAAGAATCAAAGCAATGAAAGCATGTAAACACATTCACAATTAAATCCTAAAGACATTCTTATGGAATAAGAAAGTTTAAAATAAATCAAAGTGATTCAATGTGATTTTTGTTTGAGTTTGAGTTTGATTTAATTTTGAAAAGGTGAGATGAGTTTTTGTTCCTAACCCATTCTCACATGTGTTTGATATTTTGTTTAATTTTTAGATGGTTAGATCCATTTTTTATGCATTAATTAGGTTAAGGTATGAATTAAGTAACTTAATTAACCCTTACTACATCACCTTAGAATAATTAACCAAATAATTATGAGCCAATGAGATGACATAAAACTCACAAGAATTTAAATTTGCAATGCACCTAATAGAAAAGGCCTAATATAATTTGGCTCATAATAGTTAATAATTAGAGGTTTAGCTTAAGTAATTTCAAAACACCTTTCACATATGAATTGGGTTTTGATTTCCTTAATTGAACTTAGGTTATTAAACACCTAAGCATCTACCCAAAATAGATTAATTAAGTTCTTGAACTTTTAGAATTTTTTAGAAATTAATTAAGGTGATAATTAATGAATTAACCCTTAATTAAGAGGAGATTAAGGAGAGAAAAGGGGTTTAGGGAATAGCTTAAGGAAATGCCCAAAATTATTCCTAAATCTCCTACTAATTTGACCTTAATCAACCCTAATCATGGATTAAAACCACTAATCATACCTATTATTCTTAATTATATAAGAAGAGTAATTAGAAATCTATATGCAATTCTTCTAATCAATCCTTCAATAAATTCCAAGAAAATTAGGGGAGGTAGAGGTCATCCCCAAATATACCCAAGAAATTTGGGATTAATCGAGGGTAATTAAAGGTAATTAGCAAAATGAAGTTTCCAATAAAACTTAAAATCATAAAAAATCATAATTAAAATAGATTGAAATTATTTTAAAATATTCTAGGTTGAATTATCTTTCCATAGAAATTTATTTCATATTTTTTTAATTTTGTAGAAGGAGTTATGAATTTTAGAAGATCCTAGATTAATTAAAATTAATTAAAGTATTTTAACTAATCCTAGCTCACGACACGATGTGTGGCGGTGGTCGGTCGCTTTACACATGCTTGTGAAGGATTCACTTGTCAAATTTGAAATGGCGGTGGCGGCGTGCGTGATTTGATCTCCATCGATCAAAGATGGACTGAGATCTCCCCTTATTTTAAAATGAATAAGGATTTCTAAACATGGGGAATTATCTCGAGTCCATCAAAATGCGGATGGATGGGAGATCTCCCAAGTTCTTCCTTTCAATGAGGTCATCCATGATCAAGGGAAGATCAGCTCGATTGAGCTCAAGTCAAATCAAACTCAACCCACACCATCTAAAGGCAATGAGCGGCATCCAAGCGGTCAAAAATCCATGGAATTAAAATTTCTTTCTCAAAGCTTCACACCACATTGAGTTTAATGGTAAAAAATCCCATACCTGCGAAGGTGATCACTTCGATTCTTAGAGAACCTTTGTTTAGTTGAGATGAAGCCTTTTGAAAGTTTTGAGCACTTGAGGTTGAGTGGATTTGTATATGGACCACCTCCTCCTTATCTAGCTTGAGGCTTGACCCAATTCAACTCTTCTCCTTGCTTGGGAACTCCAAAGAAGCTTGGGTGCACTCACTTAACTCCTTGATGAAGTATGCAAGAGCAATTAGATGGAAGTGAGTGAAGAGAAGTTGGCTCTTCAATGACCTCCCTATTTTCAAACTCTAAAAGAGAAATGGATTTAAATCCTCTAAGAAGCTTCAATACTCTTTAAGGCTCGAGTTCCTTAGGTTCAATAAATGAGGAAGTTATAATTGATATGAATTAGGGAGTATATCTCCCCCTTGAAGGATCACTCGTCCATCCTCTTGCCATTTTGATCAATGGAGCTTAGGAGTGGGTTATTTGATTAGTTAGAGTGTGCACATGGTGGTTTGAGCCAAGGTGGATTGCCAACTTCCCATGTTCTTGAATTTGAGTGGGAGAGGAGTTTGAATTTGGAGTTTTGACCCATGGGGTTGGGTTTGGTCTAGGCCAATTGGGTTGGGTGCACCACTCTTCATTAGGTCCCCTTGAGCTATTAGAAAGCATCAAGTGGATATGAAGAGGTATGACCAAAATTACCCATGGATTAAGCCAAAATTTGTTCTATGGCCTAGGGGTAGATGGTCATTTTGCTGATTTTTCAATTTGGATATGTTGGGTATGTGAGAAACTAGGTTTGGCCAAGTTTAATGAGATTTGGAATTCATTTGATAAGGTTTGTCTCATGTTGACCCATTTAGGTCAAAATGGGTCAACTTGGGTCAAGTTCATATGACCATTTGAAATGTTTTGGTGGCTTTGGTTTGATTCAATTTGGTATAGTTTTGAATTGGGCTCATATGACTTCATTTAGGTCAAATGGGTCAAGTTGACCTATTTGACCCATTTGACCTATTTGGGTAGGTCAAGGTTTAGGTTTGGTTAGTCATATGGAATGGATTGGTATCTTTGTTTCCAATCAATTTTGGGTTAGTTCAATTTGGCTCAATAGGTCTAGGTCAGTCAAGGTGAGCTGGGTCTAGTTGGGGAGCTTTGGTCAAGTTCACAAGTGATTTGGAATGAACTTGATTGGTTTGGATCAATTTGGCTTAGATCAAGTTTTGACACATTTTGACTTTTTAGGTCAAGTTGGGTCAACTTGGGTCAAGTGGCTAATTGGGCTAGGTTAGGCTCAAATGTTGGCTTGGTCAAGTTCAAACATAGGTCATGAATGAACTTAGATCAATGGTTTCAATCAATTTGGCCTATGGTGGAATATGTTAGGTTTCATTTTGGCTAAGTGTTGACTTGGTCAACCTTAGGTTTTACTTGGTTTGACCCAATTTGATTGATTGATCATCCATGATGATTGTTGATCATGATGAGAGGCATAGATGAGTTTGGTTCAATCCAATTTGGTTAGGATCAATTTGGCTCATAAGGGTACTTTAGGTCACTTTGGGTCAAGTGAGCCTAAGTGGGTCAAATGGCTTGGTCAAAGCTTGATTTGAGTTTGATTGATCTTGTATATGGACTTATGATTGAAATATAAATCCATTTGCAAGTGGTTTGAAGTCAAATGGGTTTTGATTCATTTGATAATTTCACATTCAAAGGAAGAATATGAAAGATTTTGGCTTTGATTTTTTGATTTTGATTGAGTGATTGAAGTTTGTATTTATATATGGATTCATGATTGTAGGGTTGATTGAATCATGAAGGAAAATCAAGTTTAACTTGATTTGAAGTTGATTTGGCTAAGTTCAAGATTTTGACTTGAAAGACTTAGGTTGGATTTTGAGTGGATTTGAGTTTGATTTTTGGAATTTGTTTGATTGTTTGAATTTATATTTCATTTATATATGTGAATATAATATAAATATAAATGATCATGAGAAAAACCCAAGTATTTGAAGTGATTTAATCATGATTTAGGTTAAGTCCATTAAGAAGGATTTAAGAAAATTTTGAAGTTTGAAGCTTGAATTTTTTTAATTTGGTTTGATTGATTTATATTTATATTTCATTTATATATGTGAATATAAATGGGTATATAAATGAGTTATGAGAAAATCCCATGAATTTTAGATGGTTTGATCAAGATTTAGGCTAAGTCCATTAATGGAGAATTAATGACTTAAGAAAATTTAAATTGGAAATTTAATTTGAGGACTTGATTTGATTGATTTATATTTATATTCATTTATATATGTGAATATAAATGAGAATATAAATGAGTTTTGAGAAAAATCTCATGAGTTTGAGTTGATTTGATCATGATTTAGGCTAAGTCCATTAAAGGAATATTTAAAAGACTTAGACATTTCATGATTTAAGTTGGAGTTTTGAGTTTAGTTTATTGATTTGAATTTATATTTCATTTATATATATGAATATAAATGGATCATGAAAAATCTCAAAGATTTGACATGGTTTAGAGTTGACTTTGGTTAAGTCCTTAAGGATAGATTAAGGACTTAGAAAAATTTGGACTTAGAATTTTGATGGATTATCATAGGTTTCAATTATATGTTTTAATCATGGATTTCAATCATATGGGTCGATTTGATTTGGAGAAAATCAAAATGAGGTTGGTTTGGAGTTTGAATTGAAAGAAAAAAAAAAGTGAGGAATGGTTTAAGCTAAGGGTAGGAAATTTCCTAACACCCAAGGCATGACCTATTCTGATAACTCTTCTAAGTCTCTAGGGCTTGGTTGAGTGTCCACCTAATCACTAGATGTGTCTTAAGACTAAGGAACTCTTAAAGTCTAAGAGAAGTCCTATGTCTAAGATGGAGGTTGAGAACTCATCCTAAAATGAGGTCAACAGTCTCATCTTCAAACATCATATTTGTCCTCCATAACATACCAAATTTGTTAAGTGGGGTCTCATCTTCAAAACATATATTTGGCTTTCACTTAACATATCAAATTTGTTAAGTGAGTGTCCCATTTTCAAAGAAAAATAAAACATACATCAATCACATTTGGCTTTCATTTAACATACCAAATTTGTTAAATGGAAGTCTATTTTCAAACACAAAGCAAACACATGTGGCTTCTACTTGACATCAAATTTGTTAAGTAAAAGCCTCATTTTCAAATTAACATTTCACTTATCACAAGTAAGGTATTTACAAAATTTTTTTTTGAAACACATAATCACAACCTCTTCTTAGCATACTAAAATTTGCTAAGTAAAGGGTCTTTCAAATCATCAATATTTTCAAACAAGATACACATAATTCAAATATCTCTAGATAATCTCTCCTCAAATTTTTTAGAACCCCACTTATCTAAATCGGTTGAGTATGGGTTCTAAATAAAATCAAATTTCAAAGACTCTCCTCATCATATCAAAATCTCTCCACTGAACCTCACTTAACATATTTGAATTGTTGGGTGCGTTGAGTACAAATTTCTATTCTTTGGGATAAGTATTGGCAATCATCAAATCACATTTCAACATATAGACATACATGTAATGTAGTCTTTAGTCATACACATGGCCTCCAAGTTCATTTTTACTTTCCCCTTTGAGATGGATTTGGCCTAGGATGGGCCTCTCCCAAGGCCGACTCCACCTTGGTTTTCTTTGGTAGATTCAAAGGAGCACATGTTACTTGTCATGACCCTCATTACCGTCGGTCGGGATGAGGTGGGTGGGTAGAAGCCGGTCATCCATATTGATATGCCATCTAATTTTGAGTAACCTCCATTGAAGAGGTAGGTGGTTCCCATGCCACATTCAGATAGTTTAGCATCGACCCATCAAAGTCCCCACCATTGCTCTGGTGAGCTACCTCCTCTTTGGTCACCAGGAAGAATATCTTAGCTTCTTAGATAGTCTCTTCCACTTTGAGGTAGGTACTAGATCACTGTTGTTCACTCATTTTCAAACACAATAAAATTATAAGATTAAGTGGGAGTCAGTAGCCATAGAGCTTGAGGCTATATCACATAAAGGCGGAGGGTTCTCCTCGGTCTCCACTTGACCAACAGTTCCACTCTGATGGACAGAGAAAGATTAAAGGATTATTTTTCTCCACTAACTATCTATGAGACATCATTATAGAAGGAGGCTATCGGACTTAGGACACACCATTGGCAAGCTTGGGTGGTCAAGTTACATTGTTTGATTTGTGATCATTGATCTCTAGAAGTGTTACGTCAAATCCATGGGAGAGTCATGGAGGCTCAAGCATCTACCAGGCAAGTAGGAGGAGGCGATGGAGGTATGCGGTGGTCATAGCCTCACATGGATTTTCCGATGTCCTCTATCGGGCCAATCATTGATGAGATTATTCTTTGCACTAGCCATGGGAATCTCCCATTGAAAGTGTGGTGTTGCCTTACACCACTCCCATCGTCATCCACCATCCCCACTCCGGCATCCACTCCAGATTAAAGCCCCATCGGGAAGAAGCCTTTGGTGTGACTACAAGGATCCCACTTCATCTACTCCATCGATTGAGGTGAGGGAGTTCCCCTACCGACCTCCTACTTCTTGGTGAAGAAAGAGTGGTGATCTGCGGTGTCATAGTTGCACCACCACCATCACCACCATGTGAGAGCTGGCGGTAGTTGTAGAGGGAAGGGAGATTTTATTCCCATGAAGTAGATCTCCTTGGGATGCCACTCCATCGATGGCGGTCATGAGAATATCTCTTCCAATGAGCATGACCCTCCTAGAGCCACCACTCTAGTGATAGGTAGTGTCGGTGTATTTCATCGGTGACCATCCCTCCTTACATTATTTATGCCGGCGTTTAGATCATTCTTGGATGAGATAGCCATTTCCTTTAGAAGAACTCTTGCGTGATCGCATAGATTTGAGGATGAGTAGCATTTGATCCGATGAGGATGGCCTTCTTGAGATTTTGAGTTCACATGGTTGACACTAAGAGAACCCTTGAGATCAACATAATTAGGAATGTGTTGTGGTTGAGGAAGATGATGCCATTGATTCAACCCAACACCTTTCTCGGACTTAAGAGGATGATCATTAATAATTAGATGGAGAAGAGGATGTAAGACTTGTTAGTAGCCCTCCATGCATTTTGCCCATTCCCTATCTTGATAGAGATAGATCATCTGGTCTACATGTCCCCTCAGAGCACTTCTCTAGTAGATCGGGACAATGGTAGCTTGCATAGGAAGGTGGTGTACAACACCTCAATGCATGAAATATACAAAAACATGGTGGAACAGGTGAGGATGCATTGGCACAAGCCAAGGTGGCTCATCCATTCTAAAGGCTACCCAGGAGGAATTTAATGTTGTCCAATATCCCAAGGGTTTTGTGCCTCCTTCCTTCAAAATCTTTGATGGCGTGGGACATCACATTGCACACTTAGGTTGGCTGTTGCAATGCAGGTAGCTTCTTCTTTTATATTGTTCATTAGCGATAATGTTGCATTTAATTGGTATGCCAAACTTTCGTTTGGTAAAGATATTTTGAGTTAGAGCCTCTTCATCAAGAGGTTTTGGAGCTCAACAAGGGTCATACCTCATTGTCACCAAGCAAAATCCAATGAGTCCTTATTGATTACATTCTCGGTGGAGAAACAGTATGAAATATCCATATATTTATCGACAACATGCCATTGAGATTCTCTTGAAGAATATCCATGGCCCTCTTTCATGCTTAAGGGTTTACAATCAAAACCTTGAGAAGTTAATCAATAAGGTGGCTACTCTACAAGAAGCCAAACAATTTTGCTTTCATGATTAATTGCCAAACCTCAAAGGCATTTGAGATGAAGATAGGCGGTCACAATTGATAAGAGCGACTAGCTAGGGTTTAGTTAGATAGGTCTCGAGCTCGGCAATCTCCTCTACCACCTCCCACCACCACCTGCCTATCATATGGCCACCTCTTGTCATAACAACCTCCATCGCCTCCTGGATCCTCATCGATCATCAATAATAATATTCAGTTGGTATCATCATTTACTCTTGTTGATAAGAATAAACCTTATTTATTCAAGAGGAGGTAGTCAGAAGATCTTTAAGAATCTCTTAAAGAAGCGATTTCAGTTACGAGCCTAGAAGGCGGAAGAGGCAAGTCGATCCTATTACCCTACCACCATCTTGGGATATGTCTTAGATTGCTTTACCTTTAAGGGCGGCTTTAGCTACAAGTTGGGTTCCATTATCATCCCTAAGGAATATCTACTAGAACAACCCTCTAGTTTTGTTAGGGTAATCCTTGGGGATGCGATCTTCTCAAGATAGAGGAAGGTTGTGATATTTTCCCATCCATCTCAGAAAATCATCTCTAAGATGGAAAGTTACAAACTCAAACCTCAACTCTAAGTAAGGTTTGCAAGTTGCTAAGGAAAACTTGAAGGTGAGGCCCACAACATCTACATTACTTGCAGATAGTTGTTGCACAACCACCATGTGTCTCAATCCACCATTGCAACTAATACTACTTCTTCCACTAGCTCCTCTTCACCAATAAGTGTTGTATCAAGAAAGGGCATTAAATCCCTTACCCTACTTACTTTATTAGATTTATATCATGTACCTCCACCAGAAGAAATCAATGAAGAAGCTATCTTACATCTTGTCTACTTATGATACTCATTTTATTCCTTTAAAAAACTCTCAAGTCTTATCAATAATAACTCTAGTTTGATCCTCCTCCTCTTCGATTTAGAAATCATCCAGTTTGCCCATTGAGATTGATTTGGAGTCATCGACTCGATGATCCCATAGGAGAAGGCGTAGGTGAACATGATGAGTAGTACTTTCCACTAAACCATCTCATGAAGTCACTAAAGTCAATCAGCAGTTCTACACATCTGGTAGCATCTAGGATAAGGGTAAACAAGTTATAGTTCTAGATCAAGAAGCCCCTGCAGATGCTCCACCCATGGATATGTTTGTGGAGGACCAACCAGTTGACTATGTCCTCACTAAAAAGTTGCGAGCTAAACTAAGCATATATGATTCCTCATCTTATCCAAAGAGATGGGAGTCATTGATCAAAGCTCTTCTTAATCAAAATATGCTTAGCTTAGTTGACCACTATTGGAGAGAGGAGGCATGTTATTCAAGAGAAGCTTGGAGTTATTCACGATGAAGACCTTTGTTGGGGTCAAGTACAACCATCCCCTACATCACGCTGGTGTTGACCTCACTTTTGGAGTGAGCTCTCAACTTCTCCATCTTAATAGGACTCCTCTAGACACTAAGAGTTCCTTAGTCTTGAGACACTTCTAGTGATTAGGTGAACACTTAACTCTAGAGACTTAGAAGGGTTTATCATAGAATTTTGGGCAACCCCACCCACATGGCTCAAATCCACCCATGTACACTCCTTCAAACTAATCCAACTAAAATCTCAAATAATTTCCAACTCAATTGATTTTCTCAAATCTCAAATCAAATCCAACTTTTGATTTTCTCAAATCTCAAATCAATTCAAATCATCATGAATCAATTCTAAATCCAATTCCATGATTGAAACTCATGATCAATTCAAACCCAAAACCTTCCCAAGCCTTATGAAAATTTTCCATGAGCTTAGCCAAACCCTTCAAATCAACCCAAAGCCAATTTCTTTATAAATAACTTATTTATCATTTATATTCACAATTATAAAAGAAATTGACATCCAAATTATCCAAATCAAATGAATATAAATCAAACCAAACCAAATCCCTTTTCCAAACTTTTGACCTACCTTAGCCAAATTCACATTCAAATCACTCTAATTCATGATTCTCTCATGGATCATTTATATTCTCATTTATATTCACAAATATAAATGAGATATAAATTCAATAAAATCAAATCAATATAAATTTAAAACTCAAATAAACCCAATTTATATCCTTTATGCCAATCTCTTGGGCTTAACCAAATCATCTCAAATCAATCCAAACCCTTGGTCTTCAAACAATCACTCCTTCAATCATGTGCCCATATATAAATATAAACTATAATCACCAAGCCAAAATCAAACTAGTCAAACCCATGATTCATCCTTTTGACTTGAAATTGTCAAATGAACCAAAACCCATTTGACTCCAAACCATTTACAATTGAATTTATATTTCCATCATAAGTCCATATGTGAGTTCAACCAAACTTAAATCAAGCCTTGATCAAATTGACCCATTTAGGCTCACTTGACCCAAAGTGACCTAAAGATTTTTTTGAGCTAAGTTAATCCAACCAAATTGGATTAAACTAAGCCCATCAAACCTCACACAACAATCATCCTAGAATGATCAATCACTCAAATTGGGTCAAACCAAGTCAAACTAGCCTTTGACCAAGTCAACACTTAGCCAAATGAAATCCAAATTGGCCAAAATTCACTATGAGCCAAATTGATTGAAACCATTGATCTAAACCAATTCATAATCAATGATTGAATATGACCAAACCATCAATTGAGCCAAACTAAGCCCAATTGGCCACTTGACCTAAGTTGACCCAAATTGACCTAAAAACCAAAATGGGTGAAATCTTGATCTAAGCCAAATTGATTGCAACCAATAGGTCAAATTCATTCCAAATTGATTGTTGAACTTGACCAAAGCTTCAATTGACCAATTAGACCCAACCTAGCAATTAACCATGAACTGACTTGAGGTCAAATCAACTTGAAATCAAACCAAATCAAAATTAATTGAAACCAAAGCTTGCAATACATTTTAAATGATCAACCATGCCTAAAAACACATGACCTAACTTAATTGGGTGAAATGGGTCAAATTGGTCAACTTGACCCATTTGACCTAAATGAACCTAAATGAACCAAAACCAAATCTAAACCAAATTGAACCAAACCAATGATACCCAGGCTCCAAATCATTTGAACTTGACTAACCCATGGTTTGACCCAATTTGACTAATTGGTCAACCTAATTTGATCAACTTGACTTAAAAGTCAAATTGAACCAATTCAAATCAAATGAACTCCAAATCACTTGAAATTTGGCCCAACCCACTTTTGAATCATTTCAAATTTGCCAAATCAAACTCATAGCCAAATGACCACTTTGCCCTTAGGTCAAGGGTATCCTATGACCAAATTCACTTAGAATTTGACCATTTATTTCTCAAGGCCACTTGGCATCCTTCTATTGGTCCACATGGGCACCAAGAAGGTGGTGAACCCAATCAACTTGGGTCAGCCATGACCCAAGCCAGGCCGACCTCCCCAATCACATTTGAATACTTGGATCACCAAATGCACTCACCACTCACATGGAAATCCACTCTCCCTCACTCTACTCTAAACAACCCATGTGGGATGTTTTCACTCAAACGTGCCTCCAATCCAAGCCATTGAGCCAAAATGGCAATTCATCCTCTCACCATCCGATCCAAGGAGGGAGATATACTCCCTCATTCTCACTCAAACAGTAATCCATTCCTCGAGCTTGAGAGGTTGAGTCGAAGCTTCCAAGCTTTTCCAAGCCATTCCGAGCTCCCCATTTCCCATTTTGGTTTTACTCAAAGCCAAAATAGGGGAGGTGAACTTAAACTCCAATTCATTCAATTATCAAATTAAATTAACCTTGCATGCACCATCCTTGGACTAGGCGAGATCAATGAATCATTTCCAAGTCTCCAAGCCACACCACTTGATCAAGGCGATCACCATTGAAGAGGAGCTTGGTCAAGAGCAAATTAATTCAAATCAAGACCATATTCCTTCAACGGCTTCATCTCTACAAAGAAGCTACCTCCTCCATTGGAAGAGCGGTGATAGCCTTGTGACTAATTGCTTGAAACGTAGCTATAGGAAAATTTGCTTGGTTCTTTTTTGAAGGAATTTTCATCCCATGTAATCTTGACCATTAGATTTGTGTCTCCCCTCCTTTTGAAGGCATGAGATCATTTTGATCATGAGCTTGGGTGAGCTCGAATTGAGCAATGATGGATGGTGTTAGTTTGTCATCCCTTGAAGGAGAAGGATCATATCTCATTCCATGTGATTGGAAAGGCGTTGTGATCAGATCAGATCCCATCGATTCCTTCTAAGCTGATTGATCTCAATCGATCTTAGATGACCGGCGCGTCCGCCATGCTAGGCCGGATGTGACAACTTAAATAACCTATCCCATCCACGTGAAAGGCTGCAGCGTCGCCACCACATAACTCGATGGGATTAGTGGTTTAATTAAGCTTAATTAATCCAATTTTAATGGAAACTTCTAAAATCATAACTAATTAGAAAAATCCAAAAAAAAAATACAAACTCATACTCATTTTAAAGATAATTGAGGAGAATAAGATAAAATTAAATTCAATTAATTTTGAACATTAATTTTCACTCAATTTGAGTTTTTATTAGAAATGTAATTAAGCTAATTACTCTCTAATTACTATAACAATTAATTCCAAACTTTTGAGATGATTAGTGAGATGACCTCTACCTCCATGATTTTCTTGGAATTTGTGCTTGATTGGAATTACTTATTTCATCTTTAATCCCTCTCTTAATTAATTAAATGACTAATTAGCATGATAAGTGAAGAATTCATTAATTAAACTTCGATCATTATAAAATAGTGAATAAACATAGGAATGATTAGAACATCTTTTAATATTTCTCCTAAGTTTATTTTTGTTTGGATAACACTTAATCAATTTGCAATTAATTAATGACATAATCACTTCATTAAATAGTTTAATTAATCAAACTCAAAACTAAATCATTCAGAACTCAATCATTCAATTCTTGGGTAGATTCTTGGGTGTTCAACGAGAATTCCAAAATTATAATCAAACTACATTTGTAGGAAGGTTATAAAAGTACTTAGTTAAACCCTTTAGCTTAATTAACAATAATTAGCAATTGCATTAGGCCCTTTAATTTCTTAGGTGCATTCTGATTTAATTTTCATGTGATTGCATATCATATGTTGGCTCATAATTACTTAGATAATCATGTTAAAGTGGTAATAGGGATAATTAATGGATTTAATTCATACCTTAACCTAATCAAAATATAAAATTAGCCTAATTATTCTAAATTAAACTAAACTAATTCACATGGAAAATGGATTAGGATTAGCAAACCCTTCTCATATTTCCTAATCAAATCAAATTCAAAAATAAAATCTCCTTAAGAATTTTGATTCATTTTAAATGATCTTATTTTATTTGATTGTCCGAGAATTAATTAGTGAATGAAGTCATGTGCTTACATCCCTTTATTTCTTTCCAATCATGCTAAATATTGCTTCCATATGAAATCATGCATTCATCTCTTTTAAAAATTATTCAAATAAAATATTTTCTTTCATGTCAAATTGCATGTGTTGGCTAAAATTAAGAATATGAGTGGCTATTATCACTATTAAAACCAAAAATTATTTTTAAAACTATAAATCAAAGATTATATGAAGTGATACTAGTTATAAATATTTATAAGCTTGTATGTGATTATAGCAAAAAGATGTGTATTATGAAGGTCTCTTTCCTTTTCTTAATATGGATTCATAGGATTTGCAAGTGTATAGTTCATTTGAAAGACACAACACTTGCTTATATTCCTATGTATCTCTATATTAATACTTAGAAAGGATCTTCATATTACACATGTAAATCATACAACCAAATAAATGAAACATAAATTTTGCATGGGTTTTCTCATTCTTGTAGTTTTGTACATATACATGTATTTAAGAAAGTGGTATATTAGTTTGGGCATCCCGGGATTGCGAGGCTTTAAGTAGGCCTAAGTAGGTCTTGTACCTTCGCTGGTGTAGAAAACAATGGCATACTCACTTATAACTTTTATACATGTGGATATGCATTTTGTTAATGGATGGAAAATCCCTCATTTAGAAAATAAATACATGCATTAATAATCTAATTAATAAATGGAATATCCAAATTTTCAAATCACATCTCTTTGCATTCATCATCAAAGTGTGCTAAGATTTCCATTGCATGTATAGGTATGCTTAGGATTATTCATATGCATATATACATGATGGAAAGAAATAAATGGTGTGTGTTATGGTAGTAATCCACCCTAACTAATCCTAAGATGCCTTTCTTATTAAATAGGGCTATTTAAAAAGAACCCAACTTATGATCAATTAAAATACATAATAAACCATTCACTAAGGAAATTCATTAATGAATCTACCTTAGAAATGCTTTAAGATAGGATGAAAGAGAAGTTCTTGTTGACCTCACTTTTGGAGTGAGCTTTCTTCTCATCTTAGACATAGGACTCCTTAAGGCATTAAGATTTCCTTAGTCTTAAGACATTTCTAGTGATTAGGTGAACACTTAACATAACTTTAGAGACTTAGAGAACCATAGGAATAGGTTATGCTGGGGTATTAGGAAAACTTGCCACATAGCTTGAAACTCTCTTCTTTCAAGTCAAACTTCAAATTCAAATCAACCTCAAATTCAAATCAACTTCAAACTCAAATCAATCAAAACTTCAAATCAATTCCAACTTAAATGATTTTCTCAAATCATTCAAATTCAATTCAAATCCAAAATCTTTCCTAAGTCACTTTTATTTCATCTTATGGAAGCTCAAATCAAATCAAATCACTTCAAACTCAGAAATTTTCTCTCAACCCATTTATATCTTCATTCATATTCACAAATATAAATGAAATATAAATTCAAATAAAACTAAATTCAAAACTCAGCCCAAATCTACAAATCCAACCTATACCCTTTCAAGTTAAATTCTTGAACTTAACCAAATCAAACTCAAATCAATCCAAACATTTAGATTTTCTCTTCAAACAATCAATTCTTCAATCACAAACCAAATTCAATCATAAATTTCAATCATCAAACTTCAAATAAAAATCAAACTCATGTTCATCCTTTGAACTTGAAATTGTAAAATGAATCAAAACCTATTTGACTCCAAATCACTTGAAATTGGATTTATATTTCAATCATAAGTTCATATGTGAGTTCAACTAAACTTAAATCAAGCCTTGATCAAGCCAATTGACCCACTTAGGCTCACTTGACCCAAAGTGATCTAAAACACCCTTTTGAGCCAAATTCTAATCCTACCCAAATTGGATTGAACTAAGCCCATCAAAACCTTAGATTATGAGCAACAATCATCATAGATGATCAATCACCCAAATTGGGTCAAACCAAATCAACCTTTGACCAAGTCAAATTAACCCAAATGAAACTCAAACTAGCCAAAATCCACCATAGGCCAAATTGATTGAAACCATTGATCTAAATGAGTTCATGATCAATGATTGAACATGATCAAGTCATCATTTGAGCCAAAGCCCAATTGGCCACTTGATCCAAGTTGACCTAAAAGTCAAAATATCAAATCTTGATCTAAGCTAAATTGATTGCAACCAATGGGTCAAATTCATTCTAAATCACTTGTTGAACTTGACCAAAGTCTCAATTGACCCAACTAGCCCAATTGACCATGAACCCAACTTGACCTAAAATGTCAAATCAACTTGAAATCAAATCAAATAAAATTGATTGAAACCAAAGCTTGAAAAATATTTCAAATGATCAACCAAGCCTAAACCAACCCATGACCTAACCTATTGGGTCAAATGGGTCAAATTGATCAACTTGACCCATTTGACCTAAGTGAACTAAATGAACCAAAACCAAATATAAATCAAATTGAACCAAATGATACCCATAGGTTCAAATGATCATTTGAACTTGACCTAACCTTGGTTTGATCCAATTTGAATTGTCAACTTGATCCAAGTTGACCCATTTTGACCTAAATGGGTCAACTTAGCCAAATCATATCAAATCAACACCAAATTCATTGAAAATTGGAACAACCCATTTTTTCAATCATTCAATATGAAATTCCAAATCAAAGCCAAATATCCATTTTACCCCTCAGTAGAACCTATGATCAAATTCACTTATTGGAATTTGATTCCAACTCAAGACCACTTGACATCCTCTTAGTGGATCATTTGGACACCAAGAGGGTGATGATCAATGGGTTTGGGCCAGCCAAACCCAACCTAAAGCCAAAATTGACCACTCACTCAAAATTCTCCACATGGATCACCTCCCACACTCATTTTAACACATGTGCACCTCCACACTCACCTCTATCAAAATTAAACCACATGGCACTCCTAACAATATAAAACCCATTCCATCGTGGAAATTTGATCAAAATGGCAAGAAGGCTCTCGTCACCCGATTCAAGTAGGGGAGATATACCTCCCTCATTCCATTCCAATTCATGCTGTATCTGATTGAGCTGAGGATCAAAAAATGCATCCATAAGCTTCCCCAAGCATTCCTAAGCTCATTCCAATTTCCCTTCATGGTTTTGCCTGAACAGGGAGGTGAGGGAGATTTCAAACTCACTCAAATTCTTAAATAAAGTCCAATTCTTCTTACAAGCACCATCCAAAGTCAAGATTACCCAAAGCTTTTCCCAAGCCTCTAAGCTGAAGGGGAGTTCGATTAAAGCCGCAAGTTACAGAGCAAGCTTTGGTTAATTGGAAGATTCACTATAAATTGAAGCTTCAAACCTTCAATAGGGCTTTTGTCTCCATTAGACAAAGCTACCTCCCAATGGTCGAAAGCCGAGCCTCAGGTATGACTCAAACCGAGCTTAAGTTAGAAAATCCTTGGTATTTTGAAGGGAATTGTAATCCCAATAGAATTCTTGGAGCTTCTCCTTGCTTCTAGATGGTGTGGGTTGAATTTAGCCCAATCCGAAGCTCAAGTGCTCGGATCAAGCGGAAGGATGGACGATCTCCTCTCGCGTAGGTTGGGATGAATCATGGACTATCCATATCACATGTTTTGATGGATGATCGTTAAAACATGCTAAATCTACTGATTAATCCCTTTAAAACCATAGGTTTAATCCCACATCCCATCTTTGATCAGGGAAAGTGGGTAACGCCGTGACATGGTACTGATTTGATAACTTAAATAACCAATCCCATCGCGCATGAAAAGCAAGCGTCGGCCGCCACATGCCGACATGATTAGTTAATTAGGCTTCCTAATTACCTAATAATCATAAAACTTCATAAATTCATAACTAAATGTAGAAAATCCAAAAAAATGCAAACTCAAGTTCATTTTAAAGATAATTTAAGGAGGAATAATATAAAATTAATTTTGATTGATTTTGAATAGTATGCTTCACTCAATTTGGGTTTTATTAGGAATGTAATTATTAATTCCCCTAATTACTTAGTAATTAATTCTAAACTCCTTAGGGTTAATTAGTGGATGACCTTTACCTCTCATGAGTTTCTTAGAATTTATTATTGGTTTAATTAGGGTATTATTCATTCCTAATCACTCCCTTAATTAATTAAATAATTAATTAACCACAATTAAACATAAATCCATTAATTGCTAATCACTAATCATTGAATGGACTTAGGGAATGAGATTAGGATTCTTTTTCCAATCTCTTCTCCCTAAGTTCACTCCATTTGGAAAACATTTAATCAAGTAATAATGGCTTAATCACTTTAAATTTTAATTAATCAAAATTCAAAATCAAATCATTCCGAACTCAATAATCTTAATTCTTGGGTAGATACTTAGGTGTTCAATAACCTAAGCTTTTAAGGAAATCATATCCAACCGCATGTGGGAAGGTTATGAAAGTACTTAACTAAACCCTTTAGCTTAATTAATCAATGATTATGAGCCAATTGCATTAGGCCCCTTTTTTTTCTTAGGAGCATTGCTGATTTAAATTCAATATGGTTGCATATCATATGTTGGCTCAATTGTTAGGATTATTAGGTTAAAGTGGTGTGTAAGTGGTAATTAATGGATTTAATTAACACTTTAATCTAAACAAAATATAAAATCAACTTAATTATTCTAAAGATTAAACTAAATCAATTCACACATGAGGAAATGGGTTAGACCAGCAAACTCTTCTCACTTTTCCTAAATCAAATTCAAAAAATAAAATAAAAATCACTTTAAAGAATTTTGATTCACTTTAAATAATCTTATTTTATAGGATTGTCTTTAGAATTAATTAGGATGAATGAAATCACATGCTTACATCACTTTATCTCTTTCCAAGTATGTTAAATTTTGTTTTCCATGTGAACTCATGCATTCATATTTTTTTTGAAAAATTAAAAAATGAAATATTTCCTTTATGTTAAATTGCATGCTTGTCTAAAGTAAGAATATGAATGTCTATTATTTCTACTAAATAAAAAATTATTTTCAAAATCTATGAATAAAAAATCATAAATGAAAGTATGCTACTTATAAATACTTATAAGCTTGCATGTGATTATATAAAATGTTATGTGACTTTCTTCTCTTTTCTTATCATGGGTTTGTATAGGATTTGCAAAGTGTATAGTTCATTTGAAAAGAACATAACACTTGCTTAAATCCTCCCTATGCACTCCTATGTTATGACTTCAAAAGGATCTTCACATTTACATGTAAATTGCATAACCAAAATCAAACAAAATCTTTGCATGACTCTTCATCCATTCATTTGCTTTTGTACATGCACATGTATTTAAGAAAAGTGATATATTATTCTGTACATCTGGGTTGAGGCTTTAAGTAGCCCCAAGTAGGTCTTGTACCTTACACCCCGGTGTAGAAAATAATAGAGTCAGACTCACTTATGTCTTTCATACATGTAAATGTGCATTTGATTAATGGATAAAAGAGTCCCTCTTTTCTACTTAACAAAATTATGTTCATGAAGCATGCAATTTTTCTTAAACAATATCTCTTTGCATTCATCATTAAGGTGTACTAAAGTTTGCATTTAAATGTATAGACATGCTTAGGATTTATTCATATGCATTATATATACATGTTGGAAAGAAATAAGGGTTGTGTTTTGTAATAGTAATTCACTTTAAATAATCCTAAATTGCCTTTTCTTATTGAATAGGTTTATTTAGAGCAAATCTAAACCTAGGATTAATTACAACACATAATAAAATATTCACTAAAGAAAAATCATTAATGAATTTATCTTAGGAATTAAGGTAGGGAAAGAAGTTTTCTTCTCTTTTTCTCTCTTACAACTTTTAGTAATTAAGTGTAGGTTCATTCAAACCAAATAAAAGCATCAAATAAAATTGACTAATCAACTAAATCACTTAAAATGAAACTACCCTCTAAGTTGAATCCTTTTGCACTTAGAAAATTCCAACCTTAAAGCTAAGACATGCCACACAAGCCTTAAATGGCACACACATTAGGCTAATTCATCATTTCTAGCTCTATGTTAGGGGTGCATGGTTTGATGCCCGATTTGTTTTATGATATAGTGTTTTAGACTATATGTTAGGTAAAGGACTTCGATGATAGGATGATCTTAGTATCATTATCTTATGGGGGATTGTGCTTAAGCGTAATAAAAAATATAAAGGCTTTTATAGAGTGTTTATACCCTAAGCATAGTCCAAAATAGGCCATGTGAATTTGGTTACACATGTGTGGGTGCTAAGTCCAATTTATTCATATAACCGCTTGGGATGTGTGGAGTGTTTTGCTAATTCTATTTTGCGTGTTTAGTTAGATTTTACATTTCCCATTTTCATGTAATTTTACAATTAGGATTTGGAATGAATGTTATGGGAGGTGAAGGTGAACATTGGTCATAAGACTATGTCTTATGTACCATGTGAAGCCTGGAGCAACTATTTTCTAACAAAGCCGAAGGAAGGAAGGAAAGAAGCAAATGAAACATGAAGAAAGAAAGAGAAATGAAGAATAAAGAATGAAGACCCCCATAACATAATTCCTTCTAAATTGTAATTATTGATTTATAAATCCAGGTTGTATAAGGGTAGAGATTGGCTACCCATATTTCTATTTGATGGAGCCCAACCACAAAGGCCTTTTATTCTTTTGTGGTAGCTTATAAAATTATTTGATGTTTTTATGCATTAAGGTATGTTTTCCTAGTTTCTTTTTTGCTTTGATGAATGGCCTATGCGATTAGGTTCTTAAGAAAAATAAATTTTCTATCCAATTAATCAACTCAAAATTAAAATTTAATAACTCATAACCTCACTTAAAACCTAGGACATAAATCAAGAAATAAAAGATTTAACAACCCCTTAGTTGGATGTTGTATGTTTCACATCATGCATAAAATTATCTTGCTTCACTCTTGCTTATGGAGGGCTTCCACCTTCATAGTAAACATGGCTTAACCTTTGAGAGCCATGGTGAAAACTCCTCTCCTTCTGATTTTGGCCCATAACCAATTTCTCAATTAGGCATATGAATTCCATTGCTGTCAAATTAATTGTCCAAAAATAAAAATAAACTTAACAAAATTTTCATTAGATTTAAGTCATGTGTTCATGCCATACATGATCTAGTCTCTTAGGGAGTGAGTTTAAGGACATAGTCTCTTTCTAAATAAACAATAACAACCTAGCTATCTTAAAAAAGTGTATGACTTGCCTACATGTATTTAAAATTATAGGAGGAGTTAGTTGGGCCAAGCTTGTAAGTCCAAGGTTTATCCTCTATTATGAAGGTAAACCATATGTTTTTTTACCTTAGAATGGGTTCTGCTCTAAAGCTCCTAGATTTAGGTTCTGAGGTTGCTACTTCTCTTTGTGGGCTATAAGCATAAATCCTCACCTCTTAGGCATTTCCATGATCTTGTGTTATGAAATTGTAAGCCATAGATTTCTAATAAAAATTTAACTCAAATAATTCTCTTCAAATTTCAAAATATAAATCCTAACCATAGATAGTTTAGGATGCTTTACTAGGCTTCCTAGTATCATAAGAATCCCCTACATATCTCCTTTTTGGTTTCAATAATAACTCTCCTCTTGATCAATCAATCCACTTGATCTTCCAAAAATAAACCAATTGATTGATAGTTGTATCTTTGAAATCATTGGAAATAACAATCATTTACCTTAATTGAGAGTATTCTTAAGGAATCTCATTTCTTAAAATGTAATTAACTATGGAGGATTGCCTCCATAGGAACTTAATGAACATTTAAAATAAAGACTACTTTACTTTTTCATGTAAAGTAGGGAAAGAATATCCAAAGACCCATTGTCCTTGGGAGTCCTTATGTGATTAGGTCCATTGTAGATGGTGACTTGTCTCTCGAGATAGTACATCATTCCTCAATGTCGATCCGATCACCCTAATAAGAACATCGTGGATCTATGGTTCAAACAAGCTTTTTATTTTTGTTTTTATTTATTCATTTAGACAAAGATAAAAATAAAACAAAATTCACCATGATTTTCGCTAGGGAAGGTTCCTCTCTCCATTTTTGGAAAATGATCGTTGTCACCAAGTATCGATAGTGGGTATTTTTATATGAACTATCTTCTTTTTCTATTGGCACTTCATTTATTTCTTTCTTAAGCGCTAACATCCTTTAGGTTTTAAGACCTCACCCTGTAGGTCTTCAAACCCCTATTAAGTTCCCCAATTGGTGAAAATAAAAATTTAATAAAAGAAATAACTAAAGACTTCCTTAACATTTATATGGTAAGGAAAGGTTCATTCTAAAATAAAGAAAAAAAAATCCTTTATAAAAACAATACTTTCCAAAAGTAATTTTGAAAACAAAAGCACACATAATAAAATATTTGCACCTCATCTAACAATCTTCAAGATTATTAAATGTAGGATCTTTTCAAAAAATCAAAATCAACAATCATGTTTTCAAAAGAATAAATCAACAATCTTCTTTTCAAAAGAAGAAAATCAACAATCACCTTTTCAAAAAATAAAATCAACAATCATCTTTTCAAAAGCACAACTGAACATCCTCATTCAATATACTTAAATTTATTGAATGAAGATTTCATTTCAAAAAATAAAATCAACAATCACCTTTTCAAAAATAAAATCAACAATCATCTTTTCAAAAGCTCAAATGAACATCCTCATTCAATATACCCAAATTTATTGAATGAAGATTTCATTTCAAAAATAAAATCAACAATCACCTTTTCAAAAAACAAAATCAACAATCATCTTTCATAAAGCATAATTGAAAATGAACATCCTCTTTAATATACCCAAATTTATTAAAAGAAGATTTCATTTCCAAATAAAATCATATCATAACATTGAAATTTTATTTCAACATATCTCACATATGTTGAAGTTAAAATGCCTTTCTTTTCAAAAGTATAAATTTGAAGATAAATCTCTTCATTTAATACATCCAAATGTGTTGAATGGAGGTTTCATTTTCAAAACAAAATCACACTATTTGAAATTCCACTCAACACATTTCACATGTGTTAAGTTAAAATTTTCATCTTTTCAAAAAAGCAATAAATCACAGAGAAAATTTCATATTTGAAAAATAAAACATAATTGACTCCTATTTGACATACCCAAATTTGACAAGTGAGAGTTTCATTTTTCAAAATAAATTTAGATCTTTTATTTAGCATACCCAAATTTGCTAAGTAAAGATCCCTCTTTCAAAATCAAAACATCAAAATCAAAATACATTTGAACCTTATTTAACATACACAAATATGCTAAGTAAAGTTCCCATTTTCAAAATCAAAAAAAAAATAAAAAAACACATGGATCCTTTATTTAGCATACCCAAATTTGCTAAGTAAAGATCCTCTTTTCAAAAATCAAAACATCAAAATCAAAATGCATTTGAACCTTATTTAACATACACAAATTTGCTAAGTAAAAGTTCTCATTTTCAAAGTTCAAAATAAAAATCAAAACACACATGGATCCTTTATTTAACATTTTTCTAAGTAAAGCTCTCTTATCAAAAAAAAAAAAAATCAAAAGAAAACACATTTGTATTTTCTTTATTTAGAATACCTAAATTTGCTAAGTAAAGAATCCTCTTTTCAAAAAATCAAAACAAAACACATTAGGATTCTTTATTTAGCATACTTGCTAAGTAAAGATTCTCTTTTCAAAATCATCAAAACAAAACACATTTGAATTTCCTTTATTTAACATACTTTGCTAAGTAAAGATCCTCTTTTCAAAATCACCAAACACAAAATACATTTGGATTCTTTTATTTAGCATACTCAAATTTGCTAAGTAAAGATCCTCTTTTGAAAATAATAAAACACTTGGACTTTATTTAGCATGCCCAAATTTGCTAAGTAAAGATTTCATTTTCAAATTCACACATGATTCATAAACAAGTTTAACGAAAGAAGAAAATTATTTTCAAATAACTCATTTAGCATACCCAAATTTGCTAAGTGAGCAATTCCAAACAAAATCAATTGACTTTTACTTTAACATACCCAAATTTATTAAATGAAGGGTTGCTCAAACACAAAAATCAAATTAAAATATGAACCAATGGAAGCATTAATCTCTTCAAAATATTTGAACCCATTTTCAACATACACAAGTTTGTTGAAAATGGATACTAAATTAAAAAATCTCTTCTCAATTCCAAACTCAAAATCTCTCCAAATTCAAAGATCCCCACTTAACATATCCAAAATATTGAGTGTGGGTTCAAATTCTAAAATAAATTAATAAATATGATTTGGGTTTGTTTTTCAAAATTGCAAAAGTTCAACCCGCCAGCTTTTCGCTTTAGTTGAGTTTAGTATAAATGGAAGCTTAAAAGTACATGTTTACTTTTTCTTTTGGGATGGATTTTGCCTGATCACCTCCCATAGTTTGACTTTGTCCACCTCATTCATTTTGGCCAAGGTTTTGAGGGGACTAGGATCACTTGTGAGGGGACCACCTTCATAATTGCAAGAGTGTGGTGACTGACGTGTCGGTCATCCATGTTGAGATAGATTAGTTTTTTCTCACTAAAGAGGAAGGTGGCAGCCTCCTCAAGTAGCGACCAGCTTGCTGGGTTCCTATTTCTACCCTGGAAGCACACACTCATTGGCTTCTTCCAAGGGGAAGGCTCCCCCTATCTTCAAGGATAGTCCCCTACCTACAGAGATAGGGTCTAGTTCCCATGCTCCTCTAGCAGGACCAGGCCAACATGCCATAAGATCAAGCGGCATCATGTGTGCATAGCTAAAGAGATGGAGGTAGCTACTCGGTAGTAGAGGAGTTACCCAGATTCTTCCTCCGATCAGAGAATAAGTTTCACTCCCTCTTGGTTTGATGGAGAAAGATATGGGAGGATCTCGTTTACCTCCACCCAGCTTCATTTTGAGGTTCCAACAAGTTCAATGGTTCAAAGATGAAAGCCAAGATCAAAGATACTCCTTTGATGTTCACTGGTGATGGATGTAGCTAGGAGATGCCACCAATGTCGTGCACGGTGTGGTCCTACATCAACCACCCCACATTCTTCATACATTGGCCTTATGGCCATTTGAGTGTCTTACGACATAGTGAGTTTGATTGATCCTCCTTCTTCTAAGGGTCACCGGTTCATTCTAGCTCATCATAGACTAATTTTCCAAGTGGGGAGGCAATCCCACTTAGAGGTCACACAAAGACATGCTCCAATTTTTTAGGAACCATATCGTATAAAAAATTATTAACCTCGATAATGGTATATTCACAACACTAAAATCAATAGCTTTACTTGAAGGCACAACATTAGAAGAGATTCTACCATCTATTATTCGAGGACAAATGGATTAGCATAAGCATTCAACAAAACTCTCATCCAAATATTAAAGAAGACACGGCGATAATAAGAGACAAGGTGGTATGAGTAGTTAGTTGAAGCCTTGTGGGGCCTACCTCCATACAAAAAACTCCAACTCGCCTACCCCTTTCTCCTTAGTGGGTAAGCCATTATACCACTAGAAGTCCAACTCCCATCATTAAGGATAGTGGGTAGTGGGTAGACTACAAAGAATGACAAGCTACCTATAAGAGCTCAAAGGTTTGGAGGAGAGACTTTGGGGTAATCTTGAGTTGTATAAAGCTAAAATAATTCAAGCTCACAATAAGTTGGTCGTAGAGCTTTTCAAGTAGGAGAGATTATTTTAGTTCAGGAGACCAATTATTGCAGATGAGAAGCAAGTTTAAACCCACTTGGGAAGGCCTACCAAGGAGGATCTTAACTTATAAATTGTAAGGGAGAGCACGTGCTTCCAATCAATGGGCTCTACTTAAAGAAATACTATCCATAAATCTTGTTTGAAAATAATCATGAATAAAACTTCTTTTCATATCAAATCCCATCTCTTGTGTGTTAGAAATATTCTTTTGCTTGCAAATCCAGTGTGTTTAGAGTAAGAGAACCCCAATGGCATCCTATCCCTCCATAACATTTCCTCCAGGGGATAAGTGTGAGAGAACCAAAGAGGCATCCTATTTCAGCACAACTAACTAGGTGCAAGAGAACCCTAAAGATCATATCCCTTCTTTCACAACACAAACAAACACATATCCTTTATCTCGGCTATTTTGATGTGGGAGTAAGCCCCCACCTCAATTTATTAGTCAGCTCTAGCTAGTGTGTCACCCTAGTGGTCATTGTGTGGCGTGTGATCCCCACGCTTTCTTCCGGACTTGATCATTGTAAACCAATGAGCTTTATCGCCGGTTTTAACCACAACCTACCACATGTTGACTTTGTTTAGGATGTGTAAGCTACATGCTTTTTTTAGACTAGCCATCAATTAGGTTGAGTGTATTTGAGATTTAGGATAAGTCTCTCCTCCCCTTTCTCAATCTTGGGTTTAGTCCTCGCCAGAAGTAGTCACCTAGGTCGATAGCCCCATAAGATAGAAGACTATCGATGATCAATTCCTCTTTAAAGAGATGTAAGTATACATGCCTTCTTTCACGATTTAAACATGTGCACCTTAGGTTGGTTGGTTATCACGCCATGATGGCAACCCACTCTGGATATCACTCTGCCATGTGAGTCCCACTGCGTTCTCCTTGAGTTGACCATCAATGCCTATAAGCTTTCTTTTATAGGTTTTAGATAATGCCCCTGCGCCCTGCTCTATTTATATCACATCCTTAGCGACCCCATTTAGACACTACCCTTTACTCTTGGATTGACAGGTCTCCCTTTCTGGCTGCCCTTATGGTTGAAGATTCTATTCGAGATGCACGAATTCTCCCTTGGTCCAAGAAGTGCGAGATAAGACTAGGCGACAGCTCCTTCGGTGTGGTCCCCACAATCAGGGTCCACAAACATAAAACAAATAAAATATATCTCGCTTGTGGATTAGGAACTCAAGCCTCCACCCCTTTCTCAGTAGGCATCCTATCTTTAAGGCCAAAACTCCTATAGAATCGCTGACTTTCTTTGAGTTGAGATAAGTCCTCGGTCAAGACTCTCTAGAAGTCTCCCTTAGGTCAGGGTTTTGTGTAAGTAACGCCTGCCTTATGTGGAGGATGTGAGTCCCACATTTTTTCCTAACTTGACCATTGCACTTGAAGTTGGTTAGCTCTAGCTCACCGTGGTAGACTATCCCTTTGGATTTGTAAACCTAAGACGGTCAGCGATAGCCCCTTCTTAGTGGATCCATCACACACCGACAAGGTCCATCTCATCAAATTCATCAACCTCTCTAGTAGAGCTTCAAATCATAAATCAACAAATCAAATTAAACTCTCATCTCTAGCGGATGCCCCATCAATTAACTCAAATCAAATTTCTCCCATGAGACTCAAATCAAATCAAACCTCTATCCGGGATAACCTCAACCTACTTCCTTAGTGGAAGGTTCATGCACTGATCCCCTAGCAGATTTTTTCTTCCCAAATCACATGAAGTCAACTCAAACTTTTATCCTCTATCCCCATGGAAGTTTGAACTGCTTCCAGTGGAAAGTTCACACACTTGATCCCTCAAGATATCATTTCTTCCTTTCTTATGCCCTTGGCACAAGTTGAGTTGCATTGCATTGAGATTCTATCATCATGCCTTGGGTTTAGGGATAGATCATTTCTAGTGTTTGTGATCCTTGGACGTTGTTGATTATCTGCAATGTGCCATGTACCACACCTGCTTCCACCCATTGACCTTTATTGACCTTTTTGGAGTGAGCTCTTAACTTCCTCATCATAGATCTAGGAGCCTTATAGACTCAAGAGTTCATTAGTCTTAAGACACTCTAATGATTAGGTAAACACTTAACCTCTTAGAAAGAGTTATCCATAGGGATAAGTTTAGGGATTTAGGAGGACTTGACTACTCTAGCCTAAACCCAATCATTTCTTACATCTTTCAAACCAAACCTCAAATTCAAATTCAAATTTAAATTCCAAATCCAAATCATAAATCAATTCCAAATCAAATGATTGAAACCCATGATTAAATTCAAATTCCAAATCTTTCCTAAGCCCTTTATTTTCATCTTATGGACTTAGCATTAAGAAAATCAAAATAAGTCCAAATCTAAGTGATTTTATCATGAATTATTTATATCTTCATTTATATTTCCAAATATAAATGGAGTATAAATTCAAATACTTAATCCAAAATTGAACCAAAAATCCAATTTATACCCTTTTAAGCCAAGTCCTTGAACTTAAAATCTATCAAACCAAATCAAAACCCATGGATTTCTTCATGATTCAATCATTCCTTCAATCATTACCCCAAATATAAACACAAACTATAATTATCAAATCAAATCCAAGCTAACCCAAATCAAACCCAAGTTAACCCTTTTGACTTGAAATTGTCATATGAACCAATATCCATATGGATCCAAATCACAATTGAATTTATATTTCCATCTCAAACCCATTTATCAATATAACTAAACTTGAATCAAGCCATGATCAAGCCAATTAACATTTAGGTTCACTTGACCTAAAGTGACCTAAAAGACCCTTTTGAGCCAAGTTATAATTCAACCCAAATTAGATTAAACTAATCCCATCCAAACCTAACAACATGATCAACAATCATCCTAGGTTAATAAATTATCTTGAAGTAGGTCAAACCAAGTCAACCTAGCCCATTGACCAAGTCAACACTTGACAATGAAACCCAAACTAGCCAAAATCTACCATAGGCCAACTTGATTAAAACCATTGATTCAAACCCATTGATAACCAATGATTGAACATGACCAAACCCTCACTTTAGCCAAACTAAGCTAATTTGGCCATTTGACCTAAGTTGACCCAAATTTGACTTAAAGAACCAAAAATAAGTCAAATCAAAATCCAACCACAATTAATAAAATGGCTCAAGTTCATTCTAAATCACTTATTGAACTTGACCAAAGTCATTGAGCCCCTTGACCAATTGGTCAACTTGACTAACTTATCCCAAATTGACCTAAAGGGTCACAAAACCAAATTAATTCCAAATTAAACCAAACCAAAGCTACAATCATTTTCACTATTGAACTGAGTCAACACGACCTAATCAAATTGGTCAAATTGGTTAACTTGACCCATTTGACCTATATGAGCCCAACTAAGCCATAATCAAATCCAAAGCAAATTGAATCAAACCAATGACACCAATACACTCCAATTGGTCTTGTGAACTTGACCAACCCTTAGTTTGACCTAATTTGACCAATTGGTCAACTTGACCAACCTAAACCAATTTGACTTAAATAGGTCAAGCTAAATCAAATCAAATAAACTCCAAACCACTTGAAATTTTGCTAACCCACTTTTGACCATCCCCCAAATGCCCAAATCGAACTCATATCCAAATGACCATTTTTTCCTTATGTTTAGGGCACCCCATGAGATAAAACACATGCTCATTTCCTCCCCTTTCGACACCCATAGGTCCACTTAGGCATCTTGGACCATTACCTAACAACCCAAAGGTGGTTGGGTGGCCATGATCCATGGGGTGATGAATCACCTCCCCATTCCCATAAAGCTTTTGAAACCAACAACAAGTACCTTCTCCCTTGGCATCCACCTCCAACCAAACCGAGCCACATCATGCACTGGGACCTCCACTAGCCTTTAAAATGGCAAATTGATCAAGAAGAATCCAAATCGACCATGGCTATCTAATCCAAGGAATGAGGGGTATACCCCACTCATTCTCACTCAAGTAAAGGAGACACACTTGATTCAACCCTAGCAGCCAAGGAGAGAGTTCCTAAAGAGTTTTCCAAGCTTTCCCAACCTCCCTTAAATCCCCATTCTTGATTTTATGCAAAATTGAAATAGGGAGGCCACCTTTGATTCCCATTTGCTCAAATCTCCACCAAAGTGCAATTAAGCACACACCTTCCTTAGAGCAAGAACTAATCCTGAAGGGTAGAGTTCGATCAAGCAGACCACCTACACCTAGATTGGTCTTCGAGCAAACTACAACATATCAAGGCTCATGCACTCAATAAAGCTTCGTTTCTACCAAATGAAGCTTCCTCAATCGTTGGAACTACCGGTCATAAGCTCGGTGAGATATGCCATTGAAACCCATTCTTGAATAAAAAATAAGTTGGTCTTTTGTGAGAGAAATTTTCATGTCATCGCTTTCTACCATTGGATTTGATTGTTGTGCTTCCCCAAGGTGTGAGATTATTTTTATCTCCATCCCAGCTGGGATCGATGGACGGTGTTGACCTCTTTTTTTAGAATGAGTTCTCAACCACCCATCTTAGACATAAGACTCTTAGACTTTAAGAGTTCCTTAGTTTTAAGACACAAGGTGGACACTCAACCTAGGCCTAGAGACTTAAAAGAGTTATAGGAATAGGTCATGCCTTAAGAAAATATACCTACCCTTAGCTTGAACAATTCCTCACCTTCCTTTCTTCAAGTCAAACTCCAAATCAATCATATTTGATTTTTCTCCAAACTCCCTTAGGGGTGTTAAGAAAATCTACCTACCTTAGCTGAACAATTCCTCACCTTCCTTCCTTCAAGTCAAACTCCAAATCAATCATATTTGATTTTTATCCAAACTCAAATCAACTCCATGTGATTGAAACCCATGATTGAAATCCATGATTGAAATCCATGAATAAAACCCATGAATAAAATTCCTAAGTTCAAATTTTCATAAGTCCTTAATTTCTCTCTGGACTAGCCTAAATCATGATCAAACTAAATCAAATCCTTGAGATTTTTCATGATTCATTTATATTCTCATTTATATTCACATATATAAATGAAATATAAATTCAAACCAACCAAACTAAACTTAAAATTCAAAATTAATTCATGAAATTTCCTAAGTCTTTCAAATTCCTTTTGATGGACTTAGCCTAAATCATGATCAAATCAATTAAAATTCATGGGATTTTCTCATAACTCATTTATATTCTCATTTATATTCACATATATATAAATGAAATATAAATATAAATCAATCAAATCAAATCAAAAAAATTAAATTCTAAATCTAAAATCCTTCTTAAGTCCTTTAAATTCCTTTAATGGACTTAGCCTAAATCATGATAAAATCAATTCAAATTCGTGGATTTTCTCATAACTCATTTATATTCTCATTTATATTACATATATAAATGAAATATAAATATAAATCAATCAAATCAAATTCAAAAAAAATTAAATTCCAAATCTAAACTCCAAAATTTCCTAAGTCCTTTAAATTCCTTTTAATGGACTTAGCTTAAATCATGATCAAATCACTTCAAATTCTTGAAATTTTCTCATGATCCATTTATATTCTCATTTATATTCACATATATAAATGAAATATAAATTCAAACAATCAAAACAAATTCCAAAATCAAACTCAAATCAACTCAAAATCCAACCTAAGCCTTTCAAGTCAAAATCTTGAACTTAGACTAATCAACTTCAAATCAAGCCAAACTCTTGATTTTCCTTCATGATTCAATCAACCCTACAATCATGAATCCATATATAAATACAAACTTCAATCACTTAATCAAAATCCAATTCAAAAAATCAAACCCCAAATCCTTCATATTCTTCTTTGAATATGAAATTGTCAAATGAATCAAAACTATTTGACTTCAAACCACTTGCAAAATGGATTTATATTTCAATCATAAGTCCATATACAAGTTCAATCAAGCTCAAATCAAGCTTTGACCAAGCCATTTGACCCACTTAGGCTCACTTGACCCAAAGTGACCTAAAGTACCCTTATGAGCCAAATTCTAATCCTAACCAAATTGGATTGAATCAAACTTACCCTCTCTCATCATGATCAACAATCATCATGGGATGATCAATCAACCAAATTGGGTCAAACCAAGTCAAACCTAAGGGTTGACCAAGTCAACACTTAGCCAAAATGAAACCTAACATAGCCAAAATCCATCATAGGCCAAATTGATTAAAAACCATTGATCTAAGTTCATTCATGAACTATGTTTGAACTTGACCAAGCCAACATTTGAGCCTAACCTAGCCCAATCACTTGACCAAGTTGACCCAACTTGACCTAAAAGTCAAAATGTGTCAAAACTTGATCTAAGCCAAATTGATTCAAACCAATGGGTCAAGTTCATTCCAAATCACTTGTTGAACTTGACCAAAGCCTCAATGGCCAAAACTCCTAACATAGCCCAATTGACCTTAGACCCAACTTGACCTAAAGGGATTATGTTGAGCCAAATTTGAACTTAACCAAAATTGATTGGAAATAAAGATACCAATCCACTCCATATGACTAACCAAACCTAAACCTACCATTGACCTACCTCAAATAGGTCAAATGGGTCAAATAGGTCAACTTGACCCATTTGACCTAAATGAAGTTTATGAGCCAAATTCAAACTAAAGAAACCAAAACATTTCAAATGGTCATATGAACTTGACCCAACCCTTGGTTTGACCCTTTGACCAATTGGTCAACTTGACCTAAGTTGACCCATTTGACCTAAATGGGTCAACATGAGCAAACCTTATCAAATGAATTCCAAATCTCATGAAACTTGGCCAAACCTAATTTCTCCACATACCCAACATATCCAAATTAAAAAATTAGCCAAATGACCATTTTACTAGAACAAATTATGGACTAATCCATGGGTAATTTGGTCATGCCCCTCTTCATATCAACTTGATGCCTTCCTAATAGCTCAAGGGGACCTAATGAAGAGTGGTGCACCAACCCAATGGGTTTGGTCACCCCAAATGGACCCAAGCTAAACCCCACCCCTAGCTCAAATTGGCTCATTTCAAATCCTCCTTCCACCCAATTTGAAGCACATGGGAGTTTACCAATCCACTCAAGACCTCAAACCCGACCATGTGCAAAGATCTACAAACCTAAATAAACCTTTCCATGTGGTCAATTGGATCAAAATGGAAAGCTAAGGCTGATCCGATTTCCATGGGGAGATATACCCCCCTAATTCAATTTGAAATGATGATTCCCACATTGAAGCTAGTGAGTAGAACCTTAAGAGAGCCATCCTAAGCTTTCTAAGGATTAGAAAGGGCATTTCTTAATTTTCTTCATTGGAAAATGGGAGCTCACTTCAATCCTCAACTTCCTCACAAAATCCATTCCACCTCTTGTACACTCCCTCAAGGGATCAAGTCGAGTGCACCTAAGCATTCTCTCAAGTTCCCAAAGCAAGGAGGAGCTCATTGGATCAAAGGCAAGGAAGATTAAGTGTGTTGGTCCATAGGAGATCTACTCAACCCCAAGGCTTGAAACTTTCAGGGTCTCCACTAGACAAAGCTACCTCATCGAGCTCGAGCACCGATCACCTCGACAAGGTATGAATTTTCTAATGACTTAGCTTAGGAGGTGTTGGTCTTTGTGAAAGAAATTTTCTTGTCATGAGAAATCCACCGTTGGATAGGCTTTCATTAGCTTTAGATGGTGTGGGAACAATCATCCCAATGAGCTCAATCGAGCCGATCTTCCCTTAGATCATGATCTCTATTGAGCCTAAGGGAAGAATTGGGAGATCCGGCCATCCATCCGCACATTTTAGATGGATGGCCAAGATTATTCCATGTTTTGAAATGAATTATCCCTTTGAAACCGGGATGATCGCGGATCCTTGATCAACGAGGGATCAAAGCACATCCCACCGCCATGCCATCTGCGTGACACTTGGTGAGTAGCTCATGGCGGCGACACGTAAAGCGTAACCGCCCACGCATGTCGTCTGTGAGATGATATAATTAGTTAGAGGATTTAATTAATATAATTAATGATCTTCAAAATTCATATGTCCCTCAATAAAATTTACAAAATATTAGGTAAAATCTATGGAAAGATAATTCAACCTAGAATATTTTAAAAATGATTTCAATGGATTTTGAATTATGCTTTTCTCGATTTTGGGTTTTATTAGAAATATCATTTTGCTAATTACTTAATTAATCCTCAACTTAATCCCAAACTTCATGGGTATGTATTAGGGGATGGCCTCTACCTCCCTAATTTTCTTGGGATTTATTTAAAGGCTTAATTAGTGGAATTGTAAATGTGTTTTCTAATTACTCCCTTAACTTAATTAAGGATAATTAAGGTCAAATTAGTGTTTAATCCATTATTAAGGTTGATTAAGGTTAGATCAGTGAATAGGAGGCTTAAGGAATAATTTTGGGGTATTTCCCTAAGCTATTCCCTAAACCCCTTTTCTTTCCTTAATCCTCTCATAATTAAGGGTTAATTCATTAATTATCTCCTTAATTAATTTCTAAAAAATTCTAAAACCTTCTAGAATTTAATTAATGTACTTTGGGTAGATGCTTAGGTGTTTAAGAGCCTAAGTTCAATTAAAGAAATCAAAATCCAATTCATATGTGTGAAGGGGTGTTTTGAAATTACTTAAGCTAAACCCCTTAGCTTAATTAACCATTAATCATGAGCTAAATTGCATTAGGCCCTTTTCTTCCTAGGTGCATTGCAAGTTTAAATTCCTTGTGAGATTTTATGTCATCTCATTGGCTCATAATTATTTGGTTAATTATACTAAGGTGGTAGGTAAGGGTTAATTAACTTGCTTAATTCATACCTTAACCTAATTAATATATAAAAAATGAATCTAATCATCTAAAAATTAAACAAAATATCAAACACATGTGGAATGGGTTAACAACAAAAACTCAATCCACATTTTCAAAATTAAAACCAAACAAAAATCACATTGAATACACTTTGAATTTATTTTAAGCTTTCTTATTTCATAAGATTATCTATAGGATTTAATTAAAGTTAATGTGTTTACATGCTTTCATTGCTTTAATTCTTTCCCCAACATGTTAAATGTATGCCATATGGTTTCATGCATCCATATTTTTCAAAATCAAATTCAAAATGAAAACTTTATGTCAAATTTGCATGTGTTGGCTAAAGTAGAAATATGAGTGGCTATTATCACTATTAAATTCAAATTTATTTTTCAAAACATATAAATCAAATGCCTAAAACTAAAACTATGCTTCTTATATTTTAATTATAAGCTTGCATGTGAGAGAATATAAGGATGTGCTGTATGTCTTCCTCCTCTTTTCTTTAGTATAGTTTTGAATAGATTTGGTAAGATGTATGGTTCATTTAAAAGAACCTAACACTTGCCTAATTCCATATCCTATTCATTCCTATGCTATTACTTAAGTAGAAAACCTATGCTTGCACATATAAATTGCATAAACAAAACAAATCAATTAATACAACTTTTGCATTCTTTCTTTTCCATTTCTTTCTTTGTACACATATTTGTATTTAAGGAAAGTGGTATATTAGTCTGACAACCGAAGTTGTGAGGTTTTAAGTAGCCCTAAGTAGGTCTTGTACCTTACACCTTTGGTTAATAATGGTGTACTCACTTATGCCTTTCTTACTTTCATGTATGCATGTGAAAATTGGATAAGAAATCCCTTTTCTACTAAGAAAATCATACATCTTAAATTTCCAAATTTTCTTAAATGAATTACTTAGCATGCATCATAAAGTGTGTGTTAAATATTCTCATTTTATGTATAGATATGCTTAGTCATTCATATGCATGTTATATGTTGGGAAAGAAATGAAGTGATGTTTGTTTTGTGAATGTGGTTCATTTTATTTAATCTTAAAATGCTTTTTTTAAAATATGTTTGTTTAGAGTTTATCTAAACATAGGATTAATTAAAATATTTAATCAAAACATTCACCAAATAAAACTAAAATATGAATCTACTTTAGAAATTACTTAGGTTAGGGAAGGAAAGAGAAGTTCTCTTCTTTTCCCTCTCTTTTAACATAGTAATTAATTGTGGATTCACTTGAATCTAATCAAAACATGAAATAAAATCAACTCAAATCAATTAAATAACTTAAATGAAATCCTCCTCTAAGTTGAACATGTTTTCACACTTAGAAAATTCTAACTTAAAGCCATAGCTAAGCACACCACACAAAACTTCAAAGCCCACACATTAGCCAAGTCACCAATTCTAGCTTTAGGTTAGGTGCATGGTTTGATATTTATTTTATTTTTTGATATATGTTTTAGGATGTTAGGGTGCTCATAGAATGAATGGTAGGATGCTCTTAGTATAACCATTATTTTCTTGGGATTGTGCTTAAGAGCTATCATAAATAAAAATATAAATGCTTTTGCTTCTAGCTTATACCCCTAAGCATAATTCAATAGGCCGTGGACTTAGTCACCCATGTGTGGGTGATAAGTCCAATATACATGCTTTGGGATTTGTGTGGTTTATTTTAGCTAATTTCTATTTTATATAGTTAGATTTCCATTCTTTCTTTTCATGTAAATTTATGCAATTAAGATTTTGGAATGATTGTTATGGGGATTAGGATGAGCATTGGTCATAAGATCCTATCTTATGCACCATGTGAAGCCTTGGAGCATCCACCTTCCAACTATCCAAAAGAAGGAACCAAAGAAGAAAAGAAGAAGAAAGAACAAAAGAAAAATGAAAAAATGAAGCTTGAAGACCATAATAATGAATTCTTTGCTTAATTATAATTTAATTCATTTGTAATCGGGTTGTATAAGGGTAGAGCTCACTACCCATAATTTTCTTTTGGGTTTATGCTGGTGCCCACCACAATGGCCTTTATTAATTTTTGATTAGCTTTATGAATTGATTGATGATTTGTTTAGCTTTTGCATTAAGTTGCATCTTTTCTAGTTTCTTCCTTGCTTTATGTATGGCGGATAAGGATTAGGCTCTTAGGAAAAAATAAATCTTTTACCAAATAATAACTCAAAACTAAAATAAAGAACTCATAACCTCACCTAAAGCTTAGGTTTAAATCAAGATAAAAGAATTAGTAACCCCTTAGTTGGATGAGTATTTCTTTTATACAACATCATGCACAAATGCATCTTGCTTCACTCTTGATTGGAGGTCTTCCACCTTTCTAGAAACTTGGCTTGACCTTTGAGAGCCATGGTGGAAATACACCTCCCTTCGTTGATTTTGGCCAATAACTTGATTTCAATGCATTAATCATATGAATCCTATTAAAGTCAAAATAATTATCCAAAATGAAAATAAAATGAAATTTGAATTGCATTAGATTTAGGTCATTTGAAGCATGTCTTTACATGATCTAGTCTCTTTAGGGAGTGAGTTTAAGGACTTAGTCTCTTTCTAAATAAAAATAGCCTAGCTATCTTGCATAAGCATAAGACTTGTCGACATGTATTTAAAATTATAGGAGGAGTTAGTTTGGCCACCCCAAAAGTAAATCCAAGCGTTAGATTTGTCCTCTATGGAGGCAAACCAAATATCCATTTTCCTTAGATTTAGGTTGTGCTTTTGGCCTCAAATCCCTAGATTTAGGTTATGAGGTTGCTTCTCACCTTTATGGGCCATAAGCATAATTCCTCACCTCTTAGGCATTTCCTTAATCTTGTGTTAAGGAATCATAAGTCATAAATTTCTAATGAAAAAGTAACTCAAACAAATTAAATCAATTTCAAAATGTAAAGCCCAACCATAGGATAGTTTGAGAAGCTTCGCTAAGTTTTCTAGCATCGTGGGCATCTTCTACTTATCTTTCTTTTAGCTCAGATAACTCCCTCTCTTTGATCAATCCCATTTGATCTTCAAAAATGAACTAATCGATTGATAGTCCTTTCATATTGAAATCTTTGAAGACAATGATCATTTACCTTAATCGAGTATTCTAAGGATCCCATCCTTAGGATGTAATAACTATGGGGTTTGCCCCATAGGGAACTTAATGATCATGGTTTAAAATAAACGCTTTACTTTTCCATATAAAGTAGGGGAAGAATCTCTACATATGTAGACCATCCTGGAGTCCTTATTGAGGTGATTAGGTCCATTAAAGGGTAGTGACTTCTATCTTTCGAGATAGTATACTTTTTCTTGATGAGGTACATGATCACTAAATAAGCACATCGCTGATTTGCATGGCATCCCAAAAGATGAATTTCTATATTCTTGCCTCTCTTTCTCTCCACAAATTTGAAGGTGACTCTATAAATTTTTCACCATAGGCGGTAGCCATTATTCGCGGAAGGAGATAGATCATGGACCATCCATCTTGCATGATCGGTATGGATGGTCCCGATTAGCTCATGCTTAAAGCCTCGATTAATCCCAAAATTGCGCCATCCAATCATAGATTGGATGGTCCAAGTACCACGCACCGCATCCGAGTTGCACTCATGTGACTACTTAAATAGATCTCACGCCACATAGAAAGTGCACGCATCGATGTCATAATACCATGTGGCCACAAGATTAAGGTTTTAATTAGGTTATTTAATTGGTTTTTAATCTCAAACTCTCTAAATTCATAACTAATTTTAGAAAAAATATAAACTTAGGCTCATTTTAAAGATATTTTAGAATAGAATCTAGAAATTTTTTATTAATTGATTTTGAATAGTAGTTTTGGCTTAATTAAGGTTTAATTAGAAATATAATTAGCCTAATTACTCTAATTAACCATCTAATTAATCCCAAATTTTTTTGTGTATGTTTAGGGGATGACCTCTACCTTAATTTTTTGAGATTTATTATTTGCTTAAGCAAGGAAACCATTGATTAAGTCCTAATCACCCTCTTAATGTAATTAGTGATAATTAAGAAAATAAATAGTGATTAATCAATCAATTAAGCCCATTAACCTCAATGGTGATGAAGTGAGTGGGGACCCCTCTTTCAATCTTTTCTTTAAGTCTCTAATCCTTCTTAAATAATTAATTAATTAACACCTCTAATTAATTAGAGGTTTGGCATTTTGATGTAGCTCGCCACCGGGGCTATAGTATGTTCCAAGGGTCACCATCGGTAAAGAAAGTGAGCTTGAGCTTGGGAATGTCGTGAGATAGTTCAATCCATATCCAATGTGGGTGTTAGAGCATTGAGAGGACTTTTCCCTTATGAGAGGACCGGAAGGATGCACCTCTTGTGTACTAGTTATCGTGCATGGAAAATGCTAGTAGCCAAGTAGAGCGATAACTATTAAGAGCATTTAAGTAGTAAGCCCACCCCAAGATGAGTGCTCTCCTATTTTGACTTCCCAGCCTCGTAGACAACCGAGACAGAGCCAACAACTCCATGGGGAGAAAAATGGTTAGCTCATATGTGTGACCTAACCATAAAAGTAGTTAAGTGAGATCCCTTAAGCTTAATTATTAATCATGAGCCAATTGCAATTAGACCCTTTCATTTCTTAGCATTGCAAGTTTACTTTCCATGTGGTTGCATATCATATTGGCTCATTATTAATTAGTTAATTAAATTAAGGTGAATGTAGGTAAGGGTTAATTAATCCACTTAATTCATACCCTAACCTAATTAAATCATAAAATCAACCTAATTATTTCTTCCTTAATCAAAATTAATTCACACATGGGGAATGAGATTTGGACCAGCAAATCTCTTTCATGTTTCCTAAATCAAATAAAACTCAAAAAATGAAATGACATTAAAGAACTTTGGTTTATTTCAGACTTATTTAGTATGATTGCCCTTAGGCATTAATTGGAATGAATAAGATCAAGTGCTTATGTTCCTTTATTTTTTTTCCACTCATGTTAAATGTTGCTTTCCATATGTAATCATGCATTCATTTCTTTTAAAATTAACTAAATGAAATGGTTTCTTTTATGTCAAATTGCAAGTTGATTTAAATTAAATAGGTGTGGCTATTATCACTATTAAATCAAAAGTTATTTTTAAAAGCTCATAGATCAATTATAATAAATGGAGTGATGTTAATTATAAGTATCTATAAATTTGCATGTGTAGATAATATAAGGTATGTAATATGAATCTCTCTTTCCTTACTTTACATGGATCCACATAGGATTTACAAATGTGTAGTTCATTTGGAAAGAACATAACATTTGCCTAAATCTCCTATGCATCTCCATGTTAAGATTTCTTAAGAAGAATTTCATATCACATATATAAATCATATAATCAAATTAAATATTACTTGCATGACTTCTTATTCTTATGGTTCTTTTGTACATTCATATGTATCCGAGCAAAGTGGTATATTAGTCTAGACACCTCGACTATGAGGCTTTAAGTAGCCTTAAGTAGGTCGTTATGCCCCGGTGTAGAACAATGGCACCATACTCACTTAAAGCTCTTATACATATATATGTATGATGTGGTCAATGAATAAGAATCATAAGTCAAATAAATCAAATACATCTTTTACATTGGTTTTACTATCCTTATAGTTTCTTATACATCTACATGTATCTAAGAAAAGTGGTATATTAGTCGGACACCCTGCGGAGGCTTTAAGTAGCCCTAACTAGGTCTCAGGTCACCTTAGTGTAGAAATAATGGCGATGTACTCACTTAAAACTTTTATACATGTGAATGTGTACTTAGCTAATGGATGAAAAATCCCTCTTTTCTACTAAGAAAAAAAGACATGCATTCATAATTCAATCAAATGAAATATTTAAATTCCAAAACACACTTTTTACATTCATCATTCTTATAAGATGCAAATGACATGTATAGGTATTTTAAGATTTAATCATATGCATGATATACTTGATGAAAGAAATAAATGAATATGTGTTATGTGATAGTAATTCATTTTAATTAATCTTAAGATGTTTTTCTTATGGAATAGGGTTGTTTAGAGTGAACCTAAACTTAGGACTAATTAAAACATATAATAAGCCATTAACTAAAGGAAATTAATTAATTAACTTGCTTTAGAAGTGACTTAAGGTAGGGATAAAGAACATTCCCTCTCTTTCTTCTCTTTATAACACTTAGTTGCTAAGTAGGCCATATGAAATAAAAGAAGACATTAAATAAAATCTTCAAATCACTTAAATCACTTAAAGAGAAATCAACCCCTTATAAATTAAATCCCTCACACTTAGCAAATTACAACTCTAAAGCCTAGTTAGAACACACACAAGCTTTAATGCACACACATTAGACTAAGTTACCATTTATAGCTTTATGTTGTATGTGTGTATGATGTTTGTGATGTATTATTGTAGAATGGATGTTAGGGTGTTGTGTGTAGTGGATGTTAGTGGTATTAGTATAATCATAATTTTTACAAGGGGTTGTGCTTAAGGGGCCATCATAATAAAAATATAAATACTTTCTTGTGCTGTTTTGGCCCCTAAACATAACCTAAGTTAGATAGGGCTTGGCTCCCCATGTGGGGTGCTAAGTCCAAATTATTTATATAAGGGTTGTATGGTGTGTTTAACTAACATATTTTATAGTAGCTAGATTTACTTTCCTTCTTTTAATGTAATTTTGTATTAGGATTAAGATGATTGCTATGGGAGATTAGGATAAGCATTAGTTATAAGACCAAGTCTTATGTACCATGTGATTCCTTTGGAGCAACACCAAAACGAGCCAAAATGATGAAAGAGATGGAGCAAATCAAATGAATAAATGAAAGATGAAGAAATGAAGAAATGAAGAATGAAGAATGAAGACCCCATAACATTCATCATTTGTAATTGTAATCCTCTTGTAATCCGGGTTGTATAAGGGGTGAGCTCTACCACACTTTCTTTTGGTTTATCGATCATCGCCTTTTATTCTTTTGATAGCTTTATAAAATTGTTTGATATTTTGTTTAGCATATGCATTAGAAAAAGCATGCCTTTTATAGTTTATTTATGATTGGTGATTGTTGTATGGGGATGCGATTAGGCTCTTAGGATAAAAATAAATTTTCTATCCCATTAACAACTCATAACTAAACTTTTAAAATAACTCATAATCTCATATAAAGCTTAGGTATTAAATCAAGATAATAAAATATTTAACAATCCTTAGTTGGATGTTGTATGTTTAATATCATGCATAGCCATCTTATTTCACTAATGCTAAGAGAGGGCTTCCATCTTTGCTAGATAGAATGGGCTTGGCCTTTTAGATCCTATGATAGAAGAACAACTCTTTCTCTTTTGATTTAGCCCATAATAAATTTCTCATGCATTTAGGCATACAAAAATCCTATGGCCTGTGTCAAAATAAAGAGTCTCAAATTAAAAAAAATGATAAAATTTGTATTTGATTAAGTCATTATTCATACCTTTCCATATCTCTTAAGAGTGGATTTAAGGACTTAGTTTCTTTTTCTAAACAATAACAACTTAGCCTTAACCAAATCCAAATCACTTTTAAGTGATTTTCTCATAATCATATCTTCATTTATATTTCCAAATTTAAAATGGAGTATAAATTCAAATAGCCAAACTAAATCCAAAATCAAACCAAAATAAATTTATACCCTTTCAAGCCAAGTCCTTGAACTTGGTCAAATCCTATCCAAACCAAATAAAACCCATGGATTTATTCATGATTTAATCATTCCTTTAATCATTACCCTAAATATAAATGAAATATACAATTATCAAGCCAAATCAAAATCAACTCAAGTCAAACCAACAGCCCATTTGACTTGAAATAATCAAATGAGCCAAAACTCATTTGAACCCAAATCAATTGTAATTGATTTTATATGTCAATCTCAAATCCATATATAAACTCAACTAAATCAAACTCAACTCCAAATCAAGCCAACTAAACCTAATTGGCTCACTTGACCCAAAGCGCCAATTTGACCTACATGAACCAAAATCCAATTCAAAATCAATGAATTAAGCTAATCCAAACTTTATGTCATTCTTGATCATCCGGTTAATCAATTATCATGAATTGGGTCAAACCAAGTCAACCTAACTGATAAAGTCAACCTTTAACCCATTTGAACCCAAACTAACCAAATTGTAATCCAACCGAAATTGATTGCAACCAATGGTTTAAGTTCACAAATTGATTATTGAACTTGATCAAAGCCTCATTGACCCAATTTGACCAATTAGAACCTAACTTAGCCCAAATTAATCTTATGGGTCAAATCAACCTAAAACTCAATCAAATTCAAATTGAACTTAACCAAACCCTACAAGATATTCTAAATGATTACAAACCCAAACCAAGCCATGATTCAAGCCAATTTGGTTAATTGGGTCAAAATTAGTCATCTTAGCCCAAATTGCCCTAAATGATCAAATTGGACAAAATCCAAATTAAATCCAAATTAAACCAAATTGATTGAAACCAATTGAACTAATATACTTCAAATGATTATTTGAATTTTCCCAACCCTTGGTTTGACCCAATAGTGAAAATTTGATTTGACCCAAATGGGTCAAATTGACACAATTAAACCAAATGAACTCCAAATGACATAGAATTTGGTCCAACTCACTTTTGTCTCATTTCAAATCTACTCAAATCAAATACATAGCCAAATGACCACTTTGCCCTTGGGTCATCCATGAGAAAAGATACCGCCCGGTGGTCATTTCTCCTTGGCCATTGGAACTCATCCATTGGTCCACATAGGCACCAAGAACACTAATTTTTTGACCCAAGGAGTGGCAGCAGATGACTCATGGGAGGTGAAATCACCTCCCTCCCCATGAACACTTGCATGATGGACTCCCACCTCCCTTTGCTAAGACCCATTTATCATTCATGGCGCCCACTTTCCATGTCTTAGCAAACAAAATAAGCCACCTAGGATGATTCCCTTCCATTCTCAACCTACCCAAGCCACTGACAATATTTTGGAGCCAAAATTCAAGGAAAAGGTAGATTTTCCACATTCAAACCAAGAGAGATAGAAGAAGCAAAACTCATTCTATTACTCCCTCATTTTCATCCCAAAGAGCTCTCAAACAAACCAACAATCTTTTCACTTGAATTTGGGGTGAAAACACCAAAAATAAGTGAATTTCTTAAAAAGTGGAAATTAGAGAACATCATCCTAGAGTGAAAGCAAAGATCTAGGCTCATTCATGGTTCTTCCCCACTTAAAGTGTGCTCGGATCATCACCGCCAAAAAATGATCCTGGTTAGGTAATCTTGAAAAACTCAGATAACTTGGGATATCTTGCTTTTTTCATGATTTTGTGCATTTTAGGATTTTTCTTAAAATCCTCGCATTTTATTTTTATTTGATCCCAATATGACATAATTTTAGTGAAGATCGACATGAAAAAGCCAATCGGACCTCATTTCATTATTTTTTGTATTTTTTATCATTGGTAGAGAACGATTCAATCTCGTCAGCGATCGATTTTAGAGTGCTTCTAACCTCATCTTTTGACCGACACGCGATCCACCTTCTTCATGGATTAAATCGACTCGATCCATGATCGGACGGTCGGATCAGGTGACACCGCATTTTCCCCTCACGTCGTCTTGTGCAAGCAACCCAATGCATTACGCATGCATCCAATCACATCATGCCACATGGCACCATGTGCTGTGGAAGGTGGTGTTATTGGGGAAAAAATCTAGATTTTTTTATTTTAAAATTATTTAAATCAATTTAAAACTTAAAAAATTTCAAATCAAAATAACTTTCGATTGAAAGATATTGAATTTTGAAGTTCAAATGATTTTTTTTAATAAAATAAATTAACAAACTTCATGAAAATTATCTTAATCAACTAAACTTTAAAACTCATAACTAATTATAAAAAAATCCAAAAAATATAAACAAATACTCATTTTAAAGGTATTTAAGGTAATTAATTTAAAATTAATTTTAGTTAATTTTGAATAGTAATAAGGCTTAATTTAGTTTAATGAAAATTTATTTAGCTTAATTACTCTTATTACTCAAGTAATTTATTCTAAATTTTTAAGGTTAATTAATGGGATGACAAACTATAATTTTCTGGGATTTATTGCTTAATTAAGGAAATTTCTTATCATAGCCTTCTTACTCTCTTACTAATTAGGTGATTAACATGCTAAATAGTAAAAAATCATTAATTAAGCTTATTAATCATTGTGAGATAGTGAATGGACATGGGAATGAGATTGAGACTTTTCATTTTTTTTCCCTAATTTCATTTCACTTCTTGAAATCAATTAATTTGGGATTAAACAATGGTGTAATTCTTTAATTAAATGGCTTACTTAAATAAATTGAAATCATAATCATTCCGAACTTGCTAGTTAACTCTTGGGTAGCTCTTTGGGTGTTCAATAACCTAAAGAGAGAACTAAGAAGATTATGATTAGCTCATATGTGAGAAAATCATAAGAGTAATTAAGTGAGCTCCTTAAGTTTAATTAATTAATAATATGAACTAATTACATTAGGGCCCCTTTAATTTTATAGGAGCATTTTTTTATGTGATTGCATATTATATTAGCTCATAATTATTTAATTAATTACCTTAAAGGGTTAATTAATTGATTTAATCCATGCTTAACTTAATCAATCCATAAAATCAACTTAATTACTTTTTTTTTTATTAAACTAAATTAACTTACACATGGGGATTAAGAACATCAAACCTCTTTCACTTCCTAAATAAAATCAAACTCAAAATTAAAATTGTCATTAAAGAAATTTGGTTTATTTTACATAACCTTAGTTAGTATGATTGTTATTAGGAATTAATTGGAATGGATGATCATATGCTTATGTTCTTTTATTTCTTTCCAATCATGTTAAATGTTGTTTGCCATTTGTAATCATGCATTCATTTCTTTAAAAAGTAACTAAATGAAATGGTTTCTTTGATGTCAAATTGCATGTGTTGATTTAAATTAAAATGGTATGGCTATTATTACTATTAAATCAAAATTATCTTCAAAGCCCATAAATCAATTATAATATATGGAGTGATGTTAATTATAAATATCTATAAGTTTGCATGTGTTGATAATATAAGATATGCAATATGAAGCTCTCTTTCCTTATCTTATATGGATTTGTATGGGATTTATAAATGTATAATTCATTTGAAAAGAATACAACATTTGTCTATATCTATTCCTATGCATTTTCATACTAAGACTTAGGAAGAATTTCATATCACATATGTAAACCATACAATTAAATAAAATATGACTTCTTGCATAAGTTCTCATTATTGTGGTTTTTTGTACATTCACATGTGTGGGTGAAAATTTTTTATTATAGTGAAGAGTCATCATCATCATCAATCAATCTCCTCCCTTCTTCTTCCTTTGGTTCTCTCTTATTTTCATCCCTCTTAGAAAGAAAGATGAAGACAAAAGAAATAAAGGAAAAAGAGGAAAAATTCAATATGATGATGATTGCTTCTTTCTTTAGATGACACCACATAGAATCGCAAGTATACTTATTAGGGTGATCAGACATATTGGAAAGGTGTACTATCTCAAAAATAGAAGTCACCACCCTACAATGGACCTAATCACTTAAATAAGGACTCCTAAGGACTTTTCATGGGATGATATACCAGATTCTTCCGCTATTTACATGGAAAGTAAAGCGAGTTTATTTTAAACCGAGTTTGTTAAGTTTTCACTGGACAAGCCCTCATAGTTAATTACATCCTAAGGAAATGATTCCTTAGAATACTCGATTAAGGTAAATGATCATTATCTCCAAAGATTTCAATAGGTTAGGACTATCAATCGATTAGTTTATTTTGGCAAATTAAGTGGGATCGATCAAGAGGAGAGAGTTATCGCCAAAGAAAGATAACTAGAGATGCTCATGATGCTAGGAAATTTAGAGCATCCTCAAACTATCATATGGTTGGGCTTTATATTTTGAAATTGATTTATTTGTTTGAGTTAACATTTTATTAGAAATGGGCTTATAATTCTATAATATAGGTCATAGATGCCAAAGAGGTGCGATTTATGCTGGGGCGCAAAGGAAATAGTGACCTCAACCTAAATCTAGGGAGCTTTGTGAGGGCCAAAAGCATGACCTCAAATCTAAGCAAAAAATGGGTAATTGGTTTACCTCCACAAGAGAGATAACCACCGACTGTTTGGACTTACAATCGCCTGGCCACCAACTAACTCCTCCTAATTTTAAATTCATGTAGGCAAGTCATATGCTTTATGCAAGATAGCTAGGCTTATTATTTATTTAGAAAGAGAGACTAAGTCCTTAAACTCACTCTCTAAGAGACTAGATCATGTAAGGGCATGAAAATAACAAATCTAATGCAAAAGTCATATTACATTTTATTTTATTTTATTTTTGGACAATCATTTGACCGAGGCTTATAGGATTCATATGAAATACATGAAAAATAAGATTATGTGCCAAAATCAGAAGAAGGGGAGGTGTGTTTCCACCATGGCTATCACAGGTCAAGCCAAGTTCTCGCAAAGGTGGAAGCCCTCCAATCAAGAGTGAAAATAATATGCATTTATGCATGATGTTAAAAAGAAATACTCATATAGCTAAGGGTTGCTAATTCTTTTATCTTGATTTTAGCTTAGGCTTTAAATGAGGTTATGAATTTTTATTTTAATTTTGAGTTGGTTAATTTGGTAGAAGAATTATTTTTCCTAAGAACCTAATCCATCCAGCCATACATCAAACAAGGAAGAAACTAGGAAAAGGATGCCATATTAATGCACAAGCTAAACAAAACATCACACATTTTATAAAGCTAGCAAAAGAATAAAAGGCCAAGTGTGGTCGGCACCAAACAAACCTAAAATAAATTGGGTAGAGCTCTACCCTTTTACAACCCAGATTACAAGTGAATTATGAAAAGGGATTCATGTTATGGGGTCTTCATTCTTCTTTTATTCTTTCTTCTTTCTTCTTTTGGTTCTTTCTTTTGGATGGTTGGAATGTGGTTGCTAAAGGCTTCACATGATGCATAAGATGTAATCTTATGACCAATGCTCATCCTAATCTCCCATAACAATCATTCTCAAAATCTAATTTGCCAAATTTACATGAAGAGAAAAGTAAATCTAACTAACACCTGAAAACATAGATTATATAAACAAACCATACAAATCCCAAGTATGTATATTACTTAGACCCCACACATGGGTAACCAAGTCCACTATCTATTATGCTTGAGGTATAAGTACCGCAATCAAAAGCATATATATTTTATTACAGCCCCTTAAGCACAATCCACTACAAAAAATAATGATTAGACTAAATCATCCTACCATTCATTCTACACACATTCACCCTAACATCCACTAAAATATATCATAAAACAAAAGCAAACATTAAACCATGCACGCCTAACCTAAAGCTAGAAGTGGTGACTTTAATGTGTGTGCTTTAAAAGGTTTGTGTGGTATGCTTAGCTATGGCTTTAAGTTTAGATTTTCTAAGTGTGAAGATGTTCAACTTAGGGTGGTTTCATTTAAGTGTTTAGTTGATTTGGGATTGATTTTATTTTTATTCAATTTGGTTTAAGTGAATCCTACAATTAATTACTAAGTTGTAAAGAGAAGGAAAAGAGAAGAGAACTTCTCTTTCCTTCCCTACCTTAAGTAATTTCTAAAGTAGATTCATTTAGTTTTATTTAGTGAATGTCATTATGTGTTTTAATTAATCCTAAGTTTAGATCAAATCTAAACAAACCTATTCAAAAGAAAGGCATTTTAAGATTAAGTAAAGTAAAATAAAATCAAAAAACACACATCACTTCATTTCTTTCCCAACATGTATAACATGCATATGGATGTATCATATCTATACATACAAGTGGAAATGTTTAGTGCACTTTATGATGAATGCTAAAAAATATTACTTAAGAAAATTTGAGTGTTTTATGATGCATGATTTTCATTAAGTAGAAAAGAAGGGTTTCTTTATCCATTATTCATATGCACATATGAATGTATGAAAGACATATGTGAGTACACCATTATTAGCACTGGGGTGTAAGGTACAAGACCTACTTAGGGCTACTTAAAGCCTCGAACCTCTGGGTTGTCCGACTAATATACCACTTTCCTTAAATACAATCACATGTACAAAAGAAATAAATGGAAAAGAAAGATGCAAAAGTGTATATTTGTTTGTTTATTTTATTATGCAATTTATATGTACAAGTGTGGATGTCCTTCTTAAGCAAATAGCATAGGAATGAATAGGAATGAGGTTAGACAAGTGTTGTGTTCTTTTCAAATGAACTATACACTTTGCTAAGTCCAATTCAAAACTATACTAAAAGAAAGGAGAAGGAAAACCAACTATGCATCTTCATATTTATATCCACATGCAAGCCTATAAATAATTATAAGTAGCACACCTTTAGTTTTAGGTATTTGATTTATATATTTTGAAAATAGTTTTGGATTTAGTAGTGATAATAGCCATTCATATTTTTTACTTTAGCCAAACATGCAATTTGACATAAAGGAAATATTTCATTTTGATTTTGATTTTAGAAAAGCATGAATGCATGGAATTCATATGACATGCACATTTAGCATGTTAGGAAAGAACTAAAGTGATGAAAGCATGTAAACACATTCACCTTAATTAATTCCTAAAGACAATCCTATGGAATAGAATGATTTAAAGCAAATCAAATTTGGCTTTAAAGATAGTTTGAATTTTGTTTGAGTTTGATTTAATTTGAGAAATGTGAGAAGTTTGCTATTCTTAACCCATTCCCACATATATTTGTTGTTTTAGTTTAATTTTAGGATCATTAAGTGATTTTTATATTTTATTTAGGTTAAGTGTGAATTAAGTGTGTTAATTACCCTTACCTACCACCTTAGCATAGTTAATCAAATAAAGAGCCAATTAGATGACATAAAATCTCAAGGAATTTAAATTTTAATGCACCTAAGAAAAAAGGGCCTAATGCAATTTAATTAATTAATTTGCTTAATTTCATAACCCCTCACACTTGTGAGTTGGATTTTGATTTTCTAATGTGCAGGTTATTGAACACCTAAGCATCTACCCAAGATAGATTAATGAGTTCTAAAAAAAGTTTTAGAATTTTATGAAATTAATTAAGGGGGTAATTAGTGAATTAATTAAGGTTGGATTAAGGAAGGAAGGGGTTTAAGGAATATCTTAAGGAAAGTATCCCAAAATTATTCCTAAATCTCATATTCACTTAAGAAAACTTGATTGGCTCAATTAGAGGTTACCACTATTAATTTAATTAAGCTTAATTAAATTAAGGGAGTAATTAAGGAATGAACTAGCAATTCCTCTAATTAAGCCATAAATCCCAAGAAAATTAGGGAGGCAGTAATCCCACTAATTATACACAAGAAGTTTGGGATTAATCGGGAGTAATTAGAGGGTAATTAGTAAAATAATATTCCCAATAAAAAACCCAAATTTAGAGAAAGTACTATTCAAAATCTATTGAAATTATTTTGAATATTCTATGTTCAATTATCTATCAATGCAATTTATTTCATATTTTTTGATTTTTCTAGGCTTAGATATGAATTTTGGAAGCTTTCATGATTAAAATTTAAAAGCCTAATTAAATGTATTACTGGCCATGTGGACCACCGACGCGCATGCTTTCCATGTGGAGTGACAAGATTCGATATTAAAGTTATCACATCATAACATCACCGCTTTCTCCCTTAATCAAGGATCGATTGAGGTTAAAGCTACGAGGTATTAAAATATTGATCTACATCTTAATCATGGCCATCCATCCAAAATGTGATGGATGACATGATCTATCCCTATATTTCTTATGAAGAATGGACACCATCCATCTTCTGTGGGATGATCAGTTCTATTGATTGATTGATCCAAAACTTACCCACACCATCTAAGCATAAAGGCAAACACATCTAACATCTAGATCTTCATGGGATTAAAATCCACTTCACAAAGGACCAAACCACATTGAAATTAAGCTGGTTTAATGGATAACCTGGAAGGTGATCACCACCGATTCTGGAGAAGCTCAGTGGAGACAAAGCTTTGTTGAAGTTTGGAGGCTCTGAGATTGAGATCCTCCTATTGGCCAACTCCTCCTTGACTTGAGCTCGCCTTGATCAAGAATGGTCTTCCTTACCTTTGGAACTTAGGGCTTGAGTTTGATGAGCCCTCATGGAGCTTGAAAAGGGAATTGTTAATTTGAAGTGTGGATAAGTTTAATTTTGAGTGAGATCCCTATTTTCATGCTATGAAAACTAAGAATGGGAAATTGGGAATTGCTTGGAGAGCTTGGGGTGGTTGGGAAATGGCTTTGGCTTCCTCTACTCAATCAAATTGGGACTATGAAGATTGAATGGAATTAGGGGAGTATATCTCAAAGGATCGATGGCAAAAGCAAGGAGATGCCATTTTGATCCAATTGAGCTTATGCAATGGGTTTGTTAGATGTTAGAGGTGTCCTGAGTTTGGTTTTGGCTAATGAGGAGTGGGTGAGGTGGCCATGTGCTTTAATTGAGAGTGGAGGAGGGATTCCATATTCAATTTCAAAGGATGTGGGTTTTGGGTTTGGCTGACCCAAACCCATTCATGTGCACTAGGTCCATTAGTGACCATTTGGTCCACTAAGAGGATGCTAAGTGTCCATGAAAGGAATTGACCAAATTCCAAGTGATTTGATGTTACCCTATGGCCTAGGTAAAATGGTCATTTGACCTTGATTTTAGTTGGCATGTTTGGTATGTTTCAAAATGAGTTTGGCCAAGTTTCATTGAATTTGGAATTGATTTGATATGGTTTTTCATGTTGACCCATTTAGGTCAAAAGTGGGTCAACTTGAGTCAAGTTGGCCAATTGGTCAAATTTGGTCAAACCAAAGGTTGGGTCAAGTTCATATGACCATTTGAAGTGTTTTGGCATTTTGGTTTGGTTCAATTTGGTTTAAATATGGTTTGGTTCATTTGATTTCATTTAGGTCAAATGGGTCAAGTTGACCAATTTGACCCATTTGATCTAGGTCATGGGTTGATTTAGGTTTCTTGGTGGAATGGATTGGTATCTTTGTTTCCAATCAATTTTGGTTTAATTTGATTTTGGATCAAAATGACCAGTTAAGTCAAGTTCAAGGTCAATTGGGCTAGGTTGGGTCTAGTTGGCCAATTGAGACTTTGGTCAAGCTCAACAATCATTTTGGAATGAATTTGACCCATTGGTTTCAATCAATTTGCTTAGATCAAGTTTGACACATTTTGACTTTTTAGGTCAAGTTGGGTCAACTTGGGTCAAGTGGCCAATTGGGTTAGGTTAGGCTCAAATGTTGACTTGGTCAAGTTCAAACATTGATCATGAATGAACTTAGATCAATGGTTTCAATCAATTTGGCCTATGGTTAATTTTGGCTATGTTGGGTTTCATTTTGGCTAAGTGGTGACTTGGTCAACCCTAGTTTGACTTCAAATTTGAGTAATTGATCATCTCATGATGATTTTTGATCATGATGAGAGGCTTAGATGGTCTTAGTTCAAACCAATTTGGTTAGGATTAGAATTTGGCTCATAAGGGTACTTTAGGTCACTTTGCAAGTGAGCCTAAGTAGGTCAAATGGTCAAAGCTTGATTTGAGTTTGATTGAACTCACATATGGACTTATGATTGAAATATAAATCCATTTGCAAGTGGTTTGAAGTCAAATGAGTTTTGATTCATTTGACATTTCAAGTTCAAAGGTGAACATAAATTTGATTTGGGTTTGATTTTTGAATTAATTTTGGTCAAGTGATTGAAGTTTGTGTTTATATTTGGATTCATGATTGAAGGATTGATTGAATCATGAAGAGAAATCAAGGATTTGGCTTGATTTGAAGTTGATTTGGCTAAGTTCAAGATTTTGACTTGAAAGGCTTAGGTTTAATTTTGAATAGATTTGAGTTTTATTTTTGGATTTGATTTTTATTTTTATTTCATTTATATATGTGAATATAAATGAGAATATACATGGGTTATGAGAAAATTTCATGAATTTGAATTGAAGTTGATTTGAGCTAAGTCCATAAGAGGATCAAATGACTTAGGAAAGATTTAAAATTTGAGTATATTTTGGATTTGATTTTGGGTTTAGTTTGATTGAATTTATATTTCATTTATATATGTGAATATAAATGAGAATATAATGAGTGAGAAAATTTCATGAGTTTAAATTGATTTTGGCTAAGTCCATAAGAAGGGAAATCAAAGTGACTTAGGAAAGATTTTGGAATTTGATTTGAATTTCAATCATGGGTTTTAATCATGGATTTCAATCATGGATTTCGTCATGGTTTCAATGGATTTCAATCATGGGTTTTAATCAATGGAATTGATTTATGATTTGAGAAAATCCATTGAATTGATTCGGTGAGTTGAAGTTGATATGAGTTTGGAGTTTGACTTGAAAGAAGAAAGTGAAGAATGTGGTTCAAGCTATAGGGTAGAAAATTTTCTAACACCCCTAAAGCATGACCTATTCCTATGGTCAACTCTTCCAAGTCTCTGTAGGTTGAGTGTCCATAATCACTAGATTTTTTCTAAGGAACTCTTAAAGTCTAAGAGAAATCCTATGCCTAAGATGGAAGGGTTAAGAGCTCATTATAAAAATGAGGTCAACAAAGGGGCCCAAGGTGTGGTGTGACCGGCAAGGAACACCGCATATTGTGTTGATCAAAATGATCAAAAACAAACATCATCACTAACAGAAGATCTACTCCTAACCCAAGGTGTAGGAATGAGCTATAATGTGACTTACTCATGTCAATGACATAAGAGAGGAAGGGGAATCCAGGGATAGTAAGTGAACCTTCCACTGAAAGTTCAAGTCATCCACCGAGGGATGAGTGGTTTGATTTGATTTGAGATTGGGGAGAATTTGGTTTGATTTAATTAAGTTCTGTTAAGTGGGTTGAAATTATTTCAATTTATTGTATTTAATTATAACTATTTTGATTCCAAGGATAGAAGTGAACTATCCAATGGGGAGGCATGTTTAAGTCATCCATAAGGAGGAAAGGTTGAAATATCTGAGATTAGAATTCTAGATCCTTGGGAGCTAGAAAGATTTGCATCTCAAGGAGAAGTAAAGATTTTGATTTGGATTGATTAACTATTTTGTTTATGTCATTGTTTATTTCATTTTAGTTTTGAGGTGGGTGTTGGTTTGCAATGATCAGATAGTAGGGGCCATGATGGCCTTGATCTACTCTGATTTACCAATCCAAAGGGGTAGTCCAAAGTAACTATCCAACCAAAGGAATGCCTTTCATATAAGCTGTAAAAAAAAGAAATCATAGTAGACTTTCATCCTCCAAAATAGACTAGTTTGATCTATTGGCAAGGCAAAGATCAAACCCAACATAGTGACTATTGAGTGAATGTCAATGGGGACTTAAATCACCAAATATAGTCAAGATTAATTTATTTTTTAGTTTATTTTGATTATGAATCCAATTGGTCATGATGGGTCGCAGAGTAGGGACCATGGTGGACTTGATTTAAATGATTTACCAATCCAAAGGGGTAGTCCAAAGTAGGGTTATCCAACCAAAGGAATGTCTTTGATTTACAATGATCAATTTAGGGAAGAAAGCTGGGGACTCACATCTTCCTCTATAAAGAATGTGACACACAAGAAGGTAACATGTCCACCCAACCTGACTATTGAGTGAATGCCATGGGGACTTAAACTAACTTAAAGATAGTCAAGATATATTTCATTTTACTTATTTTGATTATGATGGATCCCATCGTTTATGGATCAAGAGGAGGCCATGGAGACTACTCATTATTTACCAATCCAAAGGGAGTAGTCTACTAACCACAAGGTAGGACTATCCCCAGGGGTGCCTTTGGTGTGCAATGGTCAAGTTGTAAGCGGGACTCACATCTTCCAAAATAAGAAACGGGTGATCGATTGGCAATATTGAACCTGGGCTAACTATTGAGAGAATGCCACCGGGGACTTAAATCAGCTCAAAGGTAGTCAAAGATTTTCTTTTCTTTTAATTTTATTTTGATTTTGTTAGTTTGTGATGGATCACACTAAGAAGGAGTTTATATCACTAGGCCTATCTCAAATTTATCAACCAAAGGGAATAATTTCTCACGAGGGAGCTATCCACTAAAGGAGTGCCTTTCTTTTGCAATGATCAATTCATGGGAAGAAAGCTAGGACTCACATCTTCCATAATAATCAGGGGAGAGGGCATTGGGCAACAAATCGATCCCATCCTGGGTCGCTATCCATTTGCAAGTAATGCTAAAAAATAATGTCATAGTCTTACATCTTCCAAAGGAATGACTGAGTAACCTTCTTGTGGCAAAACAAATTGAACCCACCTAAGGGTGACTATGGAGTGAATGGGGATTTATCTCAAAGTAGATGGAGTTCAACACCGCCTAAAAGATGATGTATGCTTGAGGGCCCTTTGGGGCTTGAATTTTTAATCCATAAGTGAATTACATTTGTTTTAACATGGACCTTGATTTGGTGATCAAAGAAAGGAGCTTATATCGCCTGAACTATCTCGATTGTTTGAATAAATTCTCCAACCAGGGCTACTGGAAAGGGGAAATCCAAGTAACCTGGTAGATTCTAAATGGGTCGCAAAGGACGTGATCCAAATAGAGTGCCCACAGATGGGGCCACTAAAGGCTTGATCCAATACCCTAAAAGATGACATGGCTAGTCATATATCAAATAGGTATTGTCAACTCAAGGAGAAAGCTGACTCACATTTTCCAAGAGTGGTGTACTCACCGAATGAGTCACACATAGCGACATCAACCAACCTGTCCATTTTGCAACAATCCCTGGAAGAAAGCTCGGGACTCACATCCTCCCATAGTGGAACGAGGGATAGTCTATCTTCTTGACAGTGCCATCCGACCTAGGGCTACTGAGTGAATGCCACTAGGGACTTATATCAACTTAAATATAGTCAAGAGGAAAGGAGCCTCGGGGACTTACCCTAAACCTCAAATATACTCAACCTAGTTAGTGCATGATGGCTAGTTCAAGAAGAAAGCTTGGGACTCACATCTTCTTAAACAAAGAAAACATGAGGTAGCTTACTGAGGAAGACTAACAAACTATCAAGGTGCTCATTGGTTTGCAATGGTCAAATTAAGAAGAAAGCAGGGGACTCACATCTTCCAAACAAGTGACCAATTGGGTGACATAAGAAGGTAGCATGTAGAGACCTAGAGTAGCTAATGAGTGAGTGCCACGGGGCTTGCTCACATCAAAATGCTTGAGGAGAAGATATGTGTTTATTTTGTTCTTGTGTAAGGGGAATAAGATGGGGGACTCTTACACCTATCTTAATACATGCTCAAGAATTGGAAATGGTGCCATGGATGTAACAGAATTCCACTAAGAAAGGATGCCGCTCGGTTCTCTACACCTAACTTAGATGAAAATAGGATGCCTCTTGGGTTCTCTTACACCTATTCTAATAGCAGGAGATTATGTTTGTGTTGTGAAAGAGGGAAATGCCTGGGGACTCTTACACCTAACCTAAACACCATGGAAAATTCACAAGACAAACAAATAAATTTCGAAAGAAGGGAAGATTTGAGTGAAAGGGAATCGATTTTGTTGATTGATGGAATTATTTTCAAACATGATTTATGGGTAATATTTCTTCAAATAGAGCCCATTAATTGGAAGCATTAGTGTTCCCATTTATAATCAATAAGTTGATAAGATTCTCCTGTAGGCCTTCTCATAACATGGGCCTTCCCAAGTGGGTTCAAACTTGCCTCCCATCTTTGACGCAAAAATTGGTCTCCTTTCTAACACAAGCTCCCCAATTGGAAAGACCTAGGCACTACTTGTTGTGAGCTTGAATCATTTTAACCGGTCTGCACACAAGTAGCAACTCTCCTCCAAACCTTGAGCTCTTCTAAAGAACTTTTGCATTCTACTTTGTAGTGATCTTGCTACCCAATGCTATCCTTAGTAATGAAAGTTGGACTTCTAAAGGTAGAACTTTACCCATACACTAAGGAAAATGGGTAGATTGAGTTGGAGTTCGGTATGTGGGGTAGGCCCACAAGGCTTCAACCAACCGCTATTCCACTGCTTATCATCCTATCTTCTTTAGTATCTGATGAGAGTTTGAATGCTAAGAAATTTGCGATAGTAGATGGTGGAGTATCTCCAATCTATACCATGTCTCCGGAGAAGCTATTGATCTTGGTTCTTTTGAATGCAATATCATTATCGATATAATTAGGCACCTAAACCTATATACTATATGGTTCAAAAAAATTGAAGCACTCTGTGACCTCCAGAGTGGGATTCCACCCACTTGGAAAAGTAGGGTGGCCTAAGATGAATCGATGCCTCTGAAGAAGGAGGATCATCGACCTACAATGTTGGTACCCCAACACTCAAATGGCCATGAAGTAAGGTGTAGAATGTTGGGTGGTTGGTGGAGGACCACACCATACACTTGACACCGATGGCATCTCCTAGCTACATCCATGCAACTGTAATCATCGAGGGTAGTATCCTAGTCTCTTGATCTTCATCTTCATCTTGACCGATTGATGCTCATATGACCGAATGTACCGCCATAATGCCATGGGCTTCATGTTTGTCTAAACAATGTAACCACATTTGATCAAAGGATCATTGGTGTGGTGCCATCAATAAGAGCATAGAGAGCACTCTTTCACCGATCTTGTGACTTTTCTTGAGGTAGTGTTCAAATAGTCTATGAACGATTGCCTCCAATCCAGCCTCCTTGTTCTTATGGCATGACAACCTCCCTTCAAGAGAAAGTTCTCGATGAGTTTAGCATCAATAAAGGATGACTTATCTATTTTGGACCCTTATTGAAATGGACTCATCTCCGACATGCCAATTCTTGGCAAGTTTGGCATCAATCGCTCTCTACTCAAGAAACTTTAGATGGTGACTTGAGAATTGAGCCAACTTCATGGTATACTCATAATGATGAAGCTTGGTTTGGGGAACCTTGTAGGACGGACAATCGATTGATGACAACCGAGAATCCCCAAAGATATGATGCTCTTGACATTGATTATGATAGCTAACCCAGATCGGTAATCAAAGCCTCATACGGGCATCATTGTTGGTGTAAGAGATATGAGAATATCATCACATCACTCAGAGAAGAATTTCCTACCCCGCCTTTCATGAATATCTTAAGTACCATCAAAATATATATCTCCCATTGGGGTTGTCAACCTCCTAAGTTCATGATTTGTTCATCGGGAGATCACCACTAGAATCAGAAGTGGGTGTCCAAGAAATCCTAGTGCTTGTTTTATCACAGAAGTATGAATGTGATATCGACCGGACCAATAACTCTTCAATAGCATGTCATGATATTGTAGTAGATTGGTTCTGAAATCAACACTAAGTATATAGTGTCTTTTGGGAGAAAAGATCAAAGCTAGTAATGCTTCTCAATAGATGGATAGTTTGTTTTAGGGATCGAGATGATGAGGTAGTAGCATTCTCCTTTCCTTGTCATCTTTGGGCCAACAAAGCTAAGAGAGTCATCCAACACATGAGGATGAGTGGCGATGGGGTAGCTAGAACCGGTCTTCACCAAATACTACTTGATATCTTCAAAGGCATTACTTGTCATCCCACTTGAACTTGGCATCCTTGATAAGTGCCAATAATGGTTTATATCTCCCATAGATTGGAAATAAAGCATCTTAGATACGCCAACCATCCTTGAAAGATCCGAGTTGAGTTAAACTCTTAGAGGTGGCATTTCTAAGATAGCTTTGATCTTTTTGGATCTATTTCTATTCCCTGTCAACAATAAACCAAGGAACTTCAAAAGCAATTCAACATACTGGTTCATTTTGAGGTTATATTGTCTTAACCAACAAAATTACTCTCAAGTCAAAGAGATCTTCCTTTTTTCTCGCTCTGACTACTAGATCATCAACATATACATCAACCCGATGATGGATGAGTTCATTGAAGATCCGAGTCATGGCTTGGTATGTAGCACCACATTTTTAAAGTCGAAAGGCATGACTATAATAGAAGATTTTGATCGGGTTTGAAAAGCGTGTTTCTTTCATCTTCGGAGACATCTTGATTTGGTTTAGCAAGATGACCCATCCATGAAAGAGAACACGCATGAGATGAGGCATGTCCACCATTAATTCTAGAGGAAGAGGAAACTCATATTTAGGACATGCTTTAAGTCCCAAAATTGACACATATGCAAAATTTGGCCATTCTTCTTCGGTACATCGGCTAACTGTGGGTATTTTTCTTCCCCGATGAAACCAACATTGATCAATTTCTTGACTTTAAAATGACGTTGTTTGATTTCTAATCGCATCTAGGAGCTTGCTTGATAGGGTTAGCTAGATCTATTGCTATGGACCGCGAGAGATAATATGCATCTCATTCATAGTAAGCAAGTCTTTAAACTCAATCAATAGCCTAACTAAGTCATGGTTTCTCTTCATTCAAAGAACTGATGTATGTCACATGGATTTTCTTCTATCTCGAGGTTGATTTCTTTAAGCACAATTATTGAATGGATTTCTTCAAATTTTGGAGGTGCATCCTTGATTTCAAGATCATCTAAATCATCTAAAGTTTCTAAACACACATCCTCATAAGAGGTGTTGTGTGAAAAGAACCCATCGACTCCAAATGGGTAACAACTAAGTATCATCATCATCGACCCACTACCAAATCCTAATCCATCTTGATTATTTCCCTTGCCTATGTTGTTCCATAGCTTCAAAATACTCGACCTGCTGGACCATATATGAGGAACCAAACCTTTCTATGTAAGATTATGAACACAAGAGTAAAAGTCAAATGGTAATTCCATTAATTCTTTAAATGAATCCTCCTAAGTTCTACATCAACTTGGACTTGAGGATGATGAACCCAAAAGAATCTCTTCGCTTCATTCATGGAAGACTTAGGTTTCCTTAACTACTAAACCTTCAACTTTTGAGATGAAAGTGAGGTTGCTAAGGTTCCCGCTCTTGATAGTTTTACATGCATTTTATTGATACTTTGCTTGAGGCTCATTCATTGTGTCTGATCAAAGTCACCTCCAATGGAACCCACTAAGAGGGGTTGGTCTATTAATCACATTAGACTCATCCTCCGATGGATTCCAAATCTATGTGAATAGGTACTCTATGAACTGGGACATAACCTCATTGGATGGCAACCTGGGTATTCCACCTCTAACTACCTCTTTTACCTCGCCTCCTCTGGTGGAGGTTGAGTCATCCTACCCACATGTCCATATGATGGAATGAATTGTGGGTGGAATGTGATATGCGCTCTATTTCTTCTTCAATCCCCTTTCTTATTCACTTGGATTTTCATTTTCTTTTCTTTTTTTTTCTTTTCTTTTCTTCATTTTTTTTCTTATGAATTTGAATTTTGCCAAGTTCATGAAAAGGTGTTTTAAGGAAGATAGTAGGTCACATCCTCATAAATCTCAACCTCTCTAACTAAAATGGCTTTTCATCACCTTGACATTATACTTAATCCCATTCTTCTAACTTGATGCATCGATGGAGGAGGATAGAATCATCTTGTTCTGATGTATCCAAAGTTTACCGAGCAAAGCGAATGAAGTATTCAATCAATGATAAAACTTAGCTCAGTCTTCCCCACCTATCTCCAAAGGTAACACTATGGAACCTAAAGCGCTACCTCATTGAATAATCTCAACATCATCCGATTGTGAGAGTGGAGATGTCGATCCTCAAATAGGTAAGGGTCTTATTAATGAACAAGGCAAGCATCTAGTTCATAATGTTCACCTATGCACCGATCAAAGAGAACTCAAGCTAATCGCCCATGTCAACTGTAATGTAGATGGACTGTCTCATCCCCAAGTGAGGTCTTCATCTGAAAGTGATCCCAGCTTCTAGTATAATGTGCCTTCTCACCAATAACGGTCAATTGAGGTAAATATATTTCAAGATCAAGGAGAGCCTTGATTAATGATTCCCTCATCTCTTGGATAAGACAAGGGCATCATATATTTAGCTATGACAACTTTCTTAGATGAGAGAGATATTGTAGTCCACCTTGGGCTAATTTTCCATAAGAATATCCAAGGGTGGAGCATCTTGTAGGGGCTTGATCCTGCACCAATGACTTATTTCCCTCATCTTGAGGTGTCGCCCTAGAGGTAGAACGCCACTACGGAGGTTGATTTCTTGATCTCATGGTGGGGTAAAAGGTTCTACACACGCATCCTAGCCTTCTCCTATGGGACCCTTTGAATCGATGATTCCAAATCATCTCAAGAGGCAAACTCATAGTATGAGTAGAAAAATCCAACTCAATTAGAAAGAGGAAGATCAATTATCGTAGTTGTTTTGACTTAAAGAGTTATCATTAGAATAAGCGATAACACATGAACACATAGTTCAAACAAGCTTTATTCTTCAATACTTGGATTTGATAGAAGGTATGAAGTAGAAATCAAGTAAAGTAAGTGGTGTAAGGGATTTGATGCCCTTATCACAAGAGTTCTACTAAGAAGAGCTACCAAGTAAGAGGTGCTCACTAATATGGTAATGCAATGGTAGATGGAGACTGGGCTCATTGGTGGTTACGTTAATGGACTATCCGGGCACATCGCCAGTCCCCTTTCCCCAAGTTGTCTGAACAACTTAAAATCTCCTTGATGTTGAAGTTTGAATGCCACTCATGAAAAGTTACTTGATTTTATTTTGATCTTCTTAGAGGTATGAGATGATATCCCAACCTTCTAGTTTTGGGATCACAAGTATCCCCAAGATTATCCCAATGGAACCGGATGGTTGTTTCAATGACTCTACAACTAAGATAATCAAGATCTTGAGCCTCTTCTCCATTCTATCTATCTTTTCATTCTTATTTATGCTGAGGTGTTGTTGGTATGTTTCTGCCACCGACCTTCCATGTTCTCTCAAGGAGAGATCCTGTATCTAGCATGCAAACCCCCATGAGTCTCCCAATAAATCATCTTCGGGATCGCTCTTTCTTCATCGACCAATCATATCCTAGATCTCTTCTTCCATGAGATAATGAGCTACTATATCATCTAGAAAATGAACATTGAAGGCACAAATGACTTTGTCTAAGGATGGGATCTATCATGTACCCGAGAACCGACCCCTCATACAGAATCAACTATGAGGACTATACCGGAAGAAATGCACTCGACCAGACTCTCATGGGTGACACTTAGGAGGCTCATCAGGGTGCAACACGCCACCCTATCCCTCTGCAACTATGACAATCTCTATGTCTAGGGTGGTGTGATGAAGGATGACCACGATGCTTTGGGGTCGCCATTCCTTCCTCAATATCAGCGTAAGGTCGAGTAAGAGAGCTCACCACAAGAGCGTGTGATGGAATGGGATCCTTGGAGAATCACCAGGGGTCCTTTCTCCCTGATGTGGCCTTCATGGCCTTTGGCAAAACCAAGATGTCAAACATGAATGAGATGGATGGGTATGCAAGGGATAGACCAAATCTCTCCGACAAGAGCTAGCCTCCCGATGGGTAGTCCTCATAAGTAAAATATCAGATGTATGATCGACGGGTAGCATCGACAGAAAATCAACGAGTGCAAAGGCTGAGGCCGAACCTGCTCTTCCCCGCTAGTAGGTGAATAGATGTCCAAGCTTCTAGCCATTACCTATCTAAGATGCCTCCTCATGTGGGGAATAACATCTCAAGCCAAAGAGCTCAAACTGATCTCCGCCTACCTAGTGTAGAATCAATGGAGCCATATGACTTCCTACATTGACTAGGTGGTGATCAACCGCTTGGAGGTGAAGTAAAGATCCTCCCGCATCCTATGTTAGTGAGAGAGGATGGAATGGGTTCATCAGAACGGGAAACCAATGTGGCAACTCCTCTACAACTAATCACTCCATCTCCTTAGTAATGCATGTATAGTACCGCTTACCATATGGTTCTTATTCCTCCTTTGTCTTGGCAGATGAGGTGAGTAAGAGCTAACTAACCCAAAAGTGGGAGATAATGGGATCGGGGAGCCCCTTTGAGGGCTAATGAGTGGGTGCTAGCCTCACCGGGACAAAGATGGGAAACCACGCTGGCCGACACTATCACCGGTACAACTACTAGAACATGGAACTACCACCTTTTCCTCTTCAGAGGGATCTAGAATCTAATGGCATATCAATTTAAAGATCGCTTCTTCACCATCACTAGTGAGGGAGTGCCCTCATTGTAATCCTCGCTCAAAAAATCTCATCAAGTGGATGAGATGGGCATAATGGAAGGTGGAGGTTGGCCGATCTAGGCTATATCCATCCCATGGGAAAGGTAAACACATATCTGAGTGGCCATGGCTATCAACTAAAACTGCTATTGAACTGAAAATGTCGCTAACGAGTTCGTAATATCAAAATAAACTTAAATCGATTGCTGATTTTTATTTTGAATTTAGAATTGAACCCATACTCAACATCTTGAAAGTGTTAAGTCGTTCAAAAGGATTTAGAAGAGATTTGATATTTGATTGGAAAGAGGAATTTTGAATAGAATCCACTTTCAACAAATTTGGGTATGAAATGGGTTCAAATATTTTTTTGAGGGATGCTTCCATAGGTTCAAATTTGATTTTGATTTTCATTTTTGATTTGAGGACCCTTCATCTAACAAATTTGAGTATGTTAAAGTGAAGGGTCAATTTTATTTTGATTTGAGGATTTTGATTTTTTGAAATTCACTTAGTAAATTTGGGTATGCTAAGTGGTGTTTGAAAATAATCCAATTTTCTTTGTTTTGTTTGTTTTTTGTGAATCAAAATGGAATTATCATTTAGCAAATTTAGGCATGCTAAATGAGGGATCCGGGTTTTGTTTTTTTTTGAAATTTTTGAAAATGGATTCAAAAATTTATGTATGCTAAGAAAATCCTTATGTGTTCTTTTGTTTTATATATTTTAATTTTGAAAATGAAGGATTTACTTAGCAAATGTGGCATGCTATGAAGTTCCAATGTTTTGAAATATTATGAGATGGAGATTTTACTTAGCAAATTTGAGTATGCTAAGTGAAATTTCAATTTTTTTTATGTTTTGAAAAGGGAGACTTCACTTTAGCAAATGAGTATGCTAGAATGAAGTTCCAAATGTGTTTTGATTTTTTTTGTGAAATGGAAATTTCACTTAGAAAATTGAGTATGCTAAATTAAATTTCAAGATGTGTTTCAAATTTTTGTGTTTTGATTTTGGAGACTTCACTTTTAGCAAATAAAGTTCTGTTTTGAAAATTTTGTGGAATTTAAGATTAGCAAATTTATATGCTAAATGAAATTTATGTTTTAAATTTTGTGTTTTGATTTTGGATAGTTCACTTTAGATGGGGTATGCCAAAATGAAGTTCCAAAAGTGTTTTGAATTTTTTTTTTTGTGAAATGGAGATTTCACTTAGCAAATTGAGTATGCTAAATGAAATTCCAAGATGTGTTTCAAATTTTGTGTTTGATTTTATTTTGAAAATGGGGACTTCACTTTAGCAAATGTGGTATGCCAAAATGAAGTTCCAAAATTATTTTGAAAATTTTATTGTTTTGTTGATTTTGAAAAGAAAGATTTCCATTTAACAAATTTAGGTATGTAAGATGGAAATCAATTATGTTTCACTTTTCAAAGATGTATTTTTATGTGTGATTATTGCTTTTTTAAAGAGGAAATCCCAACTTAACCATATATGGAATATGTTACATGGGATTTGAAAATAATGTCATTTTATTTTGAAATGAAATCTTCATTCAATAAATTTGGGTATATTGAATGGAGAGGTTTCATATGTGCTTTTGGAAAAGTTTATTTTGATTTTGATTGAAAATGAAACTTCCATCCAATAAATGTGGCTATTGAATGGAGAGGTTCACATGTTTGGAAAAAATTTTTTGATTTTGTTTGAAAAGGTGAAAATTCCAACTTAAATATGTAGGATGTGTTGAATGGAATTTCAAAGTTGTGATTTTGGCTTGAAGATGTATCATCCATCCAACACATTTAGATGTATTGAATGGAAAGGCCCATCTTCAAACTTTGTGCTTTTTTAAAAAGTTTAGAATGTTGGAATTTTATTATTGAAAATGAAGTCTTCATCAAAATGAATTGAATGAAGAAGTTTATTTGTGCTTTTGAAAAATTATGATTGTTGGAATTTTATTTTTGTAAAGATGATCCTACATATAAAAATCATGAAGATTATTAGATGAAGTGATTTAAGAAAATATTTGTAAAATATTTTATTATGTGCATTTTGAAAGAGCTTTTGAAAAGCAAGATTTTATGAAAGATTTATTTTGTCTTAATTTTAGAATGAACCTTTCCTTACCATAAAAATGGTAAGGAGGAAGTCTTTAATAATTTTATTTTTATTAAATTTTATTTTTTACCCATTGGGAAACCAATGGGGTTTTAAGACAACACGAGGTGAGGTCCTAAAACCTAAAGATGTTGGCTAGCTTAACTTAAGGATGAAATAAGCTAAGTGCCAACAAAAAGAAGATAGTCTTGGATTCATACAAAAGTACAAACTCACTATCGATATTTAAGACAATGATCATTTACAAAGATGGAGAGGAACCATCCCATGAGTCGGAAGAAATCGATTGAAAAATTTTTATTATAAGAAGAGGCGATCATCATCATCAATCACCTCCTTCTTCCTCCTTTGATTCTCTCTCTTATCTTCATCCCTCAAAAAGAAAGATGAAGACAAAAGAAAGAAAGGAAAGAAAAAAGAGGAAAATTCCATATGATGATGATTGCTTTTCTTGATGGACACCACATAGAATGGTGTAAAATAGGGTGATCAGACATCGAGGGAAAGGTGTACTATCTCAAAGATAGAAGTCACCACCCTACAATGGACCTAATCCAAGGACTTTGGATTGATTCATGGATGATGTAAGATATTCTTCCCTACTTTTAAAAAAGTGTGGTTTATTTTAAATCGACAATTTTAAAGTCAAAGAGAGAGAGAGAGAGAGAGAGAGAGAGTTATTATCAAAGCCAAAGGAAGACAAGCAAGAGATACTCATGATGCTGGAAACCTAGTGATCTCAAACTATCCTATGGTTGGGCTTTATATTTTAAAATTGATTTATTTATTTGAGTTGACATTTTATTAGATTTTATTTATGATTCCACAATACAAGATTATGGAAATAAGAGGTGAGGATTTATGAGGGTCCAAGGGGAGGAGCAACCTCTAACCTAAATCTAGGGAGCTTTGATGAGGGCCAAAAGCATGACCTAAATATAAGGCAAAAATGGGTATTTGGTTTACCTCCATAGGAAGAACAACCGACTACTTGGACTTACAACCGCCTAGGTGGCCAACAAAACTCCTCCTATGATTTTAAATTCATGTAGGCAAGTCATATGCTTTATGCAAGATACTTGTTTATTTATTTAGAAAGAGAGACTAAGTCCTTAAACTCACTCTATAAGAGACTAGATCATGTAAGGGCATAAATGACATAATGCAAATCATATTACATTTTTATTTTTCATTTTGGACAATCATTTGACTTAGGCTTATAGGATTCATATGCCTATTACATGAGAAGTAAGATTATTGGCCAAAATCAAGGGAGGAGGTGTGTTTCCACCATGGATCTCAAAGGTCAAGCCAAGTTTCTCTGAAAAGGTGGAAGCCCTCCAATCAAGAGTGAAACAAGATGCTTTTATGCATGATGTTATAAAAGAAATACTCATCCATAAGGGGTTGCTAATTTTTTATCTTAATTTTAACTTATTTAGGTGAGGTTATAATTGTTATTTTAATTTTGAGTTGATTAATTTGGTAAAGATTTATTTTTCCCTAAGAGCCTAATCCACATCTAGGCCATACATTAAGCAAGGAAGAAACTAGGAAAAAAGGATGCCATTTCTAATGCACAAGAAAAAAAACATCACACATTTTATAAAGCTAATCAAAAGAAAAAGGAAGTGTGGTCACACCACTATACAAACCCAAAAAACAAATTAGGTAGCCAAGCTCTACCCTTATACAACCTGGATTACAAATGAATTACAAAAAAGAAATTCATGTTATGGGGTCTTCATTCTTCTTTTCTTCTTCTTCTTTCTTTCTTCTTCTTATTTTTCTTCTTTGGTTTTCTTCTTTGGATGGTTGGAATGTGGTTCCAAAGGTTTCACATGGTATAAGATGGAATCTTATGACCAATGCTCATCCTAATCCCCATAACAATCATTCAAAAAAATCATAATTTTCCAAATTTACATGAAAAGGAAAAGTAAATCTAACCCAACAGATTAGCTAAACAAACCATACAAATCCCAAGCATGTATATTGGACTTAACACCCCAAACATGGGTAACCAAGTCCACTGCCTATTGATTATTCTTAGGGTATACACGCACAAAAGCATTTATATTTTTATTACGCCCCTTAAGCACAATCCCAGAAAATAATGATTAGACTAAATCATCCTTTTCATTCTACACATTCACCCTAACATCCATAAAATATATCATAAAAACAAAGCAAACATCAAACCATGCACGCCTCTAACCTAAAGCTAGAAGTGGTGACTTAAAATGTGTGTGCTTTAAAAGGTTTTGTGGTATGCTTAACTATGACTTTAGATTTGTTAAGTGTTCAACTTAGAGGATGGTTTTATTTAAGTTATTTTACTTGATTTGGGTTGATTTTATTTTATTTTAATTTGGTTAAGGTGAATCCTACAATTAATTACTAAGTGTTGTAAAGAGAGGGAAAAGAGAAGATGACTTATCTTTCCTTCCTACCTTAAGTAATCTAAAGTGTTCAAGTATGGTTTTTTTAGTGAATGTTTTATTATGTGTTTTAATTAATCCTAAGTTTAGATCAACTCTAAACAAACCTATTCAAAGGCATTTTAAGATTAAGTAAAGTCAAATAAAATAACAAAACACACATCACTTCATTTCTTTCCCAACATATGTATAACATGCATATGGATGATCCTAAGCATATCTATGCACCAAAATGTTTAACACTTTATGTTATGAATGCTAAATGAGTTACTTAAGAAAATTGAATGCTTTATGATGCATGATTTTCATTAAGTAAAAAAGAGATTTTCTTATCCATTTTCACATGCACACATGTATGTATGAAAGACATAAGTGAGTATGAAGCCATTGTTAACCAAGGGGTGTAAGGTATAAGACCTACTTAGGCTACTTAAAGCCTCACAACTGGTTGTCTAGACTAATATACCACTTTCCTTAAATACAAACACATGTACAAAAGAAATGAATGGAAAAGAAAGATGCAAAAAAGTTTGTATTTGTTTGTTTATGCAATTTATATATACAAGTGTGGATATCCTTCTTAAGTAGTATCATAAGAATGAATGAATGATTAGAAAAAGTGTTGTGTTCTTTTCAAATGAACTTTGCCAAATCCTATTCAAAACTATGCTAAAGAAAGAGAAGGAAAAGTACTATGCACATCTTCATATTTATATCCACATGCAAGCTTATAAATAAACTATAAGTAGCACACTTTAGTTTGATAATTGATTCATATATTTTAAAAAATTTGGATTTAATAGTGATAATAGCCATATTTTTTTTTTTTAGCCAAAACATGCAATTTGACATAAAGAAAATATTTTATTTTTTTAATTTGATTTTTGAAAAGTATGAATGCATGAAGTCCATATGGCATACACATTTAGCATGTTGGGAAGGAACTAAAGTGATGAAAGCATGTAAACACATTCACCCTAATTAATTCCTAAAGACAATCTTATGAAATAAGAAAGCTTTAAAGCAAATCAAATTATTTTAAAGAAGGTTTGATTTTGTTTTGAGTTTGATTTAATTTGAGAAATGTGAGGTGAGTTTGCTATTCCTAACCCTTTCCCACATATGTTTGTTATTTTAATTTAATTTTTAGATGATTAGATCAATTTTATGCTTTGGTTAGGTTAAGGTATGAATTAGGCATGTTAATTATCCCTTACCTATACCATCTTAGATACTAATCAAATAATTATGAGCCAATGATATGACATAAAATCTCACAAGGAATTTAAATTATAATGCACCTAGGAAGAAAGGGGCCTAATGTAATTTGGCTCATGATTAATGATTAATTAAACTAAGGGGTTTAACTTAAGTAATTTCATAACCCTCTCACATATGTGAGTTGGATTTTGATTTCCTTAATTGTATTTAGGCTCTTGAACACACCCAAGCATCTAAGATAGATTAATTGAGTTCTAGAAAGTTTTAGAATTTTATGAAATTAATTAAGGGGTAATTAGTGAATTAACCTTAATTAAGGTTGATTAAGGAAGAAAAGGGGTTTAAGGAATATCTTATGGAAGGTATCCCAAAATTATTCTCAAACCTCATATTCACTTAATTAAAACTTAATTGACTCAATCGAGGGTTAAACTATTAATTATACTCTTAAGCTTAATTATATAAAGGAGGTAATTAGAATTAATCAAGAAATTCTCTAATTAAACCATCAATAAATCCCAAGAAAATAAGGGGAGGTAGAAGTCATCCACTAATCATGCTCAAGAAGTTTGGAATTAATCGGGTGTAATTAGGGTACTAAAATTAACATTCCCAAATAAAACCCAAATTTAGAGAAAAGAACTATTCAAAATCAATTAAAATTAATTTTAGAATATTATATGTTCAATTATCTTTATAGTGCAATTTATTTCATATTTTTGATTTTTCTAGTTTAGATATGAACATTTAATAGCCTAATTATTTAATCCGCCGCCATGATGCCATGCGCATGTGCTTTCCATGTGGCATGAAGGAATTGGATATTAAACACATCATAGCCACGCCGAGCGGCTATGCACTTTCTCACCACCGATCAAGGATCGACGATTGAGGTTAAAGTTACGCATCTAAATGGGGCAAATCACATCTATGTGGATTTAATCACCGCCCATCCAAAACATGCGGATGGATGGCCAAAGATTCATCCCTATAATTCACAGGAGATGAGATTTGTCCATCTTTTAAGACATGATCCAAGCTTAATTGAGCTCAATTGGATCCAAACTCAACCCACACCATCAACATGCAAGATCACATCTAATGGCTAGTTTATCATGCAATGAAAATTTCTTTCATAAAGCTCCACACCATGGCTAGATTAAGCTTGGAAAAATGGTTTACCTCACTGAGGTGATCATGCTTGATTCCCTTGGAGAAGCTTTGTCGGGAGAAAAGCTTTTGAGAGAGTTTGAGGTCTTGAGATTGGGTGGATGCTTCTAGACCAACTCCCCTTGCCTTGAGCTCATCAAGGTGACTCCTCCTACCTTAGAACTTATGAAAGAACTTGGAAAGTTCGATGAGCTCCTGAGAGTGCTTGCAAAGGGAAATTGGTGATATTGAGTGTATGCTAGTTTGATTTTGGGCTCCCCTAATTTTTCCCATGAAAATCAAGAAATGGAAATTTTGAAATCACTTGAGAGCTTGGGAGGTGAGGAATGGATTTTCTAGCTTCCAATCAATTGGGAAATCTTGAAATGAGATCAAATTAGGGGAGTATATCTCCCTTGGCAATCGATGAGCAAGGCTTTACTATTTTGATCCAATTGACCATAAGGAGTGGGTTTAGTTATTAGATGAGTCATTGCATTCAATTTTGGCGGGAAGAAGTGGGTGAGGTGGCCATGTGCTTGAATTGAGTGGAAGGAGGATTCCATGTGCTCCATTTCGTATGTGGTCGCTTTAGCCATTGGGCTAGGTTTTGACCCAAACCCATTGGGTTGGTGCACCACACTAGTGTTCACTTGATCCACTAATAGAGTGCCAAGTGTCCATGAAAAGGGATTGACCAAATTCTAAGTGTTTTGATTTTGGGTTACCCTATGGCCTAGGGTAAAATGGTAATTTGACCATGATTTAAGTTTGATATATTTTATATGATGAGAAAATAGTTTGGCCAAGTTCATTGAATTTGGAGTTGGTTTGATATGATTTGGCTCATGTTGACCTATTTAGGTCAAAATGGGTTAACGGGTCAAATTGGTCAAATTGGGTCAAGTTGACCAATTGGTCAAATTGGGTCAAACCAAGGGTCAAGTTCATATGACCATTTGAAATGTTTTGGTGGCTTTGATTTGATTCAATTTGGTTTAGGTTTGAATTTGGTTCATTTAGGTCAAATGGGTCAAGTTGACTTTGACCCATTTGACCTATTTGGTTAGGTCATGGGTAGTTCATGTTTGGTTGGTCATAATGGATTGGTATCTTTATTTCCAATCAATTTTGGTTAAGTTTGAATTTGGCTCAATATGGCCCTTTAGGTCAAGTTGGGTTCATGGTCAATTGGGCTAGGTTAGGTCTAGTTGGCCAATTGAGGCTTTGGTCAAGTTCAAGTGATTTGGAATGAACTTGACCCATTAGTTTCAATCAATTTGGCTTAGATCAAGTTTTGACACATTTTGACTTTTAGGTCAAGTTGGGTCAACTTGGGTCAAGTAATTGGGCTAGGTTAGGCTCAAATGTTGACTTGGTCAAGTTCAAATATTAGTCATGAATGAACTTAGATCAATGGTTTCAATCAATTTGGCCTATGGTTGATTTTGGCTATGTTGGTTTCATTTTGGCTAAGTGTTGACTTGGTCAACCCTTAGGTTTGACTTGGTTTGACCCAATTTGGGTAATTGATCATCTCATGATGATTGTTGATCATGATGAGCGGTTTAGTGAGCTTAGTTCAATCCAATTTGGTTAGATTAGAATTTGACTCATAAGGGTACTTTAGGTCACTTTGGGTCAAGTGAGCTTAAGTAGGTCAAATGGCTTGGTCAAAGCTTGATTTGAGTTTGATTGAACTCACATTTGGACTTATGATTGAAATATAAATCCATTTGCAAGTGGTTTGAAGTCAAATGGGTTTTGGTTCATTTGACAATTTCAAGTTCAAGGTGAACATGAGTTTGAGTTGGGTTTGATTTTGAATTGAGTTTTGATTTGGATGAAGTTTGCATTTGTATTTGGGTTCATGATTGTAGGATTGATTGAATCATGAATAGAAATCAAGGATTTGGCTTGATTTGAAATTGATTTAGCTAAGTTCAAGATTTTGACTTGAAAGGTTTAGGTTGAATTTTGATTGATTTTGAGTTTGATTTTGGAGTTGGTTTTGGTTGTTTAAATTTATATTTCATATTTGTGAATATAAATGAGAATATAAATATGAGAAAATTTTGAGGATTTGAAGTGATTTGAACTTGATTTGAGCTAAGTCCATAAGGAGGAATCAAAGGACTTAGAAAAATATTTGATTTGATCATAAATTTTGGATTTGATTTTGGGTTTTTAGATTGATTGAATTTATATTTCATTTATATATGTGAATATAAATGAGAATATAAATGAGTTGTGAGAAACCTTGAGTTTGAATTGATTTTGGCTAAGTCCATAAGAGGGAAATCAAGTGACTTAGGAAAGATTTTGGAATTTGATTTGAATTTCAATCATGGGTTTTAATCATGATTTCAATCATGGAAATTGATTTGAGTTTGGAGAAAATCATAAGGTAGAATTGCTTTAAGTTTGCTTGAAGGAAGGAAGTGAGGAATTTTGGTTCAAGCTATAGGTAGGCAAAGTTTCTAACACCCCTAAGGCATAACCTATTCCTATGGCTAACTCTTCTAAGTCTCTGGGCTAGGTTGAGTGTCCACCTAATCACTAGATGTGTCTTAAGACTAAGGAACTCTTAAAGTCTAAGAGAAATCCTATGCCTAAGATGGAGGGGTTGAGAGCTCATCCTAAAATGAGGTCAACAAAGGACATCCAATAGGTGAGGTGTGACCGGCAAGGAACATGACGTATTGGTGTTGATCAAAATGATCAACAACACCGAACGATCACAAGCACTAACATAAATGATCTACTCCTAACCCAAGGTGTAGAAGGAATCTGAGCTTAGTGCACTATGACTCGCTTATGTCAAGGACATAAGAGAAGATGGGGAAATCCAGGGATAGAGTAGGTGAACCTTCCACTAGGAAGCAGTTCAAGTCATCCACGAGGGATGAGAGGTTTGATTTGATTTAAATCTCAAGGAGAAATTTGGTTTGTTTAATTAAGTTTCTGGGAAGAGGGTTGAATTTGTTTCAATTTGTTATTTGTTTAATTGTGTTGTTTCATTAGGTTTGTTTCATTTTAGGTTTTGAGGTGGATCCTGTGGTTTGTGATGGGTCAACATGAGCCATGAGGTCTTGATCTATTACATATTTACCAATCTAAAGGGGTAGTCCAAAGTAGGGCTAATCAACCAAAGGGAATGCCTTTCATGTGCACAAGTACTAAGAAGAAAGCATAGTATACTTATATCCTCCAAAGTAGGACCAGGGTGATCTATTGGCAAGGCTGTGATCAACTGACCTAATGAATTATTGAGGGAATGCCAGGGGACTTAAATCAGCTCAAAGATTGTCAATAATTTCATTTTTTTTAGTTTGTTTGATTATGAATCCAATTGCCATGGATTGCACCGAGTAGACCATGACCTTGATCTAACATAGATTTACCAATCCAAAGGGTAGTACAAAGTAGGCTATCCAACCAAAGGAATGCCTTTCAATTTACAATGATCAATTTAGGAAGAAAGTTGGACTCACATCTTATTCTACAAAAGAATGGGGGCAACACATTAGCAAGGTAACATGTCCACCCAACCTAGGCTAACTATTGAGTGAATACCTGGGGACTTAAACTAACTCAAAGATAGTCAAAGGTAGATTTCATTTTTTTTAATTTATTTTGATTATTATGAATCCCATTAGTTTGCGATGGACTGACAAGTAGACCATGGTGGCCTTGATCTAATACGATTATTACCAATCCAAAGGGAGTAATCTACCAACAAGGTAGAACTATCCGATAAGAGGGGTGCCTTTCGGTGCAATGGTCAAGTTAGGAAGAAAGTGGGAATCACATCTTCCAAATAAGAACCCTAGGGTGATCGGAGCAAGGCAATGAAACCCAAGGGCTAATTATTGAGTGAATGCACCGGGGACTTAGCTCAAAGATAGTCAAAGATAGATTTCATTTTAATTTATTTTGATTATGATGAATCCCATCGGTTTATGATGGATCAGATATGGTGACCTAGATCTAACTCATTTACCAATCCAAAGAGAGTAGTCTACCAACCACAAGGTAGGACTATCCCACCAGGGGTGCCTTTCGGTGCAATGGTCAAGTTAGAAAGAAAGCATGGGGACTCACATCTTCCAAAATAGGAACCAGGGTGATCAAGACAAGGCAATGATCGAACCTAACCTAGGGTCACTATTGAGTGAATGCCGTAGGGGACTTAGATCGCTCAAAGATAGTCAAAGATCATATATATATATATATATATATATATATATATATATATATATATATATATATATATATATATATATATATATATATATATATATATTATAGTTTGTTTATGATGGATTTTGTTGTTTGTGATGGATCATAGAGAAGGAGCTTATATCTACCCTGCCTATCTTAGATTTCCGAACCAAAGTGAATAGCTGATGGGAGAACTATCCCACCAAAGGAGTGCCTTTCAATTTGCAATGATCAATTAGGGAAGAAAGTTTGGACTCACATCTTCCACTACAAAAGACCACCGGGTGATGACTTTGGGCAACAAATCAACCACCTGGGTCGCCCATTTGTGATCATGCTAGAAAGAATGCATCAGTCTTATATCTTCCAAATGACCGTCGGTAAGCTTATGGAAAATAGATTGAACCCACCTAAGGGTGACTACGAGTGAGTACCCACCCGTGATTTATCTCGACTCATGTAATCAAGTAATTCTATAGGGAGTTCTCACGACACCGCCCCTAAAGATAGATGCCGGGAAAAAAGGGGCCCTTGGGGGGCTTGAATTCTTAATCCAAGCAAATTAATTAATTAATTTATTTAGTTTATTTTAATGTGGACCATGTTGGTTTTGAGGGATCATATTGAGAAGGAGCTTATATTCACCTAGGCCTATCTCATATTTATCAACTAAGGGAGAATATCGCACAACAAATTCTCCAACACAAGGCTACAAGGAAAGGGGAACGCCCAATCTAAAAGTAACCCGTAGGTCTAAATGGGGTTGCAAAGGATGTGATCCAAATAGATTGCCCATAGAAGATGGGGCCACTAAAGGCTTGATCCAAAACCCCGGAGAAGATGACATGGCTTAGTCATATATCAAATAGGTATTTGGTGTCCAACTCAAGGAGAAAGCTCAGGGACTCACATCTACCAAGAGTGGTGTACTCATTGGGTGAGTCGCTATCGATAGCTAACATCAACCAACCTAAGGTGCCCGGCTTATAATAATTAGCTTAGAAAGAAAGCTCGAGACTCACATCCTTCTATTGCAAACCATTGTAGATTGTCTTCGCTCGACAGATCCGACCTAGGCTAATACTAAGTGAATGCCACAGGGGATTATATCAACTCAAAAGTAGTCAAAGGAAAGAAGCCTCTAGGGGACTTATCCTAAACCTTGAATATACTCAACCTAGTTAATGCGATGGCTAGTTCAAGAAGAAAGCATGGGACTCACATCTTCTTAAACAAAGCCAACATGAGGTACCGGGCAAGTGAAGACTATCGAACTAACAAGGCACTTGTTGGTTTGCAATGGTCAAATTAAAAAGAAAGAGGGATTCACATCCTCTAAATGACCACTAGGGTGACATACTACGTAGCATGTAGACCCACCTAGAGTAGCTAATGAGTGAGTGCCACAGGGGCTTGCTCCCACTTCAAAATAATTTGAGATAGAAAATTTGTGTTTGTTTTTTTGTGCTTATGTCAAAAGGAATAGGATTACCTGGACTCTACACCCTTAAAATATTTTGATAAAATGGTGCCATGGAAAAACCGAGAATTCCCACTAAGAAAGGATGTCGCTAGGGGACTCTTACACCTAACTCATTATAATTGAAATAGAATGCCTCTTGAGTTCTCTCACACCTATTCTAAAAGCACCGTGGATATTATGTTTGATTGTGTTTATGTTGTGAAAGAGGGATAGGATGCCACCTGGGGACTCTTACACCTACCCTAAACACGCCACGGTGGATTCACAAGATAAGCAAACAACACTTCAAATAAGAGAAGATTTGGATGAAAGGGAATCGATTTTGTTGATAGATGGAATTGTTTTCAAAATATGATTTTTTGGGTAGTATTTCTTTAAATAGAGCCTATTAATTGGAAGCAATGGATGTTTCCCTTTACAATCAATAAGTTGATATGATCCTCCATGGTAGGCCTTCTATGACATAGGTCTTCCCAAGTGGGTTTAAACTTGCCTCCCATCTTTCAACGGGCAATAATAGTCGCCTTAGGACTAACACAAGCTCTTCTACTTGGAAAGACGTATACGGACCAAATTGTTGTCACTTGTATCATTTTGGCCTTATATAACTGAGGTTTTGGCATAGCGACTCTCCTCCAAACCTTTGAGCTCTTCTAACTGTAATTTTGCATTATGCTTTGTTGTGATCTTGCTACCCAATGTTATCTTTAGTGAAGGGAGTTAGACTTAAAGGTAAAGCACTCACACTAAGGAAAATGGGGTAGATTGAGTTGGAGTTTGGTATGTGGTGTGGTAAGCCCACAAGGCTTCAACCAACTACTTCCACTATCACTTATTATCATCCAATATTTTCTTTAGTATTTGGATGAGAGTTTTGTTGAATACGCTAAGCCATTTTCCTGGGGTAGATGGTGGAGTATCTTCAATCTATACCATGTATTTTGGCAAAGCGTTGATCTTGGTGCTTTTGAATGTAGTACCATTATCGATATAATTCATTGAGGTACCCCAAACCTATATACAATATGGTTCCGAAATCAAGCACATGGCCGAGTGACCTATCTGAGTGGGATCGCCCACTTGGAAAAGTAGTGGGCGCCTAAGATGAATTGATGCCCTTTGGAAGAAGGAGGATTGATCAAATCCATTCCCCAACACTCAAATGGCCATGAGGTAAATGTAGGGTGTAGAATGTTGGTGGTTGATGGAGGACCGCACTGCACCCAACGATGGCATCTCCTAGCTATATCCATGCACGTAATCATCGGCGAGTATCCTAGTTTCTTGATCTTCATCTTCATCTTTAGACCGAATGGTGTGTTTGCATAGACCTAAATGTACCTCGATTACAATGCCACCGGTTTGTCTGCTAAATAACATAACCACTTCTAAAAGGACCGTCATACAAGGTGTCATCAACGAGCATAGAAGAGAGTTCTTTGTTTCACGATGGGTTTGTGATTTTTCTTGAGGTAGCTTGGCGTGTTCAAATAGTCTATGAATGGTTGCCTCCAAACCACTCTTTGTCCTTATAGGCAATGACAACCTCCCCTTCAAGAGAAAGTCTCTCATCTTTCCAAGGGATATGACTTGTCCTTTATCGAGGATACCAATGTGATATCAAACGCATGATATCATGGACCAGATGCCAACCATCCGGATAACATCAACCATGTCATGAGATACTGTAGTGGATTGATTCTAGAAATCAAGTTCACCTTATGAGAAAGCATATAGTGTCGTAACTTTTGGGAAGCAAAGATCAAAGCTAGGCAATGTTTCTCAATAGGTGGGTAGTTCATTTTAGTAGGATGGATGAAAGCAAAGGTAGTAAAGAGCATTCTCCTTTCCTTCATCATTGGCTTGGGCCAATAAAGCATCGAGAGTCGTCCAATGCTGTAGAGGATGAATGGCACTGGGATAGGGGTTGCTAGAACTAGCTTCACCAAATATTGCTTGATATCTTCAAAAGCATGTCGACACTTGTCATCCCACTTGAACTTGGGATCCTTTTGATAAGTCTGAGAATAGAACGTCTCCATGATAGGTTGGAGATAAAGCGCCTAGACAATCCTTGGAAAGATCCGCTGAGTTAAACTCATAGGAGGTGGAATTTTTAAGATATCTTTGATCTTTATGGATCTATTTCTATTCCTCGGTGTCGAATAATAAAACCAAGGAACTTTCTTGAAGCTACCTAATGCACACTGTGGGGTTCATTTTGAGGTTGTATTGTCTTAACCATTCAAAAATTACCCTCAAGTCAAAGAGGTGGTCTTCCTTTCTCTACTCTTGACTACTAGATCATCAATATAACACTCAACTTGATGATGGATGAGTTCATTAAAGATCTGAGTCATGACTTCGCTGGTAGCACCAACATTTTTAAGGTCGAAAGGCATGACCCTATAATAGAAGATTCTAATCGAGGTTCAAAAAAGTGGTATTTCTTTCATCTTCAAGAGACATCTTGATTTGGTTGTAATGACCCATCCATGAAAAGAACACTACATGAGAAGAGGCGATGTCCACCATTAGCTCGTATAGGAAGAGGAAACTCATCCTTAGGATATGCCTTATTTAAGTCATTGAAATCGACGCATATGTGAATTTGGCCATTCTTCTTGTTAACTGACACCTGCCTAACTAGGTAGGGTATTTTTCTTAGTGATGAAACCAAAGATCGATATCAATTTCTTGACTTAAAATGACCTATTGTTCAATTTCTAATTGCATGCATCTAGGAGCTTGCTTGATAGGGTTAGCACTAGGATCTATTGCTAGTTTGTGGACTACTACGCCTACAACTGGACATCTCTTCATAACTCAATGGAAAGTCCTTAAACTTAGTCAATAGCCTAACTAAGTCATTAGTTTCTTCTTCATTCAACAACGAGCTGGGGCATGGATTTTCTTCTATCCCAAGGTTGGTTTCATTAAGTTTATCAATTGTTGAATGGATTTCCTCTTCAAATGTTGGCACTTGTCATCCCACTTGAATTTGACATCCTTTTTATAAATCCGAGAATAGCTTGCATCTCCTCGATAGTTGGATTTAAAGCATCTTAGATTCACCATCCTTGGAAAGATCTGAGTTGAGTTAAACTCTTAAGAGGTGACATTTTAAGATATTTTGATCTTTTTGGATCTATTTCTATTCCTCGATCGAACAACAAAACCAAGGAACTTCCTCAAGTTACTCCAAATGCACACTTCAAGGGGTTCATTTTGAGATTGTATTGTTTAACCGCTTGAAAGCTACCCTCTAGTCAAAGAGGTGATCTTCCTTTTCTCTACTCTTGACTACTAGATCATCAACATAGCACTCAACTTGATGATGGATGAGTTCGTTGAAGATGAGTCATGACTTGTTGGTATGTTGCACTAGCATTTTATAGAAAGGCATGACCCTATAATAGAAGATTCGATTGGGGTTCAAAAGTGGTATTTCTTTCATCTTTAGAGACATCTTGATTGGTTGTAGACCCATTCATGAAAAGAACACGCATGAGATGAGGCGATGTCCACCATTAGCTCTAGATAAGAAGAGGAAACTCATCCTTAGAACATGCCTTGTTTAAGTCATTGAAATCACACATACAATTTGGCCATTCATCTTCTTAACTATGACACTAGCTAACTAGGTAGGGTAGTTTTCTTCCCCGATGAAACCATCATCAATTAATTTTGACTTAAATGACCTATTGTTCAATTTCTAATTGCATGCATCTAGAGCTTACTTGATGGGTTAGCACTAGGATCTATTGCTAGTTTGTGGACTACTACGCCAAGAGATAACCTGACATCTCTTCATAACTCCATGGAAAGTAGGCCTTAAACTCAAATAGCCTAATTAAGTCATTGGCTTCTTCTTCATAGCAACTAACATGTATGTCTGACATGGATTTTCTCTCAAGGTTGATTTCATTATGTGTATCAATTGTTGAATGGATTTCCTCTTCAAATGGCACTTGTCATCCCACTTGAACTTGACATCCTTTTTATAAGTCGATAATAGCTTGCATCTCCACGATAGGTTGGAGATAAGGCATCTTATACGCCAACCATCCTTGGAAAGATCCGAGTTGAGTTAAACTCTTAAGAGGTGACATTTTAAGATATATTTGATCTTTTGGATCTATTTCTATTCCTCGTGTCGAACAATAAAACCAAGGAACTTCCTAAAGTTACACTAAATGCACACTTAGGGGTTCATTTTGAGATTGTATTGTTTAACCATTCAAAAACTACCCTCAAGTCAAAGAGGTGGTCTTCCTTTTCTCGCTATTGACTACTAGATCATCAACATAGCACTCAACTTGATGATGGATGAGTTCGTTGAAGATATGAGTCATGACCCGCTATGTAGCACCAATATTTTAAGGAAAGGCATGACCCTATAACATAAGATTCTTCAAAATTTGGTATTTCTTTCATCTTTAGGAGACATCTTGATTGGTTGTAGCTGATGACCCATCCATGAAAAGAACACGCATGAGATGAGGATGTCCACCATTAGCTCTATAGGAAGAGGAAACTCATCCTTAGGGCATGCCTTATTTAAGTCATTGAAATCGACACATATGCAAATTTGGCCATTCATCTTCAACCGTATGACAACTAGGTAGGTATTTTTCTTCCCCGATAAAACTAGCTTTGATCAATTTCTTGACTTGAGAAATGACTTATTGTTTAATTTCTAATCACGCATGCCTAGGAGCTTTCTTGATAGGGTTAGCACTAGATCTATTGCTAGTTTGTCGACGCTACGCTAGAGATAATCCAGACATCTCTTCATAACTCCATGGAAAGCCCTTAAACTCCTACCAAGTCATTAAGTCATTGGTTTCTTCTTCATTTAGCAATGAACCGATGTATGTGGATTTTCTTTTGTCCGAGGTTGATTTCTTTAAGTTTGTCGATTGTTGAATGGATTTCCTCTTCAAATCGGCAATTGTCATCCCACTTGACATCCTTTTAATAAGTCGAGAATAGCTTGCATCTCCCTTAGGTTGGAGATAAAGCATCTTAGATGCTAGCCATCCTTGAAAAGATCCGAGTTGAGTTAAACTCTGGAGGTGGCATTTTTAAGATAGCTTTGATCTTTTCTGATCTATTTCTATTCCTCGTGTCAACAATAAAACCAAGGAACTTTCTAAGTTACTCAATGCACACTTTAGGGGTTCATTTTGATTGTATTGTCTTAACCGCTCAAAACTACCCTCAAGTCAAAGAGGTGGTTATCCTTTCTCTCGCTTGACTACTAGATCATCAACATATCACTCAACTTGATGATGGATGAGTTCATTGAAGATCAGTCATGACCCTATAACAAAAAGATTCTCGGGTTTGAAAAGTGATATTTCTTTCATCTTCGTGAGACATCTTGATTTGTTGTAGCTAGATGACCCATCCATGAAAAAGAACACGCATGAGATGAGGCTGATGTCCACCATTAGCTTTGGAGAGGAAACTCATCCTTAGGACATACCTTCTTTAAGTCATTGATATTAACGCATATGCAAATTTGGCCATTCTTCTTCTTAACCGGTACACAGCTAACTAGGTAGGATATTTTTCTTCCGATGAAACCAAAGATCGATCAATTTCTTGACTTCTAAATAACCTATTGTTCAATTTCTAATCGCATGCATCTAGGAGCTTGCTTGATAGGTTAACACTAGGTTCTATTGCTAGTTTGTGGACTACATCAAGAGATAATCTAGACATCTCTTCATAACTCCATGGAAAGTTGTCCTTAAACTCGCCAATAGCCTAACTAAGTCATTGCTTTCTTCTTCATTCAAGAATGAACCGATGTATGTCGGGATTTTCTTCATCCGAGGTTGATTTCTTTAAGTTTGTCATTATTGAATGGATTTTCTCTTCAAATTATGGCGCATCCTTGATTTGAAGATCATCTAAATCATCAAGTTTCTAAACACACATTCTCATAAGATTTTGTGTTGTGTGAAAAGAATCTATCGACAAATGATTGGTAACTTGAATCTTCATCGTTGACCCACTAAATCTAGTCCCGATCTTGATTATGCTTCTCCTCACTGTTGTTCCATAGCTTTTCAAAATACTATGACTGCTGACCATGTATGAGGAACCAAACTTTCGTATAAAATTATGAACACAAAGTAGTAAAAGTCAAATGATAATTCCACTAATTCTTTAAATGAATCCTCCAAGTTCTACATCAACTTCGGACTTGAGGATGATGAACACAAAAGAATCTCTCGCTTTGCATCCATGGAAGACTTAGGGATTCCTTAACTACTAAACCTTCAACTTTTGAGATGAAAGTGAGGTTAGAGCTAAGATTCCCAGCTTGTTGTCCGATAGTTTTACATGCATTTGATTCAAATACTTTGCTTTGTCCTGAGTCCCTTCATCTGGAATGAAGGTCACCTCTAATGGAATGCTAAGGGGGGTTGGTATACTAATCACATGAGACTCATCCTGTGTTGGACTCCAAATCTAATATGAATAATAGGGTCTGAACTGAACATAACCCATTGGTTGATGACCAACTAAGAGGTCTTCCACCTGGAGCCTTTGTTTCTATCTCCTGCTTAGTGGAGGTTGAGTCATCCTACCCACATGAGCATATGATGGGAATGAACTGGGTGGAATGTGATATGCGCTCCACTTCTTCTTCAATTCTCTTTCTTGTTCACTTGGATTTTCATTTTCTTTTCTTTTTCTTTCTCTTTTTTCTTCATTTTTTTTTTTTTACATTTGTATTTGAATTTTGTCCAAGTTTACAAGAAAGGGTGTTTTGAGGTAGATAGTAGGTTGCATCCTCATAAATATCAACCTCTCTAACCGAAAATGGCTTTTCATCACCTTTGACACAATATTCAATCCCATCATTTCAAACTTGATGCATATGGAGGGAGAATAGAATCATCTTATTTGATATATCCAAGGCCTATCGAAAGTAGTGAATGAAGTCAATCAATGATGTAAAACTTAACTTTGATCTTCCATTCACTTATCTCCAAAGGTAACACTATGGAACCTAAAGCACACTCACCTTGTTCATTGAATCCTCTCAACATCATCCATCTCCCTGAGTGTGAGATGTCGATTCTCAAATAGGCAAGGTAGACTTATAATGTTCACGATGCACTGGATTGATGTAAACTCGCTAGTCTAAATCCCATGTCAATTATATGTAGGGGAGGGTGTGTTGCATATCCCCAAAAAGTAGGTCTTCATCTGAAAAGTGATCCTTGGTAATGTGCCTCCTCACCAATAGCTTAGCTAAGCTAAGCATATCAGGATTAAGGAGTGCCTTGATTAATGATTTCCTCTCTTTAGATAAGACAAGGGCATCATATGCTTAGCTTAGATGACAACTTTTTATATGAGAGAGGACATTATAGTCCACTTTGGGCTGCTCCTCCACAAGCAATATCCAAGGGTTTTTGTGGAGGGGCTTCTCATCCATACACTAATGACTTATTTCCCATCTTAAGGAGCTACCCCGAAGGTAGAACCTGCCACTATGGAGGTTGACTTTGGATTGCCAGATAGGGTAATGGAAGGTTGTGCATATTAGGCTCACCTATAACTTCTCCTATGGGACCCTCGTAATCGATGATTCCAAGTCTATCTCAAGAGGCAAACCCATAGTATTCGAGTGGGATAATTCAACTCAATTAGAAAGAGGAAGATCAATTATTATAGTTATTTTACTTGAAGAGTTATCATTAGGAATAGATGTAGACAACCCATCAAGACACGTGATGTAATTCAAACTAGATGTATTCTTCAATTTCTTGGATTTGATAGGAGGTAAAAAGTAGAAATCAAGTAAAGTAAGTGGGTAAGGATTTGATGCCCTTATTCATTACAAGAGTTCTACTAGTAGATGAAGAAGGGCTAATGAGAAGAGGTGCTTGTCGATGTGGTAGCTATAATGGTAGACTCAGGTTGGACTTGGTCGTGGATATGCTATTGACTATCCGAGCTACATGCTACCATCGAGCTCCCCTTTCCCCAAGTTGTCCTAAATAACTTGCAAACCTTCTTTGATGTTGGAAGTTTGAGCCAGCACCCGCAGGGAAAGTTTCTTGATTTTATTTAGAATCTTTGAGATAAAGAGATATCCCAACCTTCTTTGGTTTTGAAGGATCACAAGTATCCCCAACCTTCTTTTGGTAATCAGATCACCGGCCTTGAAATTATGTTCAAGCCAATCCTTAAATGTGAAGCAATCCTCCAAAACATGACTTAGCATATGGTGGTAGGGACAAAAGTTGGGATCATGGATTTTGCCCACTTCCTCCGCCTTCTTAGATTTGGGTAGCTAAAACAAGCTTCTTTAAGAGATTCTTAAAGATCTTACCTCCCTCAAATGAATAAGGCTTGTTGAGTTTATCCAAAAGAGTAGTGAACCATAGCTACCGGCGCAGATATGTGTACCACGATGATGGCGAGAGGAGGCGGCAGCCATGGAGGATGCTATGGTGGTGGTAGAGCCTGTGGTGGTTGAGGAGGTGGAGGTTGTTGAGGTGTGGTCTCTAGACCGATCTCTAGGTAGTTGCTTCCCCTTATCTACCGCTATCAGCTCCGGCTTCTTCTCATATACCTTCTTCAACTTTGGCATAACCGATCTTGAAAAGGCAACTATTTGGCCTCTCCTTGTAGCGCCTTATTGATTAACTTCTCAAAAGTTTTGATAGTGAAGTTTTAAGCATGAAGGCACCCATGGATATTCTTTAAAAGAATCTCAATGACATGTTGTTCGAGATAATGCACCATTTAATACTCGTTATGCATCCGAGAATGTAGTCAACAAGTAACTCACCTAGATGTTGTTGTGCTACAATGATCGCAAGTGACCCTTTGTCGCTCCAACAAACCTATGATGAAGAGTTGCCGCAACAGAAATATTTTCACCGAACTATTGGGAAGTTCAACGTACCAAATGCTATACCCGCTACTAATGAAGAGAAAAGAGTAATGCATCGCCACCGTTGTAAATAACCGGCTCAAAATATGCGATATCTCGGTTCCCACTTCCATCATCTTGAAGGAAGGCACAAAACCCTTGGGATATTGATTGCATCAAATTCCTCTGTAGGTCTACCCTTTGGAACGATGATCCACCCCTTAAGCCAATGCTTCCTTCACCTACCGCCAACCCATGGACTTGATGTCTTTTCTTGTATGGAGGTACTATCCACTACCTTCCTATTCATGCTAGTGGTACCTTGCTCTCCGGAAGTAAAGTCTTACGGGTCCAAAACATGCCAACTTTGGATGACTAGTCTCAACTATGGTAGGATGAACTATCGTGGCTTGATTCTATAATGCTAAGATAGCAATGATCTTTAGCCTCTTCTCCATCCTATCTATCGTTTCATCCTTCCCGATTTATGCTAGGAGGTGTTGGGTCGAGTGGATGTGTCTTCCTCCTCATCACCTTCCATAGCTTCTCTCTGAGGAGGGATCCTTTGGTATCTCCCATGCAAACCTCCCCAATAAATCATCTTCATTGGGATCAATCTTCTCCTCATTGACTAATCATATCCTTAGATTTCCTTCTTTCTATGAGATAGGCTACTATATCATCTAAAGAACAATCAAACCAACAGCACAAATGTCTTTGCCGATCGTGATCACCGCCATGTGTTGAGAGGCACCATATCCCCCGATTTGGAGAATCAATCCTATGAGGACTGTACTCGGAAGAAATACACTCACTATCACTGAAAGGGATGACACTCCTAGGAGGTTCTATGATCATAGTGCAACCGGGTTTGTCACCTTGTCCCTCCGCAACTATCGTAACCATCTCTAGATCCTGCTGCGGTGTTACAAAAGGATGACCACTATGCAGTGGTCGCCATTCCTTCCACACCAAATCGTAAGGTCTAGCAGAGAGCTTAGCCTTGCCATAATAAAGGATGAAATAGGATCCCTTGGTCATAGTAGATCACCAACGGGTCAGCATAGATCAAAAAATTAATGAGTGGGAGACCAAGCCGACCAAACCTCTCTCTTAAGTGATATGAGCTATAGTATGGGCCTCCCAGCCCTCTCCTACCATAGATGCTTCTCCACATTGAGGAATGATAGATCTCAAGTCAAATTGAGCCTGCCTGATCATCTGAAGTTCCTTCTACTCATGTAGACCAAACGAAAGCCATCATATGACCTCCTATTCACTAACTAGCTTCTAAAACCACCGGTGGAGGTGAAATGGATCCTCCTAGCATCCTCTCTGAGAGAGAGAGGATGAAATGGGTTTGTTGTAACTAGGAAATCGTAGTGGGCAACCTCCATAATCCGCAGTTGCCTCCATCTCCTCGGTGATGTGTATGGTACCGCTTAATCATGCAATTTTTGTTCCTCATTTGAGTCGGCGGGCGAAAGAGTAAGAGCTAGACCACTTCAAAAGTCGGGGAGACAATCTCTAGGATCAGGAGCCTTACCCCTTGAGGGTACTAATGAGTGGGTGCTAGCCCACACCAGCATTGGAAATAACTTGCACTAGCTAGCCTAAATGCTAGCACCGACAGCATCGCTAGAAACGCCACACTACCTCTTCGTGAGGGGATATCGAGTCCGATGACAAATCAATCTAAATGACCGCTTCGCCGCCACTGATCCTCGCTAATTTGTGAGGGGAGTGCCCTCATAGTGAACCTCACCTCAAAACCTTGTCCAAAGTGGATGAGATGGGCATAATCGAGTGTGGGAGGTTGGCAATCGAGCCAAATCCATCCCATGGGGAAAGGTAAACACATACCTGAAAGCCAAGGCTATGAATTGAAACTAAACTATATTATAACTGAAAATGTCATCAATGAGAGTTTGCAATGTTGAAAATAAACTTGAATTAGATTTCTGATTTTAAATTTGAATTTAGAAATTGAACTCATACTCAACATCTTGAAAGTGTTAAGTAGGGTTCAATAGAGAAGAGGAATTCTTTAGAATATAGAATCCACTTTTAACAAATTTGGGTATGTTGAAAAGTGGGTTCAAATATTTTGAAGAGATGCTTCCATAAGTTCATATTTGAATTTTGATTTGATTTTGTGATTTTGAGTTTACTCATTTAGCAAATTTGGGTATGCTAAATGAGATGTTTGAAAATAATTCTTTCTTTATTTTTTTTTTATTCTTTGTTTAGTTTGTTTTGTGAAAATAGAATTCTCATTTAGCAAATTTTGGTATGCTAAGTGAGGAATCCAAGTGTGTTTTGTTTTGTTTCAAAATTTTTTTGAAAATAGGATCCTTAGCAAATTTAGGTATGCAAAGGAAATCCTAATATTTTTCTTTTATTTTGATTTTAAAATTAGATCCTTAGCAAAATTGGGTATGCTAAGGAAATCCTAATGTGTTTCTTTTGTTTTGATTTTGATTTTGAAAATTGGAGACTTCACTTTAGCAAATGGGGTATGCCAAAATGAGGTTCCAAAAGTGTTTTGAGAATTTTTGTGAAATGGGATATGTCAAAATGAAGTTCCAAAAGTGTTTTGAAAATTTTTGTGAAATAGAGATTTCACTTAGCAAATTTGAGTATGCTAAATAAATTCCAAGATATGTTTCAAATTTTTTTTTTGATTTTGGAGACTTCACTTTAGCAAATGGGGTATGCCAAAATGAAGTTCCAAAAGTGTTTTGAAAATTTTTGAAATGGAGATTTTACTTAGCAAATTTGAGTATGCTAAATGAAATTCAAGGTATGTTTCAAATTTTGTGTTAGATTTTGGAGACTTCACTTTAGCAAATGGGGTATGCCAAAATGAAGGTTCCAAAAGTGTTTTGAAAATTTTTGTGAAATGGAGATTTCACTTTACAAATTTGAGTATGCTAAATGAAATTCAAGGTATGTTTTAAATTTTTGTTTAGATTTTGGAGACTTCACTTTAGCAAATGGGGTATGCCAAAATGAAGTTCCAAAAGTGTTTTGAAAATTTTGTGAAATGGAGATTCACTTAGCAAATTTGAGTATGCTAAATGAAATTCAAGGTATGTTTTAAATTTTGTTTTAGATTTTGGAGACTTCACTTTAGCAAATGGGGTATGCCAAAATGAAGTTCCAAAAGTGTTTTGAAAATTTTTTGTGAAATGGAGATTCACTTAGCAAATTTGAGTATGGTAAATGAAATTCAAAGGTATGTTCCAAATTTTTTGTTTTAGATTTTGTTTTGAAAATTTTGTTGTGTTTCAAATTTTGTGTTTTGATTTTGTTTTAAAAATTTTGTTGTGTTTTTATTGATTTTGAAAAGGAAGATTTTCATTTTAACAAATTTGGGAATATAAGATGGAAATCAGTTATGTTTAATCTTTCATGTGTGATTATTGCTTTTTTAAGAAAATCCACACTTAAGCATATATGGAATATGTTAAGTGGCATTTCAAATAGTGTTATTTTATTTGGAAATAAAATTTTCATTAAATAAATTTATGTATATTGAATGGAGATGTTCACATGTGCTTTTGAAAAATTATTTTTATTTTGATTGAAAATGAAACCTCCATTCAATAAATGTGGGTATATTGAATGGAGAGGTTTCATATGTGCTTTTGGAAAATTTATTTTTTGATTTTTATTGAAAAAATCTCCATCCAATAAATGTGGGTATATTGAATGGAGAGGTTTCATATGTGCTTTTGGAAAATTTATTTTGATTTTGATTGAAAATGAAACCTCCATCCAATAAATGTGGGCATATTGAATGGAGAGGTTTCATATGTGGAAAATTTATTTTAAATTTTGATTGAAAATGAAACCTCCATACAATAAATGTGGGTATATTGAATGGAGAGGTTTCATAGGTGCTTTTGGAAAATTTTAATTTTGATTTTGATTGAAAATCAAACCTCCATCCAATAAATGTGGGTATATTGAATGGAGAGGTTTCATATGTGCTTTTGGAAAATTTACTTTTTGATTTTGATTGAAAATGAAACCTCCATTCAATAAATGTGGGTATATTGAATGGAGAGGTTTCATATGTGCTTTTGGAAAATTTATTTTGATTTTGATTGAAAATGAAACCTCATCTAGTAAATGTGGGTATATTGAATGGAGAGGTTTCATATGTGCTTTTGGAAACTTTATTTTGATTTTGATTGAAAATGAAACCTCCATCCAATAAATGTGGGTATATTGAATGAAGAGGTTTCATATGTGCTTTTGGAAAATTTATTTTGATTTTGATTGAAAATGAAACCTCCATCCAATAAATGTGGGTATATTGAATGGAGAGGTTCCATTTGTGCTTTTGAAAATTTATTTTGATTTTGATTGAAAATGAAACCTCCATCCAATAAATGTGGGTATATTGAATGGAGAGGTTTCATATGTGCTTTTGGAAAATTTATTTTTATTTTTGACTGATGAAACCTCCATCCAATAAATGTGGGTATATTGGATGGAGGATTCATATGTGCTTTTGGAAAATTTAAAAATTCTAACACATGTGGAATGTGTTGAGTGGAATTTCAAAGTTATAATTTTGGCTTGAAGATGCAACATTCAATAACATATTTGCATATATTGAATGGAAAGGCCCATCTTCAAAATTTGGTGTTTTTTTTTTTGAAAATTTAGAAATGTTGAATTTTATTATTGAAAATGAAATCTTCATAAAAAATGCATTGAGTGAAGAAGTTCATTTGTGCTTTTAAAAATTATGATCATTTGAAATTTTATTTTGTAAAGATGATCTTACATGTAAAATCATGAAGATTGCTAGATGAAGGTGATTTAGAAAAGTTTTTGCAAAAATATTTTATTATGTGCATTTTGAAATAGTTCTTTTGATAAGCTTAAATTTTATGAAAGATTTATTTTGTCTTAATTTTTCAGAATGAACCTTTCCTTTCCATAAAATGGCAAGGAGGAAGTCTTTAATCATTTTCTTTTTGTTTAAATTTTTTATTTTCACCCATTGGAGAACCCATCGATTTTAAGACCAACACGGATGAGGTCCTAAAACCTAAAGATGTTGGCTAGCTTAACTTAAGGACAAAATAAGCTAAGTGTCAATGGAAAGAAAGATAGTCTTGGATTCATACAAAAGTACAAAACTATTGATATTTAGAGACAACGATGATTTACCAAAGATGGAGAGAGGAACCATCCCCGTGACTCTAGAAGATTGTGGGTGAAAACTTTAATATGACATTCACCATCATCAATCAATCTCTTCCCTACTTCCTCCTTGGATTCTCTATTGTTATCTTCATCCCTCTTGGAAAGAAAGATGAAGACAAAAGAAAGAAAAGAAAGAAAATAAGTGGGAAAATTCAATATGATGATGATTGCTTCTTTCTTTAGATGGACACCGCATAGAATTATAAGTGTACTTATTAGGGTGATCATATGACATTGAGGGAAAGGTGTACTATCTCGAATAGAAGTCACCACCCTACAATGGACCTAATCACCTAAATAAGGACTCCTAAGGACTTATGGGTCTGGATGATGTACTAGATTCTTCTCCTACTTTACATGAAAAGTAAAAAAGGGTTTATTTGAAATCAAATTCATTAAGTTCCCTACAGGTGAGCCACCATAGTTAATACATCCTAAGGAATGAGATTCCTTAGAAATACTCTCAATTAAGGTAAATGATTATTGTCTCCAAAGATTTCAATAGGTAGGACTATCAATCGATTAGTTTATTTTAGAAGATCAAATGGGATTGATCAAAGAGAGTTTTATCAAAGCCAAAGGAAGACAAGTAGGAGATACTCACAATGCTAGGAAACAGGAGTGTCTCAAACTATCCTATGGTTGGGATTTATATTTTGAAATTGATTTATTTGTTTGAGTTGATATTTTATTAGAATTTTAAGGCTTATGATTCCACAACACAAGATTGTGAAAATGCCTAAGAGATGAGGATTTATGCTTAGGGTCCATGAAGGGGAGGAGCAACCCCAACCTAAATCTAGGGATGAGGGCCAAAAGCATGACCTAAATCTAAGTGCAAAGTATTTGGTTTGCCTCCAGAGGAAGAACCACCACTGTTGACTTACAACCTGGGGTGGAACTCCTCCTACAATTTAAAATTCATGTAGGCAAGTCATATACTTTATGCAAGATAGCTAGGCTAATATTTATTTTAGAAAGAGACTAAGTTCTTAAACTCACTCCCAGACTAGATCATGTAAGGGCATGAAAATGACCTAGATCAATGCAAATTATATAACATATATTTTTTTTCATTTTTGATTATTTGACTCATGCTTATAGGATTCATATGCCTAATGCATGAGAAGTAAGATTATTGGCCAAAATGTGAGAAGAGAGGCTGTGTTTCCACCATGGCTCTCAAAGGTCAAACTAAGTTTCTCGGCAAAGGTGGAAGCCCTCCAATCAAGAGTGAAACAAGATTATTTTTATGCATGATGTTATAAATGAAATACTCATCCAGCTAAGGGTTGCTAATTCTTTTATCTTGATTTTAGCTTAGGCTTTAGGCTAGGTTATGAATTATTATTTTATTTTTGAGTTAATTAATTTGGTAGAAGATTTATTTTTCCCTAAGAGCCTAATTCACATCCATGCCATACATCAAGCAAGGAAGAAAGTAGGAAAATGATGTCATTTTATGCACAAGCTAAACAAAACATCACACATTTTATAATGCTAATTTCAAAAGAATAAAAGGCCAAGTGTGGTCGAGCACCACCATACAAACTCAAAAAAAAATTAGGTAGCGAGCTATACCCTTATACAACCTCTTCATTCTTCTCTTTCTTCTTCTTTTAGTTTCTTCTTTTGGTTCCTTCTTTTGGGTGGTTGGAATGAGGTTGCTCCAAAAAACTTCACATGGTGCATAAGATGAAATCTTATGACCAATTCTCATCCTAATCCTCCATAACAATCATTCCAAAAAAATCCTAATTTGCCAAATTTACATGAAAAGGAAAAGTAAAGTCTAAATAACACCTACAAAATAGAGATTAGCTAAACAAACCATACAAATCTCAAGCATGTATATTGGACTTAACACCCCATACATGGATAACCAAGTCCACTTAGCCTATTGGATTATGCTTAGGGTATAAGAACATGCACAAAAGCTTATATTTTTATTACAAAACTTAAGCACAATCCCATAAAATAATTACTAGACTAAATCATCCTACTCTTTATTCTATGCACATTCACCCTATTATCCGGACTAAAATATATATCATAAAATAAAAGCAAATATCAAACAATGCACCAACCTAAAGTTAGAAGTGGTGACTTAGTTTAGTGTGTGTGCTTTAAAAGGTTTGTGTGTTATGCTTAAATATAGGTTTGGTTTGTATTTTCTAAGTGTGAAAGTGTTCAACTTAGAGGATGGTTTCATTTAATTTATTTTGCTGATTTGGGTTGATTTTATTTTGTATTTTGATTTGGTTGGTGAATCCTACAATTGATTACTAAGTGTTGTAAAGAGAGGGAAAAAAGAAGATAACTTCTCTTTCCTTCCCTACCTTAAGTAATCTCTAAAGCAGTTCAAGTATGGTTTCATTTAGTGAATGTTTTATTATATGTTTTAATTAATCCTAAGTTTAGATAAACTCTAAACAAACCTATCCAATAATAAATGCATTTTAAGATTAAGTAAAGTGAAACAAAATCACAAACACACATCACTTCATTTCTTTCCCAACATGTATAACATGCATATGGATGCATCCTAAGCATATCTATACACAAGTGAGAATGTTTAGCACACTTTATGATGAATGCTAAATGAGTTACTTAAGAAAACTTGAATGCTTTATGATGCATGATTTTCATTAAGTAGAAAGAGGTTTTCTTATCCATTTTCACATGCACACATGTATGTATGAAAGGCATAAGTGAGTACAATGCCATTATTCACCATGGGTGTAAGGTATAAAACCTACTTATGCCTACTTAAAGCCCTCACAACCCCAGATTGTCCGGACTAATATATCTCTTTCCTTAAATACAAACTCATGTACAAAAAAAAATGAATGGAAAAGAAAGATGCAAAAGTTTGTATTTGTTTACTTATTTTGTTTATGCAATTTATATGTACAAGTGTGGATATCCTTATTAAGTAATAGCATAGGAATGATTCTTTTCAAATGAACCATACACTTTGCCAAATCCTATTCAATATTATGCTAAAAGAAAGGAGAAGGAAAAGTAAACTAAGAGCATCTTCATTTTTTATATCCACATGCAAGCTTATAAATAAAGTATAAGTAGCACACTTTCAGTTTTGATAATTGATTCATATATTTTAAAATAATTTGGATTTAATAGTGATAATAGCCACTCATATTTCTATTTTAGCCAAAATATGCAATTTGATAGAAAGAAAAATTTTATTTTTTAATTTGATTTTGAAAAGTATGAATGCATGAAGTCCATATGGAATACACATTTAGCATGTTGGGAAGTAACTAAAATGATGAAAGCATGTAAACACATTCATCCTAATTAATTCCTAAAGATAATCTTATGAAATAAGAAAGCTTAAAGAAAATCAAATTATTTTAAAGAAGGTTTAATTTTATTTTGAGTTTGATTTAATTTGAGAAATGTGAGGTGAGTTTTCTATTTCTAACCCATTCCACATATGTTGTTGTTTTAATTTAATTTTTAGATGACTAGATCAATTTTATGCTTTTTAGTTAGGTTAAGGTATGAATTAGGCATGTTAATTATCCCTTATACCATCTTAGTATAAATGAAATAATTATGAGCCAATGAGATGACATAAAATCTCATAAGGAGTTTAAATTTATAATTCACCTAGGAAGAAAGGGGCCTAATACAATTTGGCTCATGATTAATGATTAATTAAACTAAGGGGTTTAACTTAAGTAATTTCATAACCCCTCTCACACATGTGAGTTGTATTTTGATTTTCTTAGTTGTACTTAGGCTCTTGAACACCTAAGCATCTACTCAAGATAGATTAATTGAGTTTTAGAAAGTTTTAGAATTTTATGAAATTAATTAAGGGGTAATTAGTGAATTAACCCTTAATTAAGGTTGGATTATGGAATAAAGGGGTTTAAGGAATATCTTAAGGAAGGTATCCCAAAATTATTCCCTAAACCTCATATTCACTTAATCAAAACTTAACTCAATCAGGGTTAAACCACAAATTATACCCTTAATTAGGATTAATTATATAAAGGGGATAATTAGAATTAATCAAGCAATTCCTCTAATTAAACCATCAATAAATCCCATGAAAATTAGGGAAGATAGAGTCATCCCACTCATCATGCTCAAGAAGTTTGGGAATCAATGGTGTAAATAGAGGGTAATTAGCAAATTAACATTTCTAATAAAACCCAAATTAGAGAAAGAACTATTTAAAATCAATTAAAATTAATTTTAGAATATTCCACTAGGGAAGCAGTTCAAGCTATCCACGGATATGAATTTGAGTTTGATTTTGAATATGATTTGTTTGGGCGTGTATCCACCGGGATAAGAATCTATAATCGCTAATTGAGAATGTGAACCTTCCACTAGGAAGCGGTTGAGGTATCGCGGTGAGAGTTTGTGTGTATGATATGTTTAATTTGACTATACTAGGCGTTGGTTTGATTTATTTTAAATTTTAAAGTTTAGATTTTGTGATGGACCCTTGATTTGTGATGGACCGAAAATGGGCTATGTCACCGGCCAATCTCATTTATCGATCTAAAGGGGTAGCTTAGTAGCCACATGGTAGGACTACGACGAGGGGTTGCCTTTTGATGTGCAACGACTATACTTAGGAAGAAATCATAGCAGACTTATATCATCCAAAGTAGGGATCAACTGACCCATTGATGGCATAAGATCAACCCAACCTAAGGGCTACTTGAGTGAATTCCATTGGGTGATTATATCAACTTAAAAGTAGTCAAGATTAATTTCTATTAATTTTATTTGATGGATCCCATCGGTTATGATGGACACGAGAAGGGGCTATGTTAGCCTTAGCCTATCTTAGATTTCGATCCAAAGGGGTAGTCTGCCAAAGGGTAGGACTATTCGACCTGGGGTGCCTTTCGATTTGCAATGATGATCGAGAAAGTGTAATAGACTTACATCTACAAAGTAAAGAATAGTCGGTGACATGTTGGATGCACAATTGAACTTGACCTTAGGCTACCCATCAATTTACAATGGTTGTGCTAGAAAGAATGCATTGCACTTACAACTTCTAAAGTAGGGATCAACCGGGTGACCCATTGATGGTGCCAGATCAACCGACTAAGGCCAACTACTAAGTAGAGTCATAAAGAAGGATTGGACCCGGAAGTAGTTAGGAGGAAAGGAGCCGTTGGGAACTTACCCTAATCCTCCTCGACCAAGTTAGTTGATGTTTAGTTTAAGAAGAAGGTGTGACTTATATCCTCTTAAACAAAGCCTCATGATGGTAGCTATGCACAATAAGGCCTACCATGCTACAAGGTGCTCATCAATTTGCGGTGGTCAAGTAAGGGAGGAAAGCATAGCACTTTCATCCTCCAAAATAAGAAGATTTGTGACACACTAGTAGGTAACACATTAGTTCGACTTAGAGCATAATGTGTGAGTGTCACGGGCGTTATCCCACATCAAAGTAGCCCAAGAAAAAGATGTCTATTTATTTATGTTTTGTGTGAAGTTTGTGTTTTTTGTTATGGAAGAAGGAATATGATGCCACTTGGATTTTCTTACACCTATCTTAAACACATGTGGATTCATAAATAAGAAAATAATGCTTCAAATGAAGAGAAGATTTGATGAATGGAAAGATAAAATTTTTATTGATGATAATTATTTCCAAACATTATTTTAAGGATAATATTTCTTTAAATTGAGGTGTTGATAGGAATCATCGAGCTCTTCTTTATGGTTAATCAACGATATGATCCTCCTTGGTAGGCCTTCTATGGAAAAGGGCTTTCCTAAGTGGGTTCAAACTTGCCTCCCATCTTGCGACGAACAATTGGTCTTCTTAGAACTAAAACAAGCTCTCCTACTTGAAAAGCTCCGGACACCAACTTGTTGTGAGCTTGAATCATTTTGACTTTATATAACTCAAGGTTCTAGCATGCTGAGTGTTCGTCCTCCCCAACCTTCGAGCTCTTCTAACCACAACTTTGGCATTGCCCATTATGATCTTGCTACTACACTATCCTTAGATGGGAGTTGGACTTTAAGGGTAAAATAGCCCACCATACACCAAGGAGAAAAAGTAGGCAGTTAGAGTTCTATATATGGTGTGGTATACTTACAAGGCTTAAACTAACTTTCATGCTATTATCTTATGTCATCGAGTGTTTTCTTTAGTATTTGGATGAGAGTTTTGTTGAAGGCTCGCCAAACCATCGCCTTGGGTAGTTGATGATAAGTATCTCCAATCTATGATGTGTTTTTTGAGAAAATTGTTGATCTTAGTGCTCTTGAATGTAGTACCATTATTGAATATAATTCGGAGGTACCCAACCTATATATATGGTTCAAAATTGGAGCACATCTTTGAGCTATGACCTCTGTGAATCACCTCGCCACTTGGAAAAGTAGTCGGTGGCCTAAGATGAACTAATGACTCTTAGAAGGAGGATCAATCATCCCACTATGAGTCCCAACACTCAAATGGCCATGAGGCCAATGTTGGATGTAGAATATTGGGTGTTTGATGTAGGACCACCGTGTACTTGGCATTGGTGGCATTGCCTAACTATGTCCATGTAAATTATAATCATTGACGATAAATAGTATCCTAGTCTCTTGATCTTAGCTTTCATCTTGGTCGGATTGATGAGCTCATAATTGTGTACCTCACATCTTATGAGCTTCATGTTTGTCCAACCAACATAATCACATATGATCAAAGGACCGTCATAAGGTGCCATCCACAAGAGCATAAGAATGGGCTCTCACCTCACGATGTGTGACTTCTCTTGAGGTAGTTTCCTACATTTAGGTAATCCATGAATGGTTGCCTCAAATCTAACTCGTCATCCTTTTTGGCAAGACAACCTCCCCTTCAAGAGAGTTCTTTTGATGAGTTTCATATCAATAAGGGATAATACTTGTCTATTTTGGACCCTTATCGATATGGACTTATCTTCCACATGCTAACTCCTTGGCAAACTTGGCTGCATCTATGCATTCTTTCCTCAAAGAATCTTGTAAATGGTAACCTCTAGTATTTGGGCCAACAACTCCATGGTATACTTGTGATAGTGATGGAGCTTGGGCTTAAGAACTGTAGGCCTATTGATTTGGTTGATGACTCAGAATCCCATAGATGTTGATGTTCTAGATGCATAGTGTAACTATTAACTCCGACAATCAAAGCCTCATACTCCTTCATTGTTGGTGCATGGATTGGATAGGTGATATGAGAATCTCATCACATCACGGTCTAGAGTTAGAAGAACTATTCCTATCCATACCTTTCTTGGGATAGTAAATTGTGGTTCTTCTCCTCTTTGAGAGGAAGCCACACCTCTTGGGATAGTAGATTGTGGTTCTTCTCCTCTTTGAGAGGAAGCCACACCATCAAAGTACATCTCCAGTGGCAAATGCTACTATCCCCCAAGTTCATGATTTGTTCATTGGGAGGTCATCACTAAGAGGAGAGTTAGCGAGGAAGTGGGGGTATTGCTAAAAAAATCGCTAATGCTTGTCTTTTACCACAGGAGGTACAAAAGTAATATCAAACTATAAAAAATCATGGACCCGTACAACCGTCCGATAGCATCAGCCATGTCATGAGATATTATAGTGGATTGATCCTAGAGATCAAGTTTACCTTATGAGAAAGCAAGTAGTGTCATAACTTTTAAGATGCAAAGATTAAAGCTAGGTAATGCTTCTCATAGATAATTAGCTTTAGTAGGGATTAGATGTAGGTTGAGGTAGTAGAGAGAATTCTCCTTCCCTTTGTCATTAGCAGCCAACAAAGTGGAGTCATCTAATATAGCATAGAGAATCAATGGCTTATCAAGGATAGCTAGTTTTTTGGCATCATCAAGTAGTGCTTGATGTCTTCAAAGGCATCTTCACTTATCATCCCACTTGAACTTGGCATCCTTTTGATAAGTGCTAAAATAATGGCACCTTCCTAATAGGTTGGATATGAAACATCTTAGATAAGCCAACCACCCTTGAAATGATCTCGAGTTGAGTTAGAATTTTAGGGGTGACATTTCTAATATCTCTTTGATCTTCTTGGTCGATCTCAATTTCCCGAGTAGGACAACAAATCCATGGAATTTTCTTGAAGATACTCAATGCACACTTTAGGGGTTCATTTTGAGGTTATATTATCTTAATTGCTCAAAACTACTCTCAAGTCAAAGAGGTGGTCTTCCTTTTCTTTACTCTTAACTATGAGATCATTGATATAGTACTCAACTTGATGATGAATGGGTTCATCAAAGATTCAAGTCATAGCTTGTCAGTATGTGGAACCGACATTTTAAGGCCAAAATGCTTGACCTTGTAGCAATAAATTATGATCGGGGTTTGAAAAGTAATGTTTCTTTCATCTTGGTGCCATCTTTATTTGGTTGTATCTATATGAACCATCCATGAAGGAAAAAATACATGAGATGAGGCAATGTCCACCAGTTCCAGATTATGTCAATTTTAAGGTCTTAATTTAGAATATTCTTAAGAGGAATTCTTTCTCTTTAAGATATAATTAACTATAAGGGTTTTGCCTTATTTAGTCCTTAAAATTGATGTATATGCTTTGGCCATTCTTCTTCTTAATGACATTGGCCAACTAGGTGGGATATTTTTCTTCCATGATAAAACCAACATTGATAAATTTCTTGATTTAAATGATATGTTGATCAATGTCTAATTGTATCGTCTAAGAGCTTGCTTGATAGGGTTAACATTAGGCTATTGCTAGTTTATGGACTACTTCAAGATAAACCCGACATCTCTTCATAACTCCATAAGTAGTCCTTATACTTAGTCAACCCAACTAAGTCATTGGTTTGGTTTGATTCAACAAGAACGATTTATGTTGTCATTGTCTTCCTAAGTTGATTTCTTTGATCTCATCGATGGTTGACTGATCACCTCTTCAAACTCAGCGATGCATCTTTGACTTGAAACTTATGGATCTTCAAGTTTCTAAGCACATATCCTCTTAAGAGTTAATGTAATTTGAAAAGAACCTATCGACTCGAGATGGTTAGTGATGACTAAGCAATAATCATCATCATTGACTAGACCCATCTGAATCAATTATGTTCTTGATTTAGAGCTTTGGCATTTGTTCTTCCATATTCTCTTAAAGTAGTCTGTGTTTGACTAAGCATGTGAAATTAATCCTTTCTTTACTAAATTTAGACACATGGTGAGTACCAATCAAAAGGTAATTCTAAATCTTTATATGAATCATCCTCAAGTTCTACATTAACTTCTTAACTTGAGGATGATGCAAAAGACCTCAGTCTTCACATCTATGGATGACTTAGGGCTTCTTAACTACCAAACCCTCAACTTCCGTGAGAAAAGTGGATTAGAGTTAAAGTTCCTAACTAATGCCTAACTGTTTCACATATAGACTTAGATACATTCATGCTTTGCTTTGGAGCCAAGTCTTCATCACTTTCCACTCAAGTGTCACCTTCAAAGGAATTTGCTACTAAGAAGAGTTATCGGTGTGCTAATCATATAAGACTCATCCTAACTAGATTCTAAGTCTATATGGTTAGCGGTGTACTGGTGGCTACATACCTCTTATTAGGTTACCAATAAAGAGATTTTCCACCTCCAGGGCCTCAAATGTTCTCTTCCTCTGAGTGGAGGTGGTCATCCTACCCATGTGATGGAGTACAGTGGGTGGAACCTTGTTAGGCTCCACTTCTCCTCCAAGTCTATTTCTCACTCCTTTTATTTTATTTTATTTTTGTTTTTGTTTTTTGTTTTTTGTTTTATTTTTCTTTCTCTTTTCTTTTGTTTTTGAACTTTTGCCAAGTTTGCAAGAATAGACTTGTTGATTTTGAGGTAGTAGGCATCCTCATATGTGCTAATCTTGAACTATAAATGGCTTAAGATCTCCTTTGACATAGTAAGTGATCCCATCTCTCATAAACTTCATATATTGATGTAGAGGATGGAATCGTGTTATTTTCATGTATCCACAGTCTTCCAATCAAAGCATTGAAGGATGTATCCAGTCCATAATGTGAAATTTAGCTTCAATCTTCCAATCATATATCTCCAAAGGCAACATTTTGGAACCTAAGGCCCTCTCACCTTATTTATTGAATCATATCAATATCATCCTTTATTTTTGGAGTTTGAAGATGTCAATCCTCAAGTAGGCAATGGTTCTTAGGCTCATAATGTTGATGCACGGATCAACCAACACTCTAGATAATCAGATCTCACCCATATCCTATGTAGGGGGGGCTGTGCTTGGTCATCCCAGAATCAAGTCTTTTCATTGAATGTAACTCCTAGGACATTCTTTGAGTAATGAGCCTCCTCTCTCCAATAGTGGCCTAAGCTAAATAAATCTCTAGATAAAGTAGAGCATTGATTAGAGATTCCTTCATCTTTTGGATAAGATGAGGGCATCATATATGCTTAGCTTATGACTTTTTAAGGTGAGTTATGATGTTATAATCAACTCGCTTAGTCCTCCACAAGTATATCCATAGGTGGAGCATCTTGGGGGCTATCTGCTCACTAAAATTAATGACTTGCTTACCCTTATCCGAGGTGCTACCCTAGAGATAGAACTTTGCCACTGAGAGGTTAACTTTGATCTCTTGTGGCGGGTTAGTGGAAAGTTCTACCTCATTGGGTACACCTACAACTTATAGGATTCTCATAGTCAAATGACTCCAAGTTAATCTCAAGGTGAACCCAATTGATTCAAAAAAGAAAAGTCCGATTCTAAATCATAAGAGAAAGGATCAAAATTATTTATACTATTATTGTTATTTAGACTTGGAGAGCTTTCAATTGTAATGAGATCATCAAGACTATCAAAAGTAGAGCGATATAAGTGGAATCACTTCTTCATTGATTTCTTTCTAAATTAAGGTACATGATAGAAATTAAGTAAAGTAAGAGTAAGGGGTTTGGTGCCCTCATTCGTTGATACAATGTGTCTGAAGAAGAGCTAGATAAGTGGTAGCGCAATGGTGGAGGGCATGCTCAACTCGACTGGTTGCTACTAGCTTATCATGGGCAAGTGACTCTCAGCTCCCACTTTCCCCAAGTTATCTTTGGCAACTTGCAAACCATCCTTGATGTTGGAGGTTTGAGCTCTCGTGAATCAAGGAGAGTTTCTTAATCTTAAAAAATAATTTTCTTAGAGGTTCGATAAGGAAATATCTCAACCTTCTTTTATCTTGAGAGGATTACATGTATCCCCAAGGATTATCCTAATATAACCGGATGGTTGTTCAAATAGATATTCCTGTGGATAACTATGGCACCGACTTGTAGCCGCTCAAGCCAATGTTTAAAGGTGAAGCAATCCTCAAGTCATGGCCTAACATGCGATGGTAGGGGCAAAAGTTAGATCATCACTCTTGCCCACTTCCTTGCTTCTTAGTAGCTAAAATCAAGCTTCTTTAAGAGGTTCTTAAAGATCTTCCTAATTACCTCCCTCTTAAAAGATCTTCCTAATTACCCATATCCACTTTGCCCACTTCCTTGTTGATTAATTCTCAAAGGTTTTGATTGTAAATCCCTTAAGCATGAAGCAACCGCCATTAAATATTCTTAAGAAGAATTTCATGGCTATTGATATTTGTGATTAGCATTTCATACTTAAGTTTTGCCACCGAGAATGTAATCAACAAGGACTCATTAATTTTATTTTGCCATAGTGATTGCCCATAGTTATCCTTTTGAACTCTAGAAGACCTTTATTGAAAAGTTGCTCTAACTCAAGAAATGTCTTTATCAACCTTGGGGATTTGACATGCTCGAATGCAATTCTGACAATTTGCTAATGAATAAGAAAAAAAATAAGCAATCACTACCTCCATTGCACGTCTAAAGTGCTATATACCATCAGTGTTCCCCGCCATCAAAGATCTTAAAAGAAGGTGGCACAAACTTTTGGGCATTGAACTATGTCAAATTCCTGGGTAGGGCCTACCCTTTGGAAACGGATGAGGTACCCCAAGCTTGCACCAACACTTTCCTTGGCGATCCACCATTTGTTTGATGTCCTTCTCTTGAATGGAGGTACTATCTCGACCTTCCAATGCAGCTTTCACTATCCTAATCCACGGAGATGCACTCTTGGGAGGATCTAAAACATGTAAAGTCCGGCGCTTGGCCTCCATAGACTAGGATGTGATGTTGGAGCTTGGTTTTGAAGTGCTAGAACTAGCTAACAAGTCTTCAATCCTCTCTCCATTCTGACACGCTCATTTTCTTGAACTATTGAGGAGGTGTTGGGTTGAATGGGCGCCATCCTCTTCAACCACAATACCTTCTTGACTATGATGATATCTAGAAGGGATCCCTGCTCGACCATATGGACTTACGAGTGCTCAAATAGATCGTTGTCATTGAGAGTTGAAGGTTACCCTACCCTCTTCCGATATGAATGATCCTCCCAAGAATCTATTTCTTTTGGCATATCATTTAAAGAATGGTCTCCTACTCTGGGCTAGACATGCACAAACATCCTCATTGTAAGGTCGTGTTCATCTAACTATTCATCAGCCACTTAATGGGTGCTCTGGAGGGTCCCGCCATGGAAACTATCCTTATTCCCCCCTTCCTCTAGTAGTCGATGAAGGTGGTACAACCACGACACTTTTGGGTCACCATTCTTTTTTTTTCTACTAAAGTGGAAAGTCAAAGAGAGCTCGATCACCCTATTGGAAAAGATGGAATGGGATCCTTAGGCGTAGCAGGATCACCAATGGGGATCTCCTCCTTGGATGCAAATTTGAATCTTTGAACTATGGAAGGAACTTGAATGGGTGATGGTGGACAAGGAGTGGAGCGGTGTGATGGTGGTGACACTAACCTCTCATGAACTCTCCATTTGTGGTGGTGGTGGTGATCAACTATACTACTAGTATGATCGGTCTTAGTTATCAAAAAATCAATAAGGGAAGAGGCCACCACTAAACTCTAAGCAATCATCTTATGTATGGAAAGGTGCATATTTCATTTGATTGCTATGCACGTAAATTACAAAATACTAAGCAATCATCTTATGTATGGGTACCAAAAGGTACAAGCACTACACAAACCACACATGCTAGATATCTTGCTTCAAATTTAGAATGTGGACCCAAACATGCTAAAAGTTAACATGTGGTTTTCTTTTGTAGGAATGCCTTCAAAGAAAAATCAAAGAAGGCATGTGGTACTTAGATAGTGGATGTTCAAGACATATGACGAGATAAAGATAAATTCATAACTTTAGAATCAAGTGATGGAGGATTTGTTACATATGAAGATAATGCAAAGGAAAGATCATTGGCATGGTTCTATTTATAAGAATTCTATTACTTTAGATAAAGTTTTTCTAGTAGAAGGATTAAAACATAATTTAATTTCTATTAGTCAATTATGTGATAATGGTTTGAATGTAGTATTCCATACATCATATTGCATTATAAAAATAATGAAAATGTTTTATTAGTAGGACAAAGATATAAAAATATTTATGTCATTGATTTAGATAGATTTCATGATGTGAATTTGAATTTACTTTATTTTAAAAGCACTTAAGATGATATATGGTTGTGGTATAGGTATGTCATATTAACATGCACACACTAAATAAAATTGCTAAACTTGATTTAATAGTTGGATTTCTAAATTAGATTTTTTATTCAAACTATTTGTGATGCATGTATTCATGGTAAGAATTCTAGAAGCTCATTTAAAAGTAAAATATGATTTCTACTTCTAGACCATTATAATTATTGCACATGGATTTATTTGGTTCTATTTACAGCAAAGGTGGAAAAATTATAGTTTTGTTATTGTTAATGATTTCTCTAGATATACTTGGGTTTGTTTATAACTTACAAGGATGATGATGTTTTGGTGAGTTTAGAAAGTTTTTTAAATATATTCAAAGAGAACAAGGCATTTTTTATTAATAAGGTTCAAACTAATCATGGTGGCAAATTTGAAAATAAATTATTTGAGGATTATTGTGTTGAACATGAGATTAGACATAATTTTTTACTAGAACTCCCCAATAAAATGGAGTAGTAGAGAGAAAAATAGAATTTTAATTGAATTAAGTAGATCTATGCTTGATGAGTATAAATTGCCAAAATATTTTTTGGGCGAAGTAGTAAATACGCATGTTATGTGATGAATAGAATCTATTTTAGACCAATTTTAAGAAGACACCCTAAGAATTATTTTTTTGGAAAGAAGCCTAAGATTGTACACTTTCATGTATTTGGATGTAAATGCTTTATTTTGAATAGCATTTAGGTAAGTTTGATTACAAATCGATGATGGTGTTTTCTTAGGATACTCTCTTTCTAGTAGAACTTATAGAGTTTTCAATAAGAGAAAAATGATTGTAGAAGAATCAATACATGTTATTTTGATGAAAATTTAATTGTTCCCATTAGAAATGAAGTGATTGATGAAGAGATTGATAATTTTAAGAAAATACTTTAGAAGATAATGTGGATGATTCATTGTTTAAAGAATGGAAATATAATAAAAATCATCCAAAGGAACTAATTATAGAGATCCTTCAAAAGGAGTTATGACCGTAAGACATAGTAGAGAGGTTGTAGATCATTCAACATTTTTATCTGAGGTTGAACCTAAAATTTAGAAGAAGCATTAAAAGATAATTTTGGATTATTGCTATGGAAGAGGAGTTGAATCAATTTGTAAGAAATGATGTTTGGGAATTAGTCCCAAGTACCCTAGATCAAAATATCATTGGAACAAAATGGGTCTTTAGGAATAAGTTAGATGATTCAAGTTGTATTGTTAGAAATAAAGCTAGGTTAGTTGCATAAGACAAGTTGAAGGTATAGATTTTGAAGAATCTTTTTACATGTAGCAAGACTAGAAGCTATTATGTTACTCCTTGCTTATGCTTATTTTAGGATTTTAAACTTTTCAAATGGATGTCAAGAGTGCATTTTGAATGGATTTATTGACCAAGATGTATTTGTAGAGCAACCACCTGGATTTGAGAGTGTTGATTGTCCAAATCATGTGTATAAATTAAAGAAAGCCTTATATGGTTTAAACAGCTCCTCGTGCTTGGTATGATAGGTTAAGTAACTTTTGATAGATCATGGATTTAGAAAGGATAGAGTAGATACCACCTTATTCCTTAAGAGCATATATGATGATTTGATTATGGTACAAGTGCATGTAGATGATATATTATTTGGAAGTACAAATGAATCTTTGTGCCATGAGTTCTCATCTTTGATGTCTAAATAGTTTGAAATGAGTATGATGGGAGAACTTGATTTTTCTTAGGTCTTCAAGTGAAGCGACAAGAAATGGCACATTCATCTATCAAACTAAGTACACAAATGAATTGCTTGAGAGGTTTGACATGAAAAGATTTAAATCTAGTAAAACTCCTATGAGCCCATCTACAAAATTAGATTTATATGAATTAGGAAAATCGATAAAACTTTATAGAGTATGATAGGTTCACTTTTATACCTTGCTACTAGTAGGCGATATTATGTTTCTTGTTTATTTGTGTGCCATTTTCAGCCAACCCAAAAGAATCTCATTTAATAATAGTATTCAAGCGTATCTTTTGATATTTGATAGGCACTACAAGGTTAGGTTTATGGTATCCTAAAATTCTTTATCATGTGATTTGGTTGCTTATTTTATGCTTGATTTTTCGGATGTAAAGTAGATAGAAAAAAATGCACATGTCACTTTTAGGATCATCGTGTCTTGGTCATCCAGAAATAAAATTCTAGCTTTATCCCGTTGAGGCTGAGTGCATAGGTGGTTGTGTTGCTCGTCCTTTGGTTAAAGCAACAATTAAAAGATTTTGGTATTAAGTAAGATCACATTCTAGTTCGTGTGACAATACTAGTGTTATTAGTTTAACCAAAAAATCCTATCGCTAAACAACATTTTTTGTTAGGGATCATGTTTTGAAAGGTGATGTTAATATTAATTTTATTAGTAATGATTTACAAGTTGCAGATATTTTTACAAAACCATTACCAAAAGATCATTTTTGTACTTTAAGATGCATGCTTGGAATGTTAGATCCTAATATTTAAAATTATATGTAGTTTGTTCTCACTTTATGATGTTGTTAAAAGGGGAGAAGAGTAAAATGTTGGTTAGTATTAACTCTATTTCTTGCATACCTTTAGGAGGAGCGTTATTCATCTCTTGTGTATAAATTATTTTAGAAGAGAATTTTTTTTTTAAAAAACTATGATGAAAGGTCAATTTGTACCTTCATCAAAATCAATACCAACATTAGTTTGTCATCATTAAAGGGGAGATTGTTGGCGAGCCTCATGTTCAATCGATCAATTTTGATGATAACAAACAAATGCTTGGATGTTCTAATGAATGTTTTTAAGTGTTTAGATATATTAATTGCTAATTACATATCCAATACATCTCACAATATGTTTGAGGAACTTGCAAGAAATAGAAGAATGAAAGATAGATCAACATGGATAATATGAATCTTAAGATACAATATTTTAGGTTATATGCATTTATAACTATTTTAGAAATTCTTATGAGTTCATTGGCATGAATCAATTTTCTCACAACTTAACATATTATTTTATTGAGGTTAATTATATAAATCTCTATCTAATTAACATTCAATTATATGTTTCATATATAGCATTTGAATTGTCAAAATAATAAATGATAATAAATTATGACTATTAAGTGTAATTATTTTATTTACTTAATATAATTAAATATTTTAATTTAATTTGAAGGTTATATGATAACTAACATATGTATAATTATATATAAATTATATCATAATGTTTAAATGTCATATTTCAAAATTAACAAAAATATGTGGAATTTTGTATTTTAGCAAAGTCATTTTATAATCAAGGAATTTATATCTAATTTCATCTCTAATGGATCCCTTGGATTTTTTTCCTTTAATATGATAGGTTATATGACCCATATTTGATTAAAATTGAATTTATTATGACTTTTCAACAATTAGCTGATTTTAATAATTAATGCATGCTACATGCTTTGAATATATTAAGAGTCATATTTGATTATTTTTGACTTGCCCATGTGAATAGCCAAATTTTGGCTATTTGAATTTAATATTTATTTAATATAAATTATATTTTTATTGAATATTAAATTATTATATAATAAATGATGTTAGAATAATATATTTTTTAAAATAATTCAAAATGACCTTCTTTTATACATAGCCCTTATTCTCTTCATGAAAGCATTCCTCATTCAAATTCAAAATCTCCAACAAATCTAAGAGAAATTTTTCCTAGATTTTCCTTCCAAGTGTTCTCCAAATATTGCAAGATCAAATCCTTGGTTTGGAAGCTTCAACATCTTCAATTAAGCAAGCTTTCTCAAATAACTTGAGTTTGTTTTCTTGATCTTAATCCCTTTTAGTTGTTCATACTATTTTCACCATCTAATTATTCTTTCCAATTTATACTTTTGGTGGATTCACTTTGGACATCAAAGTCCAAGTTTTCACATCAAAGTTTCCCCAATCATTTTTTTTGTGAAAACTCTTGTGATAGTTTGTAGGATTTATTTTAACTTGTTGAAATTTTATCTTCCTAGAAATTTCTTTGGGTTTCTTGAAATATTTCTTCATCACTCTTATTTGAGATCATTTAATCTTAGATTTATTTTAGAAGTATATTTTATCATTTCAAATTAATTATTATGTTGAAATTATTTTCATATATGCTAGATCTCTCTTTTAATTAGAAGCTTACTAGTTTACTTAAATCTATCATATACTAATTTTATTTAAGTATTTTGTGATTAGTTTCATTAATTAAAAGCTTCATTTTGGTTAAAATAAAATAAATTATTCTGAATTTTAGAGTATATGCTAGATCTATTATAAATCAAGTTTCTTTATCTAAATTATTAGTAAGTTGTAAAGTGATCATTTATAAATTATGAGATCACTTTGAATTGATAGCTTTGGTATATTTGTGAGAGATTTATTTTATCAAAATTTTTATTTTTTTATTTTTCTTTTGCTATAAAATTTATATTGGGGTTGTACTACATTTGTAGAAAGTACATATTGTTGTAGGGTTGTACTCACCTTATAGAGAGTATTAATTGTAAGCTATTTTTTGCATTTAGTGGATTTCTAGCTGGGTGGATAGGAGACGTAGGCCAATTTTGGGGTTTGGCCAAACCACATAAAAAATTGTATGCCTATTTTCTCTCTTTTCTTTCTTACTTTTTTTTGCATTAAGAATTATATCTTGTCATTATAAAATCAAAATTAATTTTCAACTAAAACTTAAAATTTAAGATTTAACTTTTAAAATTTTAATATCATCAATTCACCCACCCCTCTTGGGTGCTATAGTGACTCATGATTTGAACCCATAATCCAACCCAAACCAAAATCCTTCCTAAGCCCTATGATTTTATCCTACAGCTTAGCCTTAGTCAAATTCAAATCAATCCAAATTCAATTGATTTTCTCAAGAACCTCAATCCCTCAATAATGTATCAAATCCAAATCCAAACCCCAAACCAAATGATTAAAACCCATATTCAAATCCAAAATAATTCTCCTTAAAGCCTTATGATTGAATTCAATAGACTTAAGTCTCCACCCAATTCAATCCAAACTTGATTGATCTCTTAATGAACCATTCATATCTTCATTTATATTCACAAATATAAATGAGATATAAACTTAAATAATCAAAACTAAACCAAACTAAATCCAAATCAAATCAAGACCCTTCTTAAGCCATATGGACCTACCTCCATGAGCTTAGCCAAATCTCATGCAAATCAACCCAAAATCAATTGATTTCTTTATAAATCAATTATTCCTTATATATATTCACAAATATAAATGAAACCCCATCCTAATGTATAAAACTAAATCAAACTAAATCAAATCTCTACTTAAGCCCACCTACCTCCATGGTCTTAGTGCAATTTTCTTCCAAATCACACCAAAGTCAAGTGATTTTTTTCATTAATCATTTATATCTTAATTTATATTCACAAATATAAATGAAATATAAATTAATATAACCAAAACCAAGTCCAAAATCAAGTCAACCCAATTCAAGCTCTTTAAGACAATTCCTTGAACTTGGCCAAATCCTATCCAAATCAAATCAAAATTAATGGATTTTCTCTTGAATTAGTCATTCCTTCAACCATCTATCCAAATATAAATGAAACCTACAATCATCAAGCCAAATTCAAGTCAACCCAAGTCAAGCCTAAATTAGCCTTTTGACTTAAAATTTCAAATGAACCAAAACCTATTATAGCCAATTGATTGCAGTTGGATTTATATTTCAATCCTAAACTCATATAAATCCAACTAAACCTTAATCAAACCAAACCAAGCCAATTGACCCATTTAGGTCCACTTGATCTAAAGTGGCCTAGCGGACCTTTTGAGCCAATTTAACCCAATCCAAATTAGATTGAACCAAGCCCATCAAGCCTCATATCATGATCAATAATCACCTTAGAGTGATCAATTGCCTTGAATTGTGTCAAATCAAGTCAACTTGGTCATTTGACCAAGTCAACCACTTGATTAAAATCCAAACTAGCCAAAACTCAACATACACTAAATTGATTGAAACCATTGATCCACAACCCATAATAAATGTTTGAACATGACTTGACCTCAATTGAGCCAAACCAAATCCAATTGGCCATTTGATCCAAGATGACCCAAATTGACCTAAAGGCAAAATAGGTCAAATCATGATCCAACCCAAATTGATTTGTAATGGCTCAAGTTTATTCCAAATCTATTGTTAAACTTGATCAAAGCTCTATTTGATCAATTGGACCCAACCCACTTGACCAAAGCCCAAATTGACCTAAAGGTCAATTTGGCCAAAATCCAAACTAAACACAAATTGATTCAAAGCCTACAATCATCTTCAATTAACCAATTGAACATGAACCAACACCCAATCCAAGCCAATTTGACCAATTTGGTCAAATTAGTCAACTTAGCCCATTTAACCTATGAATCCAAATGAGACATCACCTAAGCCACCTAAGCCATAACGGATGCTAGGTCGGCCATGGACTAAAGGGAGGTGATTTAACTCATCTCCCCACAAATTGAGCACCGATCAAACATTAGCCCATGTTAAGCCTTGAGCCACCTGCTCTCTTCCAACCAAATCGAGCCACATGGACATGATGGCGACCACTCCCACCACGATGGTGGTCCTGGCCAAAAATGGGAGATAATTTCGTCCATCCACAAGCAAATTGAGGGATATACCCCTCAATTCAAACCATAAAAACATGCATTGATTTTAAGCTCCCAAGATGAAGCAAAATTCTTGAGCAATCATTGAGCATTTCCAAGCCTTTCCCACTTTTGATTTCCTCTTCTCATGCAAAACTAAAATAGAGAGCTCAATCCTAATTCCAACTCTCTCATCTCTCAACCAAAATCAAATTTCTCTTACACACCTTCCCCACATCGTCGAGGCTACAAAGCTTCCCTTGAGTTCTAAACCCACAGCTAGAAGTTTGATCACCATCAAACTCCAAATTGATGGAAGTTGGTTCATAAGTGAATGAGAGGAGGGCTTTGCTCAACAGGCCTTCTACTAGATGAAGCTACCTCCATCATCCACTACCTTGAGCTATGGCAGATAATTTCAAAGTCGTAGAAATAAGAAATTTTTTGTGGTCTTTGTGAAGAAAATTTGCATGTGAGCCCATCCTGCTGTTTGATCTTAGTGGATCCCTGGTGGGTTTTTTTTGGAGTGAATATGGGTGAGCATCGAGCATCCATGGCGATGGACTTTGTTATTCATCGCCATGGGAAGAGAGATCACGGCCATTTTCACATGATTGAATGGACGGCTTTGATCAAATCATGCTAGATCCATTGATTTGAGCCGTTACTAATCATGGTTTGATCCACACCATTCAATCCAAGATCGGTGGAGATCAATACCACATCCATCAGAACGCGGATGTGGCAACTAAATAACCAATCGTGCCACATGGAAAGTTAGCATGGGATTAAAGCTAAATTAATAATTTTAAGGTTGACACTTCCATAATTCATAACTAATTGTAGAAAAATTTTGAAAATATAAACTCGTGCTCATTTTAAAGGTATTTGAGGAGGAATCTATTAAAATTATCCTAAATTGATTTTGAATAGTGATTTTTGGCTTAATTAGAGTTTAATTAAAAAAAATTAATTAACATAATTACTTCTTTAATCATCCAATTAGTTTCAAATTTTTTTGAGATTGTTTTAAGGATGACATCTACCTCCCCATTTTTCTTGGAATTTATTGGTTGTTAATTGGAGAAATTGATTGATTAAGCCTTATTACCCTCTTAAATTAATTAAGTGATAATTAAGCATGGGAATAGCAAATTAACTAATTAATGGACTCATTTAGCTGATTAATAGTGTGGAGGTTTAGGAATGTGATTGGAGAATTTTTTCTAATCATTTCCCTAAATTTCCTTTACTTTTCAAGAGATTAATTAGGAATTAATTAAATAATTAATTACTTAATTAGCTTAATTAAATTTTAAAATGGATTCATTTTCCTTGCTTGATTTATGGGTAGGCCTTTAGGTGTTTAATAGCTTAAAGAGGTCTAATGAAATTATGGTTAGCTTACATGTGGGAAAACCGTAAAATTAATGAAGTTCCTTAAGCAATTAATTAATGATTGTGAGGTAATTGTATTAGGCCCTTTATTTCATAGGACCATTGTCTGACTTTTCAATTCATTTGCATATTTCATTGGCTCATAATCATTTGATCAATTACCTTAAGGTAACATAAGTAAGGGTTTAATTAATCGATTTAATTCATGCCTTAACCTAATTAATCCATAAAATCAATTTAATTACCTTCTCATTAAACTAAATTACCTCACACATGGGGAATGGGATTAGAATTAGCAAACCTCCTTTCATATTTCTTAAATCAAATCAAACATGAAATTGAAGATGACATTAAGAAGCTTTTGGTTTTTTTTAAATGAGCTTATTTAGTATGATTGTCCTTAGGAATTAATTGGATTGAATGAAATCATGTGCTTATGTCTCTTTACTTCTTTCTAATCATGTTGAATGTTATATGTCACTTGTAATCATGCATACATCTTTTTCAAAAAATCAATTAAATAAAATGATTTCCTTTTTTGTTAAGCTTTCATGTCTTGATTTAAATTAAAATATGTGTGGCTATTATCATTATTAAATCAAGGTGATTTTCAAAAGTATATAAATTAATCATAACATATGGAGTGATGACAATTATAAATATTCATAAGCTTGCATGTGCCTATAGCTTAGAATATGTGATATGGAGTTCTCTTTCTTTAATCTACATGGATGTACATAAAATGTGAATATAATTAGTGTATAGTTCATTTGAAAAGGACACAACATTTATTAGGATTCATGCTTATGTATCTCCATGTTAGAATTTAGATAGAACTTTAGCTCACATGTATAAATAATTCAATTACATCAAAACACAACTTTTGCATGATTTTAATTCTTGTAGTCATTTATACATTCATGTGTATTTAAGAATAGCGTATATCTAGTCCGGACATTCGGGATGCGGCTTTAAGTAGCCCCAAGGAGGTCTTTACCTCTCCCTAATTAACAATGGTGAAGTACTTACTTAGAACTTTTATACACTTGTATGTGCATTTAGCTAATGAATGAAAATCTCCTTTCAATTAAAAAGAAATACAACTTTTGCATGATTTTCATTCTTGTAGTCACTTATACATTCATGTTTATTTAAGAATAGTAGATATATCTAGTTTGGACATTCGGGGATGCGACTTTAAGTAGCCTCAAGGAGGTCTTCACCTCACTCCCTTGGTTAACAATGGTGAAGTACTTGCATAAAACTTTTGTACACTTGAATGTGCATTTAGCTAATGAGTGAAAATCTCATATTTCTACAAAATACATATATGCATCTTTCATTCAAAAGTGTGTTAAAAGAAAAAAAAAAAATATATATATATATATATATATATATATATACACACATGTATAGTTGTACTTAATTTAATATCATGTGCATGTTACATATGATGAAAAAAATCAATGAACATGTGTTATGTGATAGTAATTCACCAATTAATCTTAAGATGCCTTTCTTATTGAATATGATCATTTAAAGTGAACCTAAACTTAGGATTAATTCTTAAAATGTGTAATAAGCCATTAACTAAATAGAATTAATTAATTAACATGCTTTAGAAATGACTTATGGTAGGGATGAAAGAGAGTAATCCTCTCTTTTCTTCTCTTTATAATACTTAATTGCTAAGTGTTAATCAAATAGAATAAAATAAAACACTAAGTAAAATTGTAAAATCATTTAAACCACTTAAAGTGAAATTAACCTCTTGATTAAATGCTCTTTCATATTTAGAAAATATAACTCTAATGCTTAATTAGGACATGCCACACAAAGTTTTAACATACATTAGAACTAAGTCACCATTTCTAGGTTATGTTGGGAAGTGCATGGTATAATGTATGTTTTATTTTATGATGTATTATTTTAGACCTGTTAGTATACTTTGTAGACTAGATGTTAGCCACTATCTAATCATATTTTTTTTGCAAAAGATTGTACTTAACGCTTAAAAATAAATATAAATGCTCTCTTTATAAGTTGCTTAAGCCTAAGAATAATCTAAATTAGGATAAGTGGGCTTGGTTACCAATGTATTGCTAAGTCCAAATTATAAATATAACGCTTGGGATTGAATGGTGTGTTTAGTTAACGCTATTTTACACGTGTTGTTAGATTTATTTTTCCTATTTTTAATGTAATTTTTTCATTAGGAATTAGGATTAGTGTTATGGAGAATTAGGATGAGTAGTGGCTTTGTCCTGGAGACCTTGTGATGCCTTTGAACCAAGCATACCCAAATCAAGGAAGACATGAAGACATGAAGTATGAAGAAAAGAAGACCCTATAACACTCATTCATTTATAAATTGTAATTATTCTTTTTATATTTTGAGTTATATAAGCGTAGAGCTTGCTACACACTTTCTTTTGAGTTGTATGCATTAGACTTGACCTTTTATTCTATTACGTTAGATTTATAAAATGTTTGATTGTTATGTTTAAATTACACAATAAAATGTCATGCCTTTTATAATTTTTTTTATGAATGATGATTTAATATGTGGCCTAGATGATTAGGCTCTTAGAGAAATAAATTTTCTACCCCAACTAAAACTCATAACTAAAATTTTCACAACTCATAACCTCACATAAAACCTAGGCATTAAATCAAGATAACTAAAATTTAGCAACTAAATGTTGTATACTTATCATGCATGCATATTTCACTCTTATTAAGAGAGGTTTCCATCCTTGCATGATGGGAATGCTTGACTTGTGAGGTTTTCCTCATGATGAAAAACACCTCTTTCTTTTTATTTAGCCAATAATTTAATTTCATCATGCATTTAGACATGTGAAAATCCTATGGTATTTGTCAAAATGAAGTGTCAAAATTAAATAAAATTGAAAATATTTGCATTAGACTAAGTCATTGCTCATACCACTCATGCTCTAGTCTATTAGGGGAGTAGTTTAAGGATTTTAGTTTCTTTCAAAATAATAATAACTTAACTATCTTGCAAAATCATATGACTTTCCACATGATTTTAAAGTGAGGACTTTGGGTCACTGAGGTTATAAGTCTAGTATTCAGTTTACTCTCTCTTGTGGAAGTAAACTATATACCCACAACTTACATGGTCGTGCTCTAGCTTTTGCTAAAGCTCCATAGACTAGAATGAGATTATTGTTTCCTTGCTACAAGCATAAATTTTCACCTCTTAAGCATTCCCAACCTTGTATTAGTGAATTATATGCCTAGTAATCTAATAAAATTTCAACTCAAATAAATAATTCTTCTTCTTTCAAACATATAAAGGAGATGGGTAGGAATGTTTGAAGCCTGAATATTCTAATCTATCCTATGGTTGGGCTTTATATTTTTGAAATTGAAGAGATTTTATATGTTTGAGTTAACATTTCATTAGAAAGCTAGAACTTATACTCTAACAACACAAGATTGTTAGGATACCTAAGAGGTGAGGATTTATGCATGCAAGCCCATAAGAAAATGGCCACCTTAGTTCTAACTTTATGGAGCTTTGGTGAGGGCCAAAGCATGACCAAATCTAAAGCAAAAATGGGTATATTATTTTTCTCCATAAGAGAGAGTAAACCACCCAACTTGTTGGGCTTACAATCACAGTGGTAACTAACTCCTCCTATGCTTTAAATCTATGTAGAAAGTTATATGCTTTTGTAAGATAGTTAGGTTGTTATTATTTAGAAAAGAAACTAAGTCCTTAAACCCACTCCTAGAGAGCATGAGTGGTATGATTAATGACATAATCTAATGCAAATCTTATCAAATTTTATTTTATTTTGACACATCAATTGACATAGGCTATTGGATTTTATGTCTAATTGCATGATGAAATGGGTTATGAGCTAAATCAAAAGAGAAATGTGTTTTTCATCATAGCTCTCAAAGGTCAAGCCTTTTCACTATCTCGATAAGATGGAAATCTCTTAAAGAGTGAAACAAAATGATATGCATGATATTAAGCATACAACATCCCTAAGGGTTGTTAAATCTTTATTATTTTGATTTAATGCCTAAGCTTTATATGAGATTATGAGTTGTTTTAGAAAATTTAATTATGAGTTGTGATTGGGATAGAAAAATTAATTTTATCCTAAGAGCTATCATGCCATACAATAATCATCAATCATGAATAAACTATGAAAATACATGCTTTCTCTGCACAAGCCAAACAAAACATCAAATAATTTTATAAACCTAATGCAAAATAATAAAGGGTGTGGTATTAAATGCAACCTAAAATAAAATAATAGCAGTGTTGGTTTCTTTTTCTCTGAATAGAAGAAAAGAAATGACACCACATAGAGTTTAGAATATTTATTTAGAGATCAAATACGACATTAAGGAATAAACATATTATCTCAAAAGATAAACATGCTCTCTATAATGGATTCAATCATTTCAATAAAAGACTCCTAAGGCTAATGGGTCTTTTGTGTACTAAAGTATTTTCCACTACACATGGAAAACAGTATTTTATCCCTGGGATCATGGTTCCCTATAAAGGCAAGCCTCTATAGTTAATTACATCTTAGAAGGGTCTCTTCCTAAGAATACTTGATTAAAGAAATAAGTGGTTATTCCTAAAGACTACTAAGGTAGCTTTCAAAGGATTGATTTTGGAAATTCAATTGGGAGAGGTCCAAATTGGAGAGAGTTATTTTCAAGAGTCAAATGGAAAAGTAGAAATGTCTATTGATATTGGGATCCCAAGTAGACATTTCAACTATCCTATGATTGGGCTTCAAATTTGGGATTTAATTTTAGATTTCAAGTTATCATTTTCTTAGAAATCTAGGCTTAGATTCTAGCAAAGACAAGAGCAGTAAAATGCCTAGGGTTGAAGACTTATTCCTAAAAGGATGCTAACCTAGTCTAGTGCTTCTACACATGTCGATGCTCGACCTAGTTCTATCCTTGGGAATCATTGGCATTCTCTCTCACTTGAAGGAACTAACCTATATCCCGACTCTTTCCGACTTACAACCGCCGGAGAAGGTCGCCACTAACACCACCTAAGCATTTTAAAATGAGGCTAAGTCATATGAATGCAAGATGGCGGTTGTTTTAGGAAAGAAATCTATGAACCTAGACTTACTCCCTAATCCCTAAGATCATGTAGTATGAAGATGCATATAACTAATGCACATTTTTTAGATTTTATAATTTTGACTCAAGATTCATTTAGGCCATAGGAATACAATTTATGCCTAATGCATGCAATTAGAAAAAGATTATGGGCCAAATCAAAATAGAAGAAGGTGTACTTCATCATAGGCTCTCAAAGGTCAAGCTAGTAAAGATGGAAGTCCTTCATTAATCAAGAGTGAAACAATGATTTATGCATGAAAACATCCAGGGCTTTAATATAGTTATGATATATTTGTTTTGATTTTATATTTATTTCATGAATCACAAACATATGATAGATGTATTTCTGTGCACCCAAAATAAATCAAGCCAAATTAAATTATATAAGAAAAGGCCAATGCACATACACCCCAAGAAAGAAAATGGGCAAAGTTTCGCCTTATACAACCTAAGAACTACAAGTTTAGATCTATGGGTCTTCTTTAGAAAGTCTCCTTAGGGACATCCATCGGCTCCACTGGGGACCACGCACCATCTCTGGTTGGGTCACCGCTAATCCTAGACCCCATAGATCCTAACCTAATTCTAAGCTCAAATTTACATTTAAAATTTAAAGAAAATCCTAAGCCAAAAAATAGATGTTAGGAAATACACACACACAAAAGCATTTATATTTCACAAACATATGGGCTTAGCATTAGTTGCTTGCCAAGCCCACCCTATGGACTATGTTAAGGGATTTTAGCACTGCAAGCAAACATAATTTTATGATTTATTTATTACATGATCCCTTTAACACGCCCCAGAAAATAGTTAAATCTAAAAGAATGCCCTAACATCCAATCTAACGAACAAACAAGCCTAGCATCTCTAAAGCAATACACCACACAGACATGTGAAGCAACACAACATATCAGAGATTAAAAGAAAATCACGAATGATCTAACCTAGATCTAGTCGTGACCTAAGTAATCTAGTGTGTAGAAGTGGGTTTGTGGTAAGTCTTGCTAGGCCTTTAAGTTTAAGTTTGAAGTTTGAAAATTTTAATTTTTTCAATTCAAATGGTTTAGTGATTTAATTTTTATTTTTATGTTCATTTTATTTGGTTAAAGTTGTATAAGTTTTCAAGAATGAGAATAGAATGAATTTCATTTTTGGTGAAACTCTTTTATTCCAACATCCTAAATCCTAATGAAGTTTCCAAAAGTCTAACTAAAATCCTTTAATTTTATTTATGTTTGATTATGTTATTTCATTTATTTGAATTGTTTTATTTGATTTAATTTATTTGATTTATTCATTTTGAATTAAGTTATATGGATTTCATTTGATTTGGCTTATGTTAATTTAAAGAGTTTGATTAAGTTTGATTTCATTCAATTTAACTTAAGATATTAAATTATGGATTTGTAAGCTTAAGTTTAAGTTCATTAATATGAATTAATATCTTAGTTTGTTCATAGATTATTCTTAACCTAAAGTACTGTTAATTATTTGATCGATTTGATTAATCTAGGTTTTAAGTTCATTATTTAAATTCATTAAAGATGAGTGGTTTTATTAAATTTAACTTAAGTTGTAATTATATTTGAATTTCATTAAGCATTAATTTTAAAATTGATTATTTGATTAATTCTTTGACTTAGAAGTTTTGATGAATTACCTAAGTATTTATGATGTTTTTTGATTTGGTTCAATTTATTGTTAATAATGAATTAATGATTATTCTTAATTATTATTTAGTTCATATTGACCTAGAGATTTAAAAAATTCAAGAATTAAATTTATAAGATCAATTTGGATTGATAATTATGGCAAGTGGGGTTACATGCCAATTTTATGTTCCTAAAGTTTCATTTAATTAGAGATGTATTGTATGTAATTAAGGTTTTAATTATTTCATTAAAACCCAAATTAAGATTAATTTATTAAGATTAATTAAGAGATTTTATTTTTCACTTATTATTCACTAAAATACCTTTCCAATGAGGGTTTATTCATAATTTTTGGTTAACTGATTGATTTATTATGATTTAATTAAGTTCAAGTATTTAATTGAATTATTTAATTTTTAATTATCAAATTAAGTTAATTAAGTTCTATTAGGTTCATATTAGTTTAATTAAGTTTAATTATATTCTGATGTTAATATTTTGATTTAAAATTATTAGATTAAAATTTTATAATTATTTCATTAAAGTTAATTAATTTAATTTAAAGGGTTAAACATAAAAATTTATATTTTATTTCAGAATTAAATCCCCAAAATTTACCTAAGGTATGTTTTATGCTTAATTTCATTTCCCAAAGTTTCAAATTAATTGGATTATTAATTTAAGAGTAATTAAGGTTTAATATTTTTAATTAAACCAAATTAAGGAAAATATCTAATAAAATTGGGATTTTAATTTCTATGGATTCCTCTCATCAAGATGAATCCATATTTTTATTTTTAATTTTATGATTTTTCTTTGATTTTTATGATTTTTGAAGTTTTTAAATTTTAAATTAATTAAATCTAATTTTTTAATTTTTTACAATGCATTTTAACTAAAACGGTGATTAGCGGATCTTTGATCATCGTATGATCCCAGCGCGGATTAAGACGCGCCAATCGGGTTGATCAGGATATCGTCCGATGACGGACGGTCCATTATCAATTCCTAAAGGGATTTAATCGATAATGAGATCCGACCATCGCCTCTTTTTAAAGAAATGGACTCTCATTTCGTCTCTCATTTCTGCGGAGCCAAGGACGTCAACTTGTTTTGCTAATAACTTTTGATCTATAACCAAATTGGATGATTTCAAGTGCTACATGATCGTTGAAAGATCCTCTTTCAATCCATATGGTTGATCTCATTGAAGATCAACCCTTGTATGAAATGATCAAGGCAAAAAATTTAAATAAAAAAAAGGGGTTGTTAATGGCATACCTGATTTAGAGAGCTTGAATTGAAATCAATTCCAAGTTTTGTTTCTTCAAGGAAAAGCTACTCCAAAGGAATTGAGCTAATTCCTTTTGATCTTTTGCCCAAGCTTGATTAAATTTTTATTTTGGTTTAATGGTTGAGAGCACTTGGAGGGTGGGATTTGTTGGCTCGCTTTGATGATGGTGTGTGTGAACTTCTCCTGAGAGTGTGTATCTTGTTTCATGGCCAAAACTTTATTTCTCTTTTTTTTTCTTTTTTTTTTGGTTGCTTTTTAAGTTTGATTGTGCCTCACTTGAAGGCACCATCTTATTAGAGGTAGTATGTGAGGATGGAAGGGAAAAATGGAATTTTCTTCTTCCATTTTTCATTTTTTTAATTTCTTTTTTTTTATTTATTTTGCTTTTATTATTTCCATGCAATATGACATTATCATTATTGAATTAAAGTATGATATGTCAAATTAATCTCAAAAAGATTTGAGATTAGATTTAATTGCATTTGATTTTTTGTATTTGAATTAACTTTTTCCTATTGAATTTGTTTGTTATTTTTTTTTTAATACCTAATGTTAATTTGATGATCAATTCATATGATTTACAAGATTTAATTTGATTTTTATATTTAATTTATTTTTAAATTTAGCTTAAATTTATATGATTTCAAATGAGTTCAAGTGATCAATTTAAATTCAAATCTTTTATTCATTTTAATTTGATTTATTTGATTAATAAATTGATTTGGATTGATTTACCTATATCAAATAGTAGATAAACTCAAAAGATTTTCTAGCTCAAGGTGAGGTGTCTAATATTGAATTAGAAAATCTATTTGATTAGATCTTATGCTAAATTAACCTCATCCAAAATGAGGTCAAATGGACAATATGTGTAGTGGATTAATTAGAACACACGCATATTGGTGTTGACATTGATTAACTTAGGTTTTAATTCATGATTTTCATTAAATTTATTATTTTATTATTATTTTGATTTTTATTATTTTATTATTTTTATTTTGATTGTGAAAAGATAGTATATGTATACCTATTTTGCTTTGAAGTGTGATTCATTTAGCTAATAAGATGGGTTAAGGGTAAAATCCATCCTAGTTAGAAGAGAGAGAGGGTCTTTAAAGACGATCCAATCCTCAAAAGAGGGAAAAGAGGCTTGAAATGCTTGATCCTAATCTACAACACTTTGACTACTAAGCAAGGGGTCACACTTGATCTTTTAAATAGTTTTAAAAAAGAAATGGGCCTTCAATGGCTTGATTCCATTCTTTAGAAGATTGAATAGGATGCAACCGGGGACTTATTCCTATGATTAGAATAAGATGGGACTTATATCTTTGCTATGAATGGGGTCTTAAAGACTTAATCCAATCTAATTAAAAAGATGAAAGGGGCCTATGGGTTCCAATTAATCATGAAGGTAGATGCCATCTTCAAAATGCATAATGGATCCATCTTAAAGAAGGACATGAAAAGGTGCCATGTTCCATCTCAATCATGTATAGAGTGCCATAAGGGACTTAATCCTAAAGGATTAGAAAGAAAGGCTTGTATCTAAGTCTAAGAAAGAGTACCAAGGGCTGCTCCAATAAAGACATGATGGTGAAATTTGCTCTATTGAAAAGAGAAAGTGCCAGAGGGGCTTATCTCAATCATGATAGAAAGGTGCCATAAGGGATTGCTCTTTACATGATCATGAATGGTCTATTTTTAAAAGAAAATAGAGGGGAGGCTTGATCTCAATCATGTATAAAGGAGAAGGCTTAAACATGATTTTTTCATAATGGTGCCAAAAGGGCTTGCTCCAAACCCAAGAAACATGAGAAAGGTGCCACAGAGGTTTTTCCATCTTTCATGATAGAAAGGTCTAATGCTAACCAAAAATGTTTTTTATGAATGGTGACTTTTGTCTAAATAAAATGAGAAAGGTGCCAAGAGGGTTTGTTATCTCAAGTCATGAAGTGCTGAGGGCTTATATGATATGAATGGTGATAAGGGTTTGTCTAAACCAAAGATATGAGAAAAGGTGCCACAGGGCTTCTCCCTCAACATGTAGAAAGGTGCCATAAGGGTTTTGTTCCAACCCAATAAGATATCATGGGAATGGTGCCATAAGGCTTGACTCATGAATAGAGAAAGAATGCCAAGGGCTTTTATCTCTCATAGGAAAGGTGCATAAGCTTAACCCACATTATTTTTTCAAATGATGAGAAGGGGTTCCAAAACATGAGAAAGGTGCCACAAAGGGCTTATCTAAGTCATGTAGAAAGAAAGAAGGGCTTGCTCAATACAATATATGGGAAGAGCCATACTTTCTTTGAAGGATATGAGAAAGGTGCCACAAAGACTTGTCATCTCAAGTCATGTATGAAAGGTGCACATCTTGTCTAAACCAGAAGGACATGAGAAAGGTGCCACAGGGCTTCCCATCTCAAGTCATGTATAGAAAGTGAATTGTTAACCCTGTACTTTTTTTCATGAATGGTGTCAAAAGGGCTTGCTAAACCTAAAGGACATAAAAAAGGTGCCAAAGGGTTTGACCCATCTTAAGTCAAAAGTAGAAAAGGTGCCACAAGGTTTGCTCCAACCTACAAAGGTATTTTTCATGGGAATGGTGCACAAAGGGTTTGCTCCAAACCCGTAAGGACATGAGAAAGGTGCCTGGCTTGCTCCCATCTCAAGTCATGTATAGGAAAGGTGCCACAAAGGGCTTGCTCCCAACCTATAGTGATATGGATGAGGAAAAGGGGTCAAAGTGACTTATTCCTAATCAAAGTTTTGACTAATAAGCAAGAGTCTCATGGACTTAATCCTGATTAGTCTAACTTGATGAAGAGGTGATGGAAGGTTTGCTTCCATTTCTTGATTTCACTAATACTCCTACACATGAAGAAGTTTAGTTAAGGAGGTTTCAAAGAGTTGAATTTATTTTTGAAGGGAAGACTTGGGTATATTTTGGACCAATGCTTTATTATGCCATGAGCATAGAAGTTCAATTTTTTTCCTTTTTATATCTCAAAGTTATAATGAACCATGCTAGATGTCTAATTCATTGAAGGAAAGACATCATGGGTAATAACTTGAGAATTCTACCTCTTTGAGCTTGCATGTGATGTAGTTCTTAGCAAGTAAGAACCAAAGTCAACCAATGTTTCTCAAATGAAATTTCATTTTCTTTTTTGTTTGAACATGTATTTTATTTTTACTTTGTTGACATGAATCAATAGCTTATAAGGCATTCTCTTAGATTCAATGAAGATCAAGAGATTCCTTTAAAGCTTTCTAAAGTGAATGAGAATCAAGATAATCTTTTGGATTCTCATAGAGACACAAAATTCTTATCCCTAATCAATAAGGGAATTGAAAGGATTAACTTATTAGAAATTTAGATTCTCGATAAGTTTGAAATTGAATTTCTTTAGTTGATTTATTATTATAGGAAATGAAATCTCATAATTGTCTTTGATTAATTTCTTATTTTTGCATTTTTGATCCTTCTACATTTTACTACAAGGTCTTTGAAATTACTTCAAAAGTAAATTTCAAGACTCTATATATAGTAATGATTGTTCTTCACATCATATTGAAGTTTCTTTTATTTTCTTTTTTTTTTTTGACAAGATTTTCAATATAACCCTCTACCTAATTGAAAGTGGGATTATAAGAAATCTTGATCATGACCCTTTTGCTAAATTGTCTCAATATTTTGAGATTGAATGATATGACTCTATAATAGAACATTCTTATAAGGATTAAATGTCATATCATATGCTTTCAATTTTTTTTTTTAGAATTATTTTGATTTGATAATTTTAGATAAGTTATCCTTAAGAAGGATAATCTTATGCATAAAATATCTTTTGATTTGAAAATGAAATATGGGTAATATGAACCCATTTTTCAAGGTAAAGATTCTACCCTAGTCCCAAGATGTGGGTCATATAATGATGTTAGCTAACCAAGAAGAATATTTTCTTCTTATGTAGAACCATCATTTTCTAGCTTTTAATTTTAGCAAAATTTTGCTTTTCTTTTGGAATTTGACCACAATCATCAAGGGACTTAATTTATTGAAATGGCATCAAGCTTAAGTTTATAGACCTACATCTGAGATCATTTCAATTTATTTCCATAAAGTAGTCTTTAAACCCAAAGATAAATTGATCATCGATAGCTAACTCATTAAAGAGTTAGATCATTGATATCATCTTGTCAATTATGGAATTGGATTTTCTTCAAATTCTAAGGGTGCATCCCAACTTGAAGATTATATAAATCTCCACATCTAAACAACATTGATGCAATGTGCTAGAGTGCCTTTAAAAAAGAAAGTTAGGACCCAAACTACTTAAGCTTTTAACTTGCAAATTCTATAATTCCATAACTTTTCTTATTTATGGTTATAGACCACTTACAATGGAATCAGTATACTCAATGAGACCTTTGCCATACAAAGGATATGGACTTGAAAAGAAGATCCACTATCTTTTCTTTTAACCTGCCAAGTGAGCTCACCCAATCATGGCAAAGGCCAAAATGACAAAGTATGAGATATTGCTTATTTTGTTCACTGGGATAATTTTTGACTTCTAACCCTACCACTTCATTTTGATGTGGAGAAGTTTGAAGTTAAAATATCCATTTACATTGGTGTCTTTTGCTTCATGAAATCATACACTCAATAGAATCTTTGCCATTCAAAAGATATGGTCTCGAAAAAAGAAGATCCACTATCTTTTTATTTAACCTGCAAGAGCTCACCCAATCATGGCAAAGGCTAAAATGACAAAGCATGAGATATGATTATTTTATTTATTAAGGATAATTTTGACTTCTAACTTTACCACTTCATTTTGATGTGGAGAAGTTTAAAGTCAAAAATATCCACATGCTTAGAAATTTTAGACTTCATCCTTTTGCTCTTGGATATAGTCCTTCCATCCTTACTTTCTTTCTTTCTTTCTTTCTAATATTTTGATTTTTTTTTTTTATGAAAGGTTACATTTGGTAATTTTCCTAGTTACAAGATTCACTAAGATGTATTCATATGAAAGGTTACATTTGATAATTTTCCTAGTTACAAGATTCACTAAGAAGATAAATGTATTTGACTCATTTCCATAAAATTTCATTCTTTATGAAATGATTCCACTAAATGATTTGTTAGGAAATTTGATGTATTTGACTTTTCTTTTAAATACATCATTGATAGATATGATTCAAGTCTTTTGCTTGATTGATCATATAATATGATCCAACATTTTTTATTTCTTTTTTCATCTTTTCATGGAACAACAAATATAGTAAAGCCATTTAAATAGAAATGACTTTCTAAAGATGTTACACTTGTTGAATTCAAAATTATTTAGTGGAGTGAGTCATTCAAGATTGGCATAATGACTTCCTTGAAAACTTAACACTTTGAAATCAAAATTTTCTATTGGAATCAAATATTTAGTGAGGTCATTTAGAGTAGCTGAATGATATTCCTAAAGACTCAACACTTTATGATGAATATGAACATCCTTCAATAATCATGTTTCTTCTTCTTTTTTTTTTCTTTTATTGATTCCTTTATTCTCTTTTTTTTTTTTTTTTATTTGGGCTGGATAGGACCATCCAAGAGCATTTAAAGATGTTTCATGAATTCCTAAGTTGCTCTTTTTCATGTTTGAATTTTGGCTTCAACCAACAATGTGATTGAAATTAAGTTCTTTTCTAAGTTGAGATTTTAAGATTGAATTTTCATGAAGCTAAAACTACTTTCTTTATTTGATTGAATTTATATGGCATCAACTTATCAAAGCTTGATTAGAATTGAGCCTATATAAATTCATTCTTATGTTTATATTTTGATGTTGACCATGCAGGATCAATATATATTTTGGAGATTTTCTTCTTTTAAATTTTCACATCGATTAAGATGTTAATAAGTTCTAATAGTCTATCTTCATCATAAGATAACCCTAGAACTTCTTACATTGGAATGCCACATCGGAAGTTGTTTATAGTTAAGTAAGACAAATTACATGATTATGTAATGCCTTGCTTTACTTTTTTTTTTTTCTTTTCTTCATCATTTTTATTATTTCATATTTCATTTATTTTATAAGAGTATTATGATGCTTGATTTTGCAAGCAACTTCTCTAAGATAAAAAACATCACATTTTGAAGATGATTTATTTTCCATTTCTTTTCAATGTCATTTGAGGTGGTATGACTCTACCATTTTGAATTTTAATTCTATATGAAGGGAAGGTAGGTCTAACTCTATCCTCAATAGATCAACCTCATGATCTATTCATTTAGATCATCATTTAAAAGAGGACCCTCTAGATGATGTGCTATTAGAAAGTCAAATTTTGACTTGCATTCTTTTATAGCACATATAAGATTAAAGGTAATCTCAGCTTGCAATGAATTCTTTGACCACCATACTTAACATTAAGATAATGTCAAATAGGTCATAAGACATTGCAAAGGATTCTCCTTAGATTCATTTTGTATTGAAAGCATATAATACCTTAGTCTTGAAAATTATGGCATTTTTCATTCATTTGGACTCACAAAGTCCTAAGTGATTTATCTATCAACTTTCGAGATAGGATTTCATACTTTCACTCAAGATAGATATATCACCCTTAGGACCCAATCCTAAGGTCATGATTTAGAAGGATTAACTTCTTCATTTATTTTCTTTTCTTGATTTAACCTTAAAATTAATTAAAGCCAATCATGGAATATCATTTCATTCAATGGGAGAAAACTCATTAAGAAAGTTGATTTAAATTTCATTCATTTCAACTTTATCAAGAGAATCATACTCGCCTCTTTTCTTCTTCTATTGATTAAGCAAAAGTGAATCTTGTCACTTTATTTTTTTTTGTTTATATCATGTCATCTTCCTCTTTTGACTCTCTCCCAAACTCTTAAGAATTTAAGATTTTGGAAAGGTCTAAAAGAAGGTTACCTCAAGTCACTTTAGAATTGGCCAATCAACTTGAGTAGTTGGTTTTCCAATATTCTAGTGGACTTGTAGAAATTAAGATTAAAATATTTTCATTCATGTATAATTTTCTTCTATAAGAATAGAAGATTTTCATTGAGTTCCTTAATCAACCTCTTTAAGGTCAATAAGGCATTCTCTTTTGGGATGATTTTTTTTGTTTTTATTATTCTTTCTAAATGCAATTCAAACTTCAATCATGGTGAGAAAGGACAATATGTACAACTATGCCTCCTTTGATTTAAGTTTTGGGTTTGAAGGAACTCCTTTATCTCAATATTTATATCCTTAGGTGTTTTGACACCTTTTAATGTAGTAGAATAAAGGGAGTTCATTCAAGGACCGTCTGAGTCTCTTTATTTTAGTACAAAGCCAAAGTAAGATCAAGGATAAGTTTAATTTTGAGACTTTATTTTTTGGAGATTTTCTTTTCAAATCTTGAAGTACTTTTCATACTTTTTTTAAATTTAATTCTCTTTTCCATATTGAATGGTTTCAAATCCTTGACCAGATTTAGGTCATAACATAGATGTGAATTTATTTATTTCTCTCACCTCTCATTTTATTTTGATTTGGTTCTAGGACCCAATCATTTAACTATGACAAAGGAAGAGTTCTAGAACCTCTATTCAAGATGTTGGATTCAACCAAGAATGAAATGGAGAGGTATCCAACAAAAGAAAGGCAAATGAGTGGCACTAGTACCGATATATAAATAACCACCTATTTCTAAAGATGGAGAGAGGAACCTCCCGGAGTCGCCAAAATATGTTGGTTTTTTTTCTCTCTCTAGAATAGAAAAGAAATGACACCACAAAAGTTTAGAATATTTTATTTAGATGATCAAATAAGACATAGGAATAAACATATTATCTCAAAGATAAACATGCTTCCTATAATAGATTCAATCATTAATAAAAGACTCCTAAGGCTAATGGGTCTTTCATGTAAAAGTATTTTCCAGCTACATGGAAAAGTAGAACAAGGTCAATTTTATCCTGGGATCTGGTTCTATAAAGGCAAGCTATAGTTAATTACATCTTAAGGGTCTCTTCTAAGAATACTGATTAAAGAAATAAGTGGTTATTCTAAAGAATACTGGTAGCTTTCAAAGGATTGATTGGAAATTCAATTGAGAGGTCCAAATTGGAGAGAGTTATTTTTTTAAGAGTCAAATGGAAAAGTAGGAAATATATATTTGGGATGTCAGTGACATTTCATCTATCCTATGATTGGGCTTCAAATTTGGGATTTAATTTTAATTCAAGTTATCATTTTCTTAGAAATCTAGGACTTAGATTCTAGAAGACAAGACAGAAATGCCTGGGTTGAAGACTTATTCTAAAAGGATGCTTGAACCTAGTCTAGGTGTTTCATACATGTATTCTCAACCTAGTTCTATTTTGGGAATCATTGGTCATTCTCTTCATTGAAGGAACTAACCTATCTCGACTGACTTACAACCTTGGAGAAGGTCGCCACTAACACCACCTAATCGCATTTTAAAATCATGAGGCTAAGTCATATGAATGCAAGATGGGTTGTAGTTTAGGAAAGAAATCTATGAACCTAGACTTACTCCTAACCCCTAAGATTATGTAGGTATGAAGATGCATATAATTAATGCACATTTTTTGATTTTAATAATTTTGACTCGATTCATTTAGATAAGGATATATTTATGCCTAATGCATGCAATTAAAAAAAGATCATGGCCAAATCAAAATAAGAAGGTGTACTTCCATCATAGGATCTCAAAGGTCAAGAGGTAAAGATGGAGTTCCTTCATTAATCAAGAGTGAAATAATATGATATGCATGACATCCGCCTAAGGGTTGCTATATATTTTATCTTATTTTAATACCAAGCTTTTAAATTATGAGTTGTATTTATTTTTATGTTTCTGATTTAGATAGAAAATTTAGTTTATCCTATGAGCCTACGTCGTGCATACATCACAAAGACAAACATAGCATAAGAAACCTAAGAAAAGCATGTCATTTGCTTTATGCACAAAATAAATCAAGCCAAATTAAATTATATATGAAAAAAGGATGCATGGTACTCAGACACCTAAAAAAAAATGAAGTCCTTATACAACCCGGCCTAGAACAAAGTTTAGATCTATGGGTCTTTTTTGGAAAGTCTCCTTCTTCGTGGACATCCATCCTCTGGGACCACCATCTTGGTTGGGTCATCCTACCCTAGACCCCATAGATCCTAACCTAATTCTAAGCTCAAATTTACATTTAAAATTCAAAAAAATCCTAAGCCTGAATAGATGTTAGAAATACACACGATACAAAGCATTTTATATTTCACAAACATAGGCTTAGCATTAGTTGGATGCCAAGCCCATCACCCTATGGATTATTGTTATTTTATTTTTCTCTAATGGAGAAAAGAAATGAAATCATAGAGTTTAGAATATTTATTTAGATGATCAAATACAACATTAAGGAATACACATATTATCTTGAAAGATAAACATGCTCTCAGAATGGATTTAATCATTTCAATAAAAGACTCCTAAGGCTAATGGGTCTTCATAAGTATTTTCTAACTACATAGAAAAGTAGAACAGTCAATTTTATCCTGATCTGGTTCTATAAAGGCAAGCCTCTATAGTTAATTACATCTTAGAAGGGTCTCTTCCTAAGAATACTTGATTAAAAAAATAAGTGGTTATTCTAAAGACTACTAAGGTAGTCAAAAGGATTGATTTGGAAATTCAATTGGGAGAGGTCCAAATTGGAGATAGTTATTTTAAGATTCAAACGGGAAAAAGTAGAAAATGTCTAAATACTAAGATGCCTTGTATATTTCATCGAGATAAAATGAGGTTTTAAATTTGATTTAATTTTAGATTCAAATTATCATTTTCTTAGAAATCTAGGACTTAGATTCTAACAAAGACAAGACAGAAATGCCTGGGTTGAAGACTTATTAAAAGAATGCTTTAACCTAGTTCACATATGACACATGTCGATTACCTAGTTCTATTTTTTGGGAATCATTGATGTTTCTCTCACTTGGGGAACTAACCTATCGACTCTGACTTACAATAGAAGGTTTAACACCACCTAAGATTTTAAAACCATGAGGCTAAGTCATGAATGCAAGATGGTCTTTTAATTTTAGAAAGAAATCTATGAATTCTTTCCCACTAATCCCTAAGATCATGTAGGGTATGAAGATGCATATAACTAATGCACATTTTTTAGATTTTAATAATTTTTTTGAGATTCATTTAGGCCATAAGGATATACAATTTATGCTAATGCATGCAATTAGAAAAGATCATGGGCCAAATCAAAATAGAAGAAGGTGTACTTCCATCATAGGCTCTCAAAGGTCAAGCCTAGGAATTCCTTCATTAATCAAAAGTGAAACAATATGATTATGCATGACATTCTAAGGGGTTGCTACATATTTTATCTTATTTTAATACCTAGGCTTTTATGTGAAGATTATGAGTTGTATTTATTTTTATGTTTTGATTGATTTAGTTGGGTAGAAAATTTAGTTTATCCTATGAGCCTACGTCGGGCATACATCACGACAAACATAGCAGAGAAAGAAACCTAAGAAAAGCATGTTGTTTCTATTACAAAATAAATCAAGCCAAATTAAATTATATATATAAGAAAATGCATGTAGATGCTGTACACCGAAGAAAGAAAATTGGGCGTAGAGTTGCCTTATACACCTAGAACTACAAGTTTAGATCTATGGGTCTTCTTTCCAGAAAGTCTCCTTCTTCAGGACATCCATGGGCTCCATAGGGGACCACCACACCATCTCTGGTTGGGTCGACTCCTGCTAATCCTAGACCCCATAGATCCTAACCTAATTCTAAGCTCAAATTTACATTTAAAATTCAAAGAAAATCTAAGCCAAAAGATGTTAGGAAATACACACACACCAAGCTTTATATTTCACAAACATATGGGCTTAGCATTAGTTGCTTGCCAAGCCACGTCCATGGACTATGTTAAAGGGATTTTAGCACACAAACACACAATTTTATGATTTATTTATTACGATCCCTTTAACACGGTCCCTCAGAAAATAATGTTAAATCTAGAAAGAATGCCCTAACATCCGGTCTAACAAACAAACTAGGCATCGGTCTAAAACAATACACCACAACATGTGAAGCACATACAACATATCACGAGATTAAAAGAAAATCACGCAATGATCTAACCTAGATCTAGATCCGGTGACCTAAATAATCTAGTGTGTGTAGTAGTGGGGTTTGTGTGGTAAGTCTTTCTAGGCCTTTAAGTTTAAGTTTGAAGTTTGAAATTTGAATTAGTTTAATTTTTTACCATTGGTTGGTTTCAATTCAAATGATTTAATGATTTAATTCTTATTTTTTTATGTTCATTTTATTTGGTTAAAGTTGTATAGGTTTTCAAGAATGAAGAATGGAATGATTCCATTTTTGGATGGAGCTCTTTCCATTCAACATCCTAAATCTAATGAAGTTTCCAAAGGCTAATTAAAATCCTTAAGTATTTTAATTAATCCTTTTGATTTCAATTATGTTTGAATTTGATTTATGTTATTTCATTTATTTGAATTAATTTAATTTATTTTTTTATTTCATTTTAAATTAATTTATATGGATTTCATTTGATTTGGCTCATGTTACTTTAAAGAGTTTAATTTTTGTTTGATTTCATTCAATTTAACTTAAGATATTAAATTATGAATTTGTAAGTTTTAAGTCATTAATATGAATTAATGTCTTAGGTTTGTTCATAGATTATTCTTAACCTAAAACTTAGGTTAATTACTTGATCGATTTGATTAATCAAGGTTTTAAGTTCATTATTTAAATTCATTAAGGATGAATGGTTTTGTTAAATTTAACTTGTTGTTTAATTATATTTGAATTTCATTAAGTATTGATTTTCTTAAATTTTGATATTTGATTAAATTCTCGACTTAGAAAGTTTTAATGAATTACCTAAGTTTTTTTTGATGTTTATTTGATTGGTTCAATTTATTTGTTGATTAATGAATTAATGATTATTCTTAATTATTATTTAGTTCATATTGACCTAGAGATTTGGAAATTCAAGAATTCCAAATTTATAGACCAATTGGGTTTGAATAATTATGTGTGGGGTTTTCATGCCAATTTTATGTTCCTAAAGTTTTTAATTAGAGATGTAATTAGGTGTAATTAATTTCATTAAAACCTATAAGATTAATTTATTAAGATTAATTAAGAGATTTTATTTTTAAGTTATTATCCTTGAAATACCTTTCCAATGAGGTTTATTCATAATTTTTGGTTAACTAGTTGATTTATTATGATTTAATTAATTTCAAGTGATTTAATTGAATTATTTAATTCTTTTAATTATCAAATTAAATTAATTAAGTTCATATTAAGTTCATATTAGTTTAATTAAGTTAAATTATATTTGATGTTCATTATTTTGATTTAAGATTATTAAATTAAAATTTATAATTATTTTATTAAAGGGTAATTAATTTATTTATTTAATTTAAGGGTTAACTCACATAAAATTTTAATTTCATTTTATTTCAGAGAATTAAATCCCCAAAAATTTACCTAAGGTATGTTTTAAGCTTAATTTCATTTCCCAAAGTTTCAAATTAATTGGATTATTAATTTAAGAGTAATTAAGGTTTAATGTTTTTCAATTAAACTAAATTAAGAAAAAATCACCCAATAAAATTGGGGATTTTAATTTCAATGGATTCCTCATCAAGAAATCCATAGAGCTTTTATTTATATTTTTTTTTTATTTTTCTTTGATTTGTTTTGATTTTTGAAGTTTTATTTTTAAAATTAATTAAATTAGCTTACGGTTTTAACCATTTTAAGTTTTGGGTCCCGCATTTTAACTAAAATGAGCGGGATTAATGGACGTCGATTAGATCGGTCCACTTGGCTTAGCGGATCAAGACGTGTCGCGTGGGTTGATCTCGGCCGATCCAGCCGTCGTCGAATGGATGGTCATCATTCCGATTCCTAAAGGGATTTAATCAAATTAATCAGCCTAGATCAGGACCGTCTTTTTAAAAAAAGCGGGCGGTCCATTGTCTCTCCCGACCGAGCGAGGACCGTCCAACTTATTTGCTAATAACTTTTGATCTACACAATTATGGATGATTTAAAGTGCTGATGATTTGAAAGATCTCTTTCAATCCATATGGGTTGATCTCTGAGAACAAGCCTTGTATGGATATCACCATGGCCAAAAGCTTTAAGAAAAGGGGTTGTTAATGGCATACCTTGATTTGGGATCTAAAGTGGAATCAATTGGTAGCTTGTTCTTCAATAGAAAGTTTTCTTCAAAGGAATTGGGAGAATTCCTTATGGTTTGATCTTAGCCCAAGCTTTGGATCCAAATTTGGTTTGATGGTTCCTAGTTGAACGGAGGGAAGGGGATTTCGTTTGGCTTCGGTTTTGATGTGGGATGGTGTATGTGAGCTTCTCTTGCCTTGAGAGAGTGTATGTCTTTTTTATGCATGTAAAACTCTTATGGCTTTTTTTATTCCTCTTGATCGGTTTGGATGATGGAAGATGCTTGGAAGTTTGTTAGCTCACTTCTCTTTGCATTCCATCTCAGGGAAGAGGTGAGAGGATGAGGGCAAAAGGAATTTTTCTCTTTATCTATTTTTTAATCTTTTTTTTTATTTTTCATTTTGTTATTTGATTTATTAATTAAGGAGATTAATATTAACTTATTAATGGTGTTTAAGATGATTAATCTCCATGCACATTCATTAGTTAAGATGTTTTGAATTTTCATGCTTGAGTTGATCCTACCAAGATGAATAGGTTAGATCCTGAGGTGAATTCTAGGTCACTTGGCATAGTGTCCTAAGCATCTAAATTAACCTCATCCAAAATGAGGTCAACAACTATGTTGGGATTTTAGCACCCAGTAAACATCAATTTTATGATTTATTTATTTGATCCCTTTAACACATTTTTGAGAAAATAATTATTATCTAGAAAGAATGCCCTACCATCCTTTCACAAATTTACTAGGCATTAAAGCAATACACACAATTTATGTGAAATATATCATAGAGATTAAAAGAAAATCAGATTAACCTAGATCTAGGATCATCCAAGAAATCTATTTATTGTGGAGTTTGTGTGGTCTCAAACCTTTAAGTTTAAGTTTGATGTTTGAAATTTTAATTGGTTTAAATTTTATGGTTGGTTTCAATTCAAATGATTTTGATTTAAATTTTATTTTTATGTTCATTTTATTTGGTTAAAGTTGTATAGGTTTTTAAGAATGAGGAATGGAATGAATTTCATTTTAGGTGAAATCACTTTATTTATCCTAAATCTAATGTGGTTTCCAAAATAACTAAAATCATAATTAATCCTTTTGATTTTATTTATGTTTGGGTTTGATTTATGTTATTTCATTTATTTGAATTGCTTTTGTTGATTTAATTTATTTGATTTATTTCATTTTGAATTAAGTTATATGGATTTCATTTGATTTGGCTTATGTTATTTTAAAGAGTTGATTTAAGTTTGATTTCATGCAATTTAACTTAAGATGTTAAATTATGAATTTATAAGCTTAAGTTTTAAGTTCATTAATATGAATTAATATCTTGGGTTTGTTTATAAATTCTTAACCTAAAATACTTAGGTTAGTTTATCTAATTTGATTAATCTAGGTTTTAAGTTTTATTTACATTAAAGATAAGTGATTTTATTAAGTTTAACAACTTGTTCAATTATATTTGAATTTCATTTATTAATTTTCTTAAGACTTTGTTATTTGATTAGATTCTTTGACAGGAAGTTTTGATGAATTACCTTAAGTATTTTGATGTTTATTTGGTTAGTTCAATTTAGTTGTTAATCCAATGAATTAATGATTAATCTTAATTATTATTTAGTTCATATTGACCTAGAGATTTGGAAATTCAAGAATTCCAAATTTATAGATCAATTTGGATTCAGAATAATTATGACAAGTGGTTACATGCCAATTTTATGTTCTAAAGTTTCAATTTAATAGATGTAATTGGGTGTAATTAAGGTTTTAATTATTTCATTAAAACCTATATTAAGATTTATTATGATTAATTAAGACATTTTATTTTAGCTTATTATTCACTAAAATATCTTTCCAATGAGGGTTTATTCATAATTTTTTAGTTAACATTAATTTATTATGATTTAATTAAGTTCAAGTGATTTAATTGAATTATTTAATTCTTTTTATCAAATTAAGTTAATTAATTTTGTATTGGGTTTATATTAGTTTAATTAAGTTCAATTATTCTAATGTTCATTATTTTGATTTAAGATTATTAAATTAAAATTTTATAATTATTTTATTAAGGGTATTTTAAGAGTTAACTCACATAAAATTTTTAATTTCATTTCATTTCATTAAATCCCAAAATTTACCTAAGGTATGCTTTAAGATTTCATTTCTCCAAAGTTTTAAATTATTTGGATTATTAATTTAAGAGTAATTAAGGTTTTTGTTTAATTAAACCTAAATTAAGGAAAACTCATCTAAATGAGAGTTTTGATTTCAGTGATTTCTCTCATCAAGACAAATCCATAGAGTTTTATTTATATTTTATGATTTTTCTTTGATTTGTTATGATGTTTTGAAATTTTTTGAAATTTTTAAATTAATTAAATGGTTGCTTACTTTTAATAGTTTTTTAGGTCCCATGTGTTTTAACTAAAATGAGCGAGATTACTTTGGACCATACGATCAAAGATGACGGTCCATGATCCTTTTGAGGATCAAAGTCACGCATGGGTTGATCAGCAACAATGAGGTCGATCCTTAGATCGGATCCCCATCGTGATTCCTAAAGGGATGAATTAATTATGCCTAGATCAGGACCATGTCTCTTTTTAAAGAAATGGGATGATTTCATCTCTGTCTCTGGGAAGCGAGAATCAACTTGTTTCTTAATAACTTTTGATCTCTTCCAAATTGGATGATTTAAAGTGGTACAAGATCATTGAAAGATCCTCTTCAATCCATGCTTGATCTCATTGAAACAACCCTTGTATGGAAATCAAGCTCTTTAAATAAAGAAGGGTTAATGGCATACCCGATTTAGAGAGCTTTAGGCTGAAATCAATTCCAATAGCTTTGTTTCTTCAAGGGAAAATCGCTCAAATAATGAGCTAATTCCTTGTGGGTTGATCTCTTGCCCAAGCTTTTGATTGAATTTTCAGTTTTGGTGTTCATGGTTGAGAGCACTTGGGTGATTCGTTTGGCTTGTTTGATGTGGGATGGTATGTGTGAACTTTGCTTGGAGGGAGTGTGTATATACTTGTTTCCTCATGGACAAAACTTTTATGTTCTCTCCTCTTTTTTTTAATCTTCTCTCCTTGGTTGGTTTTTCTGCTTGATTAGCCTTCTCTTGAAGGCGCATCTTTGATTAGAGGTAGTATGGATGAGGATAGAAAAGTGGAAGAAAATTGGCATTTTCTTTCTTCCCATTTTCCATTTTTTTAATTCTCTTTTTATTTATTTTGCTTTATTATTTCTATGCAATATGACATTATCATCTTAGTTTGAATTAAAGTATGATATATAAATTAATCTCAAAATAGATTTGAGATTAAATTTGCATTTGAGTTTTCTTAAGGATTTGAGATTAACTTTTTCCTTTTGAATTCATTTCATTTATTTATTTTAATACCATAATGTAATTTGATGATCAATTGCATTATGATTTAATTAAACCATTTAATTTGATTTTAAATTTAATTTCATTTCTCATTTAGCTTAAAGTGGTTGGGTATGATTTCAAATGAGTTCAAGTGATCAATTTAAATTCAAACAAATGGGTTTTCTTTTATTCATTTTAATTTGATTTATTTGAGTTAATCCAAATTGAAATTTGGATTGATTCTACCTATATCAAATATGTTAGAATAAACTCAAAAGATTTTCTAGGACACTAGGTGAGGTGTCCAAACATTGAATTAAGAAAATCGAGATTAGGATCTCTTATGCTAAATTAACCTCATTCAAAAAATGAGGTCAACATGAAATTATACCTAGTATGAAAGAATAATTATAAGTTACAAAATGATAGTGTTATGGGGATCTTCAAGTCTTCATGCTCCTCCATTTCTTTTTGATTTGCTCCATTTGATTTGGTAGGCTTATCACGGCAGATTAAACCTTCAAGCTAATGTTCATCCTTAATCCAAAGTTAATAAATTCCTAATAATTCATTAAAATAATGAAAAAAATCTAACTACCCAGCAAAATAAGCGTTAGTTAAACACACATATAGCAGTTATATGGATAATTTGGACTTAGCACACACATGATAAATTAAGTCCACCGGTCCTAACTTGGATTATGCTTTGCTAAACAATGCATGAGCATTTATATTTTTTATTAAATGCTCAGCACAATCCCAAAAAAAAAAATATAGTTAGGCTAATCAAGATAACATCCAAACTAAGATCCATAACATCCTCACAATAGTGCATCACAAAACAAGCATACATCAAACCATACTTCTAACATAAAGCTAGAAGTGATGACTTAGTCTAATGTGTGTATTAAGCTTGTGTGGTATGTCCAACTAGTTTAGAGTTATAATTCTTAAGGGTGAAAGATTTAATTTATAAAGGATGGTTTCACTTTAAATAGTTTAATTGATTTGTAAATTTTACTTGATGTTTTCTTTTGTTTCATTTTGGCTTACACTTAACTACTAAGTGTTATAAAGAGAAGAAAGAGAGGGTCACTCTCTTTCACCCTATCCTAAGTCACATTTAAATTAGTTACTCAATTTTCTTTAGTGAATGGCTTATTATATATTAATTAATCATTAGTTTAGGTTCGCTTTAAATAAACTCATTCAATAAGATGGGCATCTTAAGATTAATTGGAATGAATTATTATCACATAACACATTCTTATTCATTTCTTTCCATTATGGATATCATGCATATGATTATATCCTAAGCATACCTACATATATAATAAGTATTTTAACTTAAATGATGAATGTAAGCAAATGTGCTTAGAATAGATGCTTTATTTGGTGAGTAATATTAATTTAAAGCTCTATCTAAATCCTTATATGATAAGAAAAGAACTCTAAATAATATGGCAAATCAACCACTTAAATAAAATATGAATGTATGTCCTAGAAAAGTGAGGTTTCATTCATTAGCTAAATACACATTCAATGGATAAGTTTTAAGCAAGTCATGCCATTGTTCTACACCAAGGGGGGTAGGAACCTTTTTTCTACTTAAAGCCATGTGTGTGATGTCCACTAATATACATGCTACTCTTAAATGCATATGAATGTATAAACAACTACAAAAATAGAAGGCCATATCCTTATTGAACCAAATATGAATGCATGTCTTTTAATAGAAAATGGAGTTTTATTCATTAGCTAAATACACATTCAAATGCATAAAAGTTTTAAGCAAGTATGGCCATTGTTCAACATGGGTGAGGGTTTCCTTACTTAAATTTGTGTCCTTGGGATGTCAGGGCTAATATGTTATTCTTGAATGTATAAATAACTATAAAATAGAAAAAACATGAAAACATTGTATTTGATTTGATTGATTTATTTTGTGTAAATGAATTAAAGCTCTATCTAAATTCTAATGTTAAAATGCATAAGAGTGAAATCAAATAAGTACATTATTCTACACCAAGGGAGTGAGGTAGGAACCTCCTTTTACTTAAAGTCGTTGTTCTTAGTATGTAGACTATATACATTCTTACTTATATAAATCAACACATGAATGTAAGGAAGAGACTTTATTTCATACACTAAATTTATATTCACTTGTATTTCTTATGTATATATAACTAAAGTTACAATATATACATATATTCATTTATAAAATTTTGAAAATATATTTAAGATTTAATAGTGATGCTAGCACACATATTTTAATTAAGAACACATGCAAATTAACATAAAGGAAAACATTTTTTTTTTATTTGATTAATTTGAAAGAGATGGATGCATGAATCATATGACATACAACATTTAGCATGATTGGAAAGAAATAAAATAACACAAGAATGTAATTTCATTCAATCCAAAAGTCCTAAGGACAATAATATTAAACAAGGCTATTTAAAATAAACCAAAGTTCTTTAATGTCATTTTTTAATTTTAAGTTGGTTTGATTTTGGAAATGTGAAAGAGGTTTGTTAATCCTAATCCCATACCCCATGTGTGAGTTAATTTAGTTTAATGAAGAGAAATTAGGTTGATTTTATGTTTTAATTAGGGAGCTATGAATTAAATGAATTAATTAAACTCTTACCTATATCACCTTAAGTTAATTAACAAAATAATGATGAGCTATATGAGATGCAATCACATGAAAAGTAAATTGGCAATGCTCTAAGAAATGAAAGGGGCCTAATACAATTGACTCATAATTAATAGTTAATAAGCTTAAGAGCTCATTATTTTCATAATTTTCTCACACATGTGAATTAACCATAATTTCATTAGCTCTCTCTTTGGGTTATTGAACACCCAAAGAGCTACCTAAGATTGATTAAACAAGGTTTGGTTGTGAATGAATGGATTTTAAATTAATTTTATATTTTAATGAAGCCATTAATTGATTGATTAAAACCCTTGATTATCTTTAATTAAGATGATGAACTTAATTTAAAGAGAGAGATCAGAGAGGTCTCAATCTCAATCACTAAGTCATTCTAATTAAACTCAAAACATCTCATATCAATCAAGTTAATTAATACTTCATTTTAAATTAATTGAAATAAATGAAGAGGCTTAATGAAATGGTGGTACATGAACCTAAAACCATTTCCCAAGACTCTTCACTATTAATAGAGGGTGATAAGCTTAATTGATTGATTTACTGTTCATTTATTTAATTATCATTAATTAAGAGAGGAAATAAAGGCTTAATCTAATGGTTTCAAATAATTATCAAATAAATCCCAAGAAAATTAGGGGAGGCAAGGTCATTCCCCTAAACATCTCAAATTTGAAATTAATTGGATGAAGTAATTAGGCAAATTAAATTTTAATTAAACATTAATTAAGTATAAATTACTATTCAAAATTAATTAATAATAATTTTAATGAATTCCCCTTTAAAATACCTTTAAAATGAGCCCTCATTTGTATTTTTTGGATTTTTCTATAATTAGTTATGAATTTTTAGCATTAAAATAGATTAATTAACCTAATTAACCTACCTAATCCGTGTGCCATGTGGATGTCACTTTCCATGTGCAATGGGATTAGTTATTTAAGTTGTCACGCGTCGAAAGGCGTGGGCGGCGGTGAATCGCTTTCTATGTGACGTCGATCTAAGATCGGATGGCCATGATTAAACATGCAATTCTAAAGTGGAAAAGAGATATTCTACGCATGATCAAATCAGGATCAATCATTCAAATCATGCAAAATAGATGGTGATCTATCTCCTCCCCGGTGGCGGATGTCGCTGTCGATTGTCACCGATCCGAGCTCACCCGAAGCTTGGATGGAGATGAAATTGATCCCACACCTTTGGGGAAGCATACAATCACATCTAACACTGAAATCACATGAGACACAAGTTTCCTTTACAAAGGACTAACTTCAGCTAATGGTCAATTTTAAGCATACCTCATAAGAACTTATGATGTTCAATGATTGAGGAAGCTTCATTTGATAGAAATGAAGCTCTATGGAGCGCATGAGCTTTGATTTGGTGTAGTTTGCTTGTAATACCAACCCACACACATAAGAAATCAGTCTTGATCGACGCACCCTTTCATCGAAGCTTGGAAAATGATTCATTTTCTGTTTAGGTCCAATGATGGTGTGTGCAAAATTAATTACACTTGTGAAATGAGGAAATTGGAATCACTAGTTTGCTCCCTATTTTGGTTTTTATGTAAAATCAAGAATAGGGATTTTGGGAGCTCAGAAATGCAAGGGGAGGCTCGGATTTCTTGGTTGTTAGGGTTGAATCAATTGTGAGTGTTTGAGTGAGAATGAGGGGTATAGCCCTCCCTTGCTTGGATGGTGGTGATAGTTTTACTTGGTGGATTAATGGCGAGATGGGGAGCTCGATTTGGGTAGAATCACTCCACATAGCCTCACATGATGAGTGGGAGGAAGGGTGGGAGGATGCCATGGGAGTAGTGCGTGCCCGGTGGTTTGAAATATTCTAATGAGAATGGGAGATGATTTCACCTCCCATGAGTCATGGAGACCACCCTTGGGTTAGGTCACCATGTCCTTGTTCCTAGGTGGACCTATGAATGGGTGCCAAGTGGCCAAGGGAGGTGTCTTATCTCATGGGATGTCCTAGACTCAAGGGAAAAGTGGTCATTTGATTTTGGGTTTGGGTAGATTTAAATGGGCCAAAAGTGGGTTAGCCCAAATTTCAAGTGGTTTGAAGTTTATTTGATTTGATTTGACTTGATTTGGCCTATTTAGGTCAAATTGGTTGGATCAATTTGAAATTGTCAAATCAAGGGTTGGACAAGTTCAATTGGCTAATTGAAAATGATTGTAGGTTTTGTTTTGGTTTAATTTGGAATTAATTTGGATTTTTTAATTTGACCATTTAGGTAAATTTGGGCTATGTTAGGTTGGGTTGACCAATTGGTCAAAGGCTCAATAATGCCTTTGGTCAAGTTCGGTAATTAATTTGGAATGAACTTGAACCATTAGTTATAATCAATTTGGGTTGGATTGTGATTTGACCTATTTTGGCTTTTAGGCCAATTTGGGTCATCTTGGGTCAAATATGGCCAATTGGACTTAGTTTGGCTCAATTAAGGGTTTGGTCATGTTCAATCATTGATTATGAATTGGTTTGAATCAAAGGTTTCATCATTTGGAATATGGTGTGTTTTGGATAGTTTAAGTTCCATTTGGGCTAAAGGTTGACTTGGTCAATGGGCTAGTTGACTTGGTTTGACCCAATTCAAGATAGTTGATTAACCTAGGATGATTGTTGATCATGATATGATGTTGGATGGGCTCAATTCAATCCAATTTGGGTTGGATTAGAACTTGGCTCAAAAGGGTCTTTAGGTCACTTTAGGTCAAGTGGAACTAAATGGGTTAATTGGATCATGGCTTGATTTAAGTTAGTTGTATTGATAAAAGGATTTGAGATGGAAATATAAATCAAATTGCAAATGGTTTGAAGCCATATGGATTTTGGTTCATATGATAATTTCAAGTCAAAAGGGCAATATGGGCTTGACTTGGGTTGACTTGGGTTTGGTTTGATAATTATGGTTTATGTTTATATTTGGGTAAGTGATTGAAGGAATGATTGATTCATGAAGAAATCCATGGGTTTTGAATTGATTTGGATAGGATTTGATCAAGTTCAAGGAATTATCTTAAAGGTGTAAATTGGATTTTGGTTTGATTTTGGATTTATTTTAGCTATTTGAATTTATATTTCATTTATATTTGGGATATAAATAAAAATATAAATAGTTCATGAGAAAATCACTTGAGTTTGAGTGATTTGGTAGCAATTTTGACCAAACTCATGGATGTAGGTCAAAAGGCTAACTTGGATTTTGAATTGGTTTGATTTTGTTTGATCATTGGAAAGTAGATTTCATTTATATTTATGAATATAAACAAAAGAATGATTGATTTATGAAGAAATCAATCAAGTTTAGGTTGATTTAGCTCAAGATTTGTTTAAGCTTATGGAGGTAGGCCCATAAAGCTTAAGAAGGGATTTTGGATTTAAATTTGGTTATGGGTTTCAAACACTTGGATTTGGGTTTGAATTTGATATGTGATCTAAGGTTGAATTGATCTTTAAAAAAATCAATTGAATTGGGATTGATTTGGATTTGGTTAAGGCTAAGTCTATAAGATGAAATCAAAGGGCTTAGGTTTTGGAATTTGAATTTGGTCATAGATTTCAATCATTGAATTTGGAATTGATTTGGAATATGGATTTGGATTTTGAATTTGAGGTTTGGTTTGAGAAGGAAAGTAAGGATTTGGTTTAGGCTATAGGTTAAGTATTCACCTAATCACTATAAGTGTCTTAAGACTAAGGAACTCTTAGTGTCTATGAATCCTAGACCTATGATGAGGGTTGAGAGCTCACTCCAAAAGTAAGGTCAACAAAGTGTATAAAAGTTTTAATTGGATACTTCTCCATTGTTAACCAATTGAGTGAGGTAAAGACCTCCTTAGGGCTACTTAAAAACTTGCATCCCCATAATATCCAAACTAGATATACCCACTATTCTTAAATACACATGAGCATTACAAATGACTAAAAGAATAGAAAATTAATGCAAAAGTTATATTCTCTTCAATTGAATTATTTATACATGTGAAGTTAAAGTTCTATCTAAATTCTAAGATAAAAATACATAGGAATGAGTTGAAACAAACGTTGTGCCCTTTTCAAATGGCTATACACTTATTAACATACAAACCTTATGTAAATCCATATAGACTAGAGAAAGAGAACTCCATATCACATGTTCTAAGTCATAGACACATACAAACTTATAGATATTTATAACTATTATCACTCCAAATGTTATAGTTGATTTATAAATTTTTAAAAATAGATTTTAATTTAATAGTGATAATAGCCACACATATTCATAGGTTAATCATCACATGCAAGCTTGACATAAAGGAAATTGACTTAAGTTTAAATATTTTTAAAACATGAATGCATGGAACCACATGACACACATCATTTAATATGATTGGAAAGGACTAATAAGACATAAAACACATGTTTCATTCAATCAAACTAATTCTTAAGAATAATCATATCAAATACAATCATTTAAAGTAAACCAAAGTTTCTTATTAAGTTATTTTTGGATGTTTGATTTGATTTAAAGATAAGAGGTGATTCAATCATTTCTTGCTCCTAACCCATTTCCATATTGGTTAATCAATTTGGTTCAATGAAAAGAAATTAAGTTGATTTTATAGATTAATGTTTTAATATGAGTTAAGTCCATTAATTACCCCTTTCCTATATCACCTTAACATATTTACCCAAGTAATTGTGATGATGATATGCATATGCATTAGAAATTAAATCAATAATGATCCTAAGAAATGAAAGGGGCCTAATGCAATTGGCTCACATTTAATGGTTAATTAAGCTAAGGACTTAATTAAGTACTCTTATAATTCTCCCACACATATGGGCTAATTATAATTTCCTTAGGATTCTTTTAGGTTATTGAACACCAAGAGCTGAATTAGATGTGATCTGGACTAATTATGATTTTAATTTAATTAATTAAGCCATTTAATTAATGAATTAAACCATTAATTAATCCCAAATTAAAGAGGTCCCAATCTCATTTCCCATGCCCATTCACTGTTCTACAATGATTAGTAAGCTTAATTAATGGTTTCCTTGCTATTTAGAATATTAATTAATCACCTATTTAAATAATAAAGTAATTAGGCCAAGACAAGCAATTTCCCTAATTAACCAAGCAATAAATAAAAAAAATTATGGGAGGCAAAGGTCATCCCATTAATCAACCTCAAAAGTTTGGAATTAATTACTTGAGTAATTAGAGAGTAATTAAACTAATTAAATTTTTAATTAAACCAAATTAAGCCTTAATTACTATTCAAAATCAATTGAAAATATTTTTATTAAATTATCCTCTAAAATATCTTTAAAATGAGTATTTATTTGTATTTTTTATTTTTATATAGTTTGTAGTGAATTTATGAAGTTTTAGTAATTAAAATTAAATTAATTGGCCTTAAGTAACCTTAATCTGGCCATGTGGCATGTTGTGGCCTTTCCCATGGCACTTGATTGCTTCTTTAAGTTGTCATGTACAAGGCATCGGTCGGCGGTGGGACACATTTTCATCCACGATCAAAGTTGTAGTTAATAAGGATTAATCGATGGATCTAGCGTGATTTGATCATGACCATCGTCAATCACATGGAATGGATGGTCCTTGATTTATCTCCTCTTGGCGGTGAGAGAGATGGAGACCATCCATCATTAATCCCTCGATCAAGCCCCAAGCTTGAAGAATATCAAATTGATCTACACCTTCGAGGAAGTAAAATAAAGAGATCCAATGATGGAAATCTCCGGACATGTAACTTTTCTTCACAAAGGACCAAACCATTTTGAGATAAGGATCTTTGATGGCATACCTCAATAGAGCTTATGACCAATGGTTCCAATGATTGAGGAAGCTTCATCTAGTACGATGAAGCCCTGTTGAGCAACATGAGCTTTGATTTGGTGTAGTTTGCTCGAAAGGCCAATGCGCTATGTGATCGCTTTGATCAAACTCTAACTTCGGCCGGTGGAGGAGGAAGCTATTCGTTCTTGCTCGTCTAGCTCCAAGGAAGTGTGTGCAAAGTTAATTGCACTTTCTGGAGGTTTGAGCAAATGAGAATCGAGGTGGCCTCCCGATTTTGGTTTTTTAAAACCAAGAGGAGAAAATTTGGGAGCTCGAGAACCTTGGAAATCGCTTTGGGATGTCTCTAGCTGCTAGGGTTGAATCGAGTGCAAGTGAATGGATTTGAGTGAGAATGAGGGGAGTATACCCCCCATTCCAAGGATCGGATGGTTATGGCTAATTTAGCCATTTTGATCAAATAGCTACCAAGGGGAGCTCAATTGGGCAGGAATCACCTTAGCTAGCTTCACTTGAGTGGAGGGTGTGAGAATGTAGCCAAGGCAAGGGGAGTGGGAGTCCTTGTTTGCTAAGTGTTCCAATGGGGAGGTGAGGTAAATTTACCTCCCTTATGAGTCATGGTGACCCAACCACCTCTTAGGTCAGGTTGGTCTGTCCTTGAGCCTAGGTGGACCAATGGATGAGTGTCAAGTGGCCAAGGAAGGAAAATTACCATTTACATGGGTGTTTTGTCTTATGTGACACCCTTGGCCCAAAGTAGTGTGGTCATTTGGGATTGGATTTGATTTGAGCAAATTAAAAATAAGTCAAAGTAAGTTGGGCCAAATTTCATGTCATTTGGAGTTCATTTGGTTCAATTTGACTCAATTTGACCCATTTGGGTCAAATTGGGTCAAATCAAGTTAGGTTGACCAATTGGTCAAATTGAATCAAACTAATGGTTGGGTCAAGTTCAAATGATCATTTGGAGTGTATTGGTATCATTGGTTTGGTTTAATTTGATTTTGGCTCATTTGAGTTCATTTGGGTCAAATGGGTCAAGTTGACCAATTGACCAAATTGACCAAATTGACAAATTAGCTCGGTTTGGGTGTTGGTTCATATTTAATTGGTCAATTTGAGAGGATTGTATGTTTTGGTTTGATTTAATTTGGATTTAATTTTAGTTTAGGCTAATTGACCCTTTATGTCAATTTGGGCTAAGTGGGTCAATTTGAGTTCAATTGGCCAAATTGGATTCAATTATGGTCTTGGTCAATTTCAACAATCAATTTAGAATGAACTTAAGCCATTGGTTGTAATCAATTTGGATTGGATTTTGATTTGACCCACTTTGGCCATTTAGGTCAATTTGAGTCAAATTGGGTCAATGGGCCGTGTTTGGTTTGGCTCAATCGATGGTCAAACCATGTTCAAATGTTGATTTTGGATGGGTATTGGTCATTGGTTTCAAGAGATTTGGCTTAGGTTGTAATTTGGCTTGTTTGGGTTCATATGGATTAAAGGGTTGACTTGGTCAATGGGATAGGTTGACTTGATTTGACCTCATCCTAGGGTGATTAACAATCATGTCATAAAGTTCGGATTAACTCACTTTGATTTAGATTGAATTGATTTTGGTTCAAATAAGTCAAATTGGTCACTTTGGGTCAAGTGAACCAATTAGGTTTAGTTGGGCTTGATTTTGGGTTGAGTTTAATTTAGTTGAGTTTATATATGGATTTAAGATTGATATATAAATTCAATTGCAATTGATTTGGGTTCAAATGAGTTTTGGTTCATTTGAAAATTTTAAGTCAAATGGGCTAGGTTGGGTTTGACTTGGATTGATTTTGGTTTAGCTTGATAATTGTATATTTGATTTATATTTGTGAAGATGATTGAAGTTATGATTGGTTCATGAAGAAATCAATTGAGTTTATTGAGGAAAATTTGGCTAAGTCCATGGAGGTAGGTTCAAAGGGCATGGATTTGATTTGATTTGATTTAGTTTTGATGATTTGAGTGTAGATTTCAATTATATTTATGAAGATGATTGAAGATATGATTGATTCATGAAGAAATCAATCAAGTTTGGATTGAATTGGATGGAATTTTTTTGCTAAATCCATGGAGTCCAATCATAAAGCTTAAGGAAGATTTGATCAAGGACTTTAATCATTTAATTTGGAGTTTGGATTTGAGTTGAATCAAATTTGAGATTTTTGGGAAATTTGTATTTGAATTGAATTTAAGAAGGTGTATATGGATTGGGTTTAGCCATTGGGTAGGTGATTTTCCTAAGTCCTTAAGGCATGGCCTAATCCTATGATTAACCCTTCTAAGTCTTTTAGGCTTAGGTTAGTGTTCACCTAGTCACTAAAAGTGTCTTATGACTAAGAAAGTTTTAGTGTCTAGAAGACTCTTAAGTCTAAGATGAGAAGATTGAGAACTCACTCAAAAAAGTGAGGTCAACAACCTTCCACAAGGGAAGCAGTTTGGGCTATCCTGGGATAAGAGTTTGATTTCATAGATTCATTTGGGGATGTATCCATTGGGGATACAAGTTTGGTTGAATTTCTTTGATTTATTTGATTAGCTCGCTAGGAGATGGGCTTGGATTGTTTCAATTTAGACTCCACTAGGGGAGTTGGTTTAATTTGTTATGGCTCCACTAGGGAGGATGGTTTTGAATTGAGGGCATTTCCAAGATGTGAACTGGTCAAAATTGATAGATTTAACTAATGGACCCTATCGTGTGCAATGAACCCTGAGAAGGGGTTATGTCTTGGCCTACCTCGGATTTACAAATCTAAAGGGATAGTTTACCACCACAAGGTAGGATTATCCACCTAAGGGATTGCCTTCAAGATGCAATGATTGTGCTAGGAAGAAGGCATAGTAGACTTACATCTTCCAAATCAAAGAATAGTCTGGTGATCATTGGATGCTCAACAAATCAAACGACACAAGATGACTCGAGAGTGTCACTAGGATCTTACCTCAACTCAAGAGTAGTTAAGATTAATTTTATTTGATTTATTTTAATTTGATTTGGTTCATTTTCATTTGCTTTGATTTCATTTGATGGATCTTGTCGTGTGCGATGAACCGCGAGAAGGGGCTATGTCGACTGGCTTATCTCGATTTATCGATCTAAAGGGATAGTCTACCACCGATGGGTAGGAATATCCAACCTAAAGGTTGCCTTTCTGTATAATGATTATGCTAGGAGAAAGCATATGACTTACATCTTTCAAAGTAACGAAACATCGGGTGACCTTGGTAGCACAACAAATCAAACCCAACCTAGGGCTTCCGTTGTGTAACGGTCATCGAAAGAATCCATAATGACTTACATCTTCCAAAGTAAGGATAATCACCGGTGATCTGTTGGTAGCACAACAAACCGACTAAGGGCAACTACTAAGAGAGTGTCTGAGGACTTATCTCAACTCAAGAATAGTCGCCAATCAGAGGGAGTTTTGTTGACACTACCTAAAATAGGATGCATGCTTGGGAAATGGTGTCATTGGGGGCGTTCTCATAATCCATAAGAAAATATATATTTTGTTTGTTTGTTATCGTGGGCATGTTGATGTGAGGGACCACACCGAGAAGGGCTATGTCGCCTTAACCTATCTCAAGTTTTCGATCAAGGGAGAATCGCATCCGTGGAATAGAATCTCCAACCACAGGGTGGTTATTAGGAAAGGGGACTATCCAATCTAGTAGTAACCTGTAGTCTCTAAATGGGGTCGCAAAGGATGTGATCCAAATAGAGTGCCCATGGGAGGTGCCACTAGGGGCCTTATTTGGACCCTATAAATAAGAAATCTTGTAGGTGTACGGTGGCCAACTCAAGGAGAAAGCATAGCGACTTACATCTACCATGCGTGTATCCACCGGTGGGTTTGTCGCATAGCGAACACCAACCAACCTAAGGTGTCCATCCGGTGAGACAATCGATCTAGGAATAAGGTGTAGACTTATATCTCCCTAAAGCGAAACGGTTGCAGATAGTCTTGTCGTTAACATGTGCTATTTGACCTAGGGCTGCGTCGTAATGCGTGTGCTGAAGAAAGCGTAGCGACTTACTTCTTCCAAAGCAAGAAACAATCGCTAGGGTGACCCATTGTTGGCATAATAGATCAACCTAAGGGTGACTATTAAGTAGGAGTCATGAAGAGGAACTAGACCCATACTTAAAGTAGTCGGGGAGAAAGGATGGGGACTTACCATAATCCTCAAATATACTGACCAAGTCGGCCCGATGGCTAGTTCAAAAGTAGGGGTAGAAGACTTATATCTTCTTAAATAAAGTCATCATGATGTAGCTTATGCATAGTAAGGCCTACCAAACTAACGGGCAATCATCGATCTGCGGTGGACAAGTAAGGAAGAAAAGTGTAGTAGACTTACATCCTCCAACAAGAAGGCCACAGGTAGCATGCCAACTCGACCTAGAGTAGCTACTCGATGAGTGTTGTTGGGGGCATTATCCAAACTCAAAGTAGCCCGAGAAAAAATATATGTATTTATTTTATATGTTTGTAGTTTGTGTGGTATGGTGTTGAAGGAAATAGTATGCCACTTGGGTTCTCTTACACTTATCCTAAGCATCATGGTGATTCAAAATAAAGATGTTTTCAAAGAAGAGAATATTTAACAAGAATTTTTATTAATGATGAATATTTTCAAACATGATTTTAAGGATTATATTTCTTTAAGAAAAGCCCGTTGATCTAAACCATGGGCTCTCCTTTATGATTAATAAGTCGATAAGATCCTCCTTGGTAGGCCTTCTCTATGAAAAAGGGCCTTCCCAAGTGGGTTCAACTTTCCTCCCATCTTACGATGGGCAATAATTGGTCTTCTTAGAACTAAAATAAGCTCTCCTACGAAAAGCTCTAGACCAACTTATTATAAGCTTGAATCATTTTGGATTTATACAACACGTTGCATGCATGTAGGCATCTTTCCTCCAAACCTTCAAGCTCTTCTAATAACTTGGCATTATGCTCCATTGTGATCTTGCTACCACTATTCTGATGGGAGTTGGACTTCAAATGATAGAATGACTTTGGACCCATACACTAAGGAGAAAGAAGTAGGAGTTGGAGTCTTGTTTATGGTGCAAGAGGCCCACAAGGCTTCAACCAACGCTCATACCACTATCATTTGTTATCGTTGAGTGTCTTCGTTAGTATTTGGATGAGAGTTTTGTTGAAGGCTTACCAAGCCATTTACCCATGGTTGTAGATGGTAAATATATCCAATCTAGGTTGTATTTGGGAAAATTTGTTGATCTTGGTGCCCTTAAATCTAGTACTATTATCGATATAATTTATCGAGGCACCCCAAACTTATATATGATATGATTCCTAAAAAATAGGAGCACATGCTAATTTGTGACCTCTCAGTGGAATCACCTCCTCCCACTTGGAAAAGTAGCGGTAGTAACTAGGATAAACGATGACCTTTGAAAGAAGGAGGGTCAATGGACCCACTATGTGTACCCCAACACTTGAATGGACCATGAGGCCAATGTATGATGTAGAATGTTGTGTAGTTGGTGTAGGATCACACCATGTACGACAATGGTGGCATCACCTAGCTACATTTATACGTTTGTGATCATCGATGTGAGTATCCTAGTCTCTTGCTTGGCTTTCATCTTTGGATCATTGGTGCACTCCACATAATCCTAAGTGTACCTCGATCATGATCTTATGGGCTTCATGTTTTTCCAAATAGCATAACCACATATGATCAAGGACTGTGTACAAGGTGCCATCCACGAGTATAGGAAAGTTCTGCTTCATCGATGGGCTTGAGACTTCTCTTGAGATAGTTTGCCTCTATTTAGGTAATCCTTGAATGGTTGCCTCCAATCTAACTTATCATCCCTTTGGTAATATCAAGCTCCCCTTCAAGAGAGTATTTTTTTGATGAGTTCGATCGATAAGGGATAAGACTTGTCTATTTTGGACCCTTATCGATATGGACTCATCTTGACATGCCAACTCCTTGGCAAGTTTGGCTAAAGCATCTACCATGACATTTTCTCCTCGAGAAATCTTATAAATGGTAACATCGATTTAGGCCAACAACTCCATAGTGTACTTATGTGGTATGATGAGCTTAGGCTTTAGAACCTTGTAAGACGATTTGATTGATGACTAATGAGAATCCCTATAGATGTTGATGTTCGGATGCTTAGAGTAATGACTAACTCAGAATCAAAGCCTTATATTCAGCTTTGTTGTTGGTGAAAAGATTACAAGGTGATATGAGAATCTCATCACATCGCGGTTGAGTTAGGAGAACTACTCCTACCTCGCTTTCTTGGAGAGTACATGCTTCTTCTCCTCTTTGGGAGGAAGCGCACCATCAAAGTACATCTCCCAGCGATGAGTGCTAGTATCCCCTAAGTTCATGATTTGTTCATTGGGAGATCATCGCGAGAGTCGGCAAAAGTGGGTGTCTTCTAAGAAATTACTAGTGCTTGTCCTTTCACCACGGAGGTACAAAAGTAATATCAAACTGCGATAAAATCATGGACCAATGTGCCAACCGTCGGATAGCATGCCATGTTATGAGATATTGCGATTGATTTAGAGATTAAGTTAATCTTATGAGAAAGCATGTATTGTTATAGCTTTTGGGATGCAAAGATTAAAGTTAGGCATTGCTTCTCAATGGATGGATAATTTGCCTCGCATGGATTAGTCGATGTGTAAGCGGTAGAGCACATTTTCTTCTCTTCATCGTTGGCTTGAGTTAACAAAGTGCCAAAGGAGGTGTCTAATATAACATTATAGAGAATCAATGGCTTGCCCAGATAGGGCTTGAAAGCGGCGTCATCGTAGTGCTTGATGTCTTCAAAGGCATGTTGACACTTGTCATCCCACTTGAACTTGGCATCTTTTTTGATAAGTGATGAGAATGGTTGAATCTTCTTGATATCTTAGATTCAACAACCACCTTTGAAATGATTTGAGTTAAGTTAAACTTTTAGGGGTGACATTCTAATATTGCTTTGATCTTCTCCGATTAATTTTGATTTCACGATGTCGGACAACAAACCTTAGAATTTCTCTAAAGCTACTCTAAATGCACACTTGGGGTTCATTTTGAGGTGAAATTATCTTAACCATTTAAAACTACTCTCAAGTCAAAAAGTTTGGCTTCCTTTTCTTTATTTTTACCACAAGATCATCGACAACATTCAACATGATGAATGAGTTCATTAAAGATTTGAGTCATGGCCCGTGGTATGTAGAGAATTTTAAGGACAAAAGGCATGACCCTATAGCAATAGATTCCAATGGTTCAAAAGTAGTATTTTTCTCATCTTTAGGGCCATCTTTATTTGATTGTATCCAGATGAGCCATCCATGAAGGAAAAGATTGCATGAGATGAGGCAATGTCCACCATTAGTTCTAGTATCGAGTGGAAATTCATCTTTTGGACATATCTTATTTAGATCCCTAAAATTGATGCATATGAATTTGGCCATTCTTCTTCTTAACTAGATAACAATGTGTATGGTATTTTTCTTCCCGATGAAACTAGCATTGATCTATTTTTTTAACTTCGAGAAATGACATCTAGGAGCTTGCTTGATAGGGTTAGCACCAAGCTCTATTGTTAGTTTGTTTGCTATGAGATAAACCAAACATCTCTTTATAACTCCATGCAAAGTAGTCCTTAAACTCGCTTAATAGCCTAAGTCATTGGTTTGACTTGGCATAATAAGAACCGATGTATGTCGTGTAGATTATCTTCGTTCTTAAATTGATTTCCTTGAGCTCATTGATGGTTGACTTGATCTCTTCTTATGAACACTAGCGGTGCATCTTTGACTTCAAAATCATATGATCATCTAAAGTTTCTAAGCATACCTCTTCATATGAGTTAATGTGATTTGAAAAGAACCTACCATATTCTAAATGATTGGTGATGACTAGAAGTAATCGTTATCATCGACCGACCCACGTATCAAATCCTAGTCCCAATCTTGATTGAGAGCTTTTGTATTTATTCTTCCATATTCCTTCAAAATAGTCGACTTGTGCTTTGACCAAGTATGTGGGATTAACCCTTTCTTTGCTAGGTTATGAACACACAATGAGTACCAATCAAAAGATAATTCTATTATATCTTTATATGAATCATTCTCATATTTTGCATCAACTTCTTGACTTGAGGATGATGCTCCTAGAAAGAACCTGAGTCTTCACATTTGTGGATGATTTAGTGGCTTCCTTAACTACTATACCCTCAATTTTTGTGAGAAAAGTGGGGTTAGAGCTAAGGTTCCCAACTATGTCTAACTATTTCACATTTAGACTTGGATACACTTATGCTTTATTTTGAGGCCGATCTTCATTGTTATGCTCAAGTGTCACCTCCAAGAGAATATGTTCGAGAAGAGGGGCGGCATGCTAACCATATAAGACTCATCCTCTAAAACTAGATTCTAAGTCTATATAGATAACATGTGTACTCTTGATAGTTGGGACGTATTTTCTATTGGGTGGCCAATAAGGAGGTTTTCCACCCTGACCGCCTTTGAACGGCCTCTTCCTCTGAGTGGAGGTCGGGTCATCTACCCATATGTTTGAATTGAGTAACAAACTGGGTGGAATCTAATATCGCTCCACTTCCTCCTCCAAGTCTATTTCTCCTTTTATCTTTCTTTTTTCATTTCCTTTTTCTTTTCAATTTCATTTCTCTTTTTTTATTTTTTTCTTTTATTTTGAACTTTGGCCAAGTTTAAGAATAGACTTGTTGATTTTGAGGAAGGTAGTAGGTTGCATCCTCATAAATCTGACCTCATGAACTAAAATGGCTTGAGATCTCAATTAACACAATACCCCACCTCTCACAAACTTCATACACTAATGTAGAGAGGATACCGTGTTATTTTCATGTACCCACAGCCTCCCAAGCAAAGCTTGAAAGATGTATCCAAGTCTATAATTTGAAACTTGGCTTCAGTCTTCAAACATCTATCTTCAAGGACAACTATAGAGTTTAAGGCTCTCCTTGTTCATTGAATCCTCTCAACATCATCCTTTCTTTTTTGAGTTTGGAGATGTTGATCCTTAGCAAGGGTTCTTAGACTCATAATATTGATTGATGCACCTAGGTTGACCAAAACTCGGAGTCTATATTTGCCAACATCCACTATAATGTAAAGAGGGCGGTTGTGCTCATCATCCCTAAGTAAGTCTTCATCATTGAATGTAACTCTTAAGATGTCCTTCGGTGGCATGCCTCCTCTTTAGTAGCGATCAAGCGGTCGTAAGGGGTACTTATTGAAGTGATCAATTATGACATTAAGGTATGATGTACTATCTCAAAGATAAAGGCATCACCTTCAATGGACCTAATCACCTAGTAAGAACTCCAAGACATGATGGGTTTTGAATATACCGAGATTTTCTCCGCTTTATGGATGAATAAAGGGTTTATATTAATCGGGTTCTAAAGTTCCTTATGGAGGCAAGCCTCCATAGTTAATTACATCCTAAGAAAGGTGAATTCCTTGAATACTCTCGATTAAAGTAGATAATTAGGATCTCTAAGATTTCAATGCTGACTATTAATGAATTGGTTATATTTGGAAAATAATTGGGATAGATCAAATGGAGATACTTATTTTAGAATCCAAATGGAAGAAGTAGGAAATGCTCATGATATTTAGGAAGCTGGAATTCCAATCTATCCTTTGATTGGGTTTTATGTATTTGAAAGTGAAAGGATTTATTTATTTGAGTTGAATTTTTATTAGACCATTGGGCTTATAATCCAACAACACAAGGTTATGAAAATGCCTAAGAGGAGGATTTATGCTTGTGAAGAAAATAGTAACCTGATCCTAAGGGGCTTTAGCATAAGTTAAAGCGACTTAAATCTAAGTGAAGATGGGCATAAGGTTTACTTCCATAAGAGAGGATAAATCACCCAGTTGGACTTACAATGCTTGAAGTGGTCGCTAACTCCTCCTATGATTCAAATCCATGTGGTCCGTCATATGATTGCAAGATAGCTAGGGTAGTTATTTATTTATAAAGAGACTAAAATCCTTAAACCCACTCCCTAAGAGACTAGAGCATGGTGGTATGAATAATGACTTAATCTAATACAAAATATTTTTGAATTTTATTTTAATTTTGACACTTCATTTTGACAAAGGTTTTGATTTTCATATGCCTAAATGTATGATGAAAATGAGTTATTGGCCAAATCAAAAGAAGAGGGTGAAGCTCAATCGGGTTGCTCTCACAAGTCAATGGTCTTTATGCGTGTAAGGATGGAGGCCTTTATCTTCCAAGAGTGATTCAAGATGCATGCATGATGTGAAACATACAACATTTAGCTAAGAGGTTACTAAATCTTTTAATTATCTTTAATCCCTAGGCTTTATAGTGAGGATATGAATTATTTAAAATTTAGTTATAAGTGATTAATTGAGGTAGAAAAGGTAATTTTTCTAGAGCCTAATCGCCTCCAAGTCACACATTAAAGCATCATTCATTTAAGAAACTAAGAAAAACATGTCATTTCTAGTGCATAATTTAAACAAATCATCAATCAATTTTATAAGAATAAAAGAATAAGAGGTGTGTGTGCGTTGTACAAAAGAGAAAAGATGGGTAAGCTCTACCCTTATATAACCCATAATTATAAAATAATAATTACAATATATAAATGCTATGGGGGTCTTCTTTCTTCATTCTTCATATCTTTATTTCTTCTTCCTTCTTTGATTTGGTAGGTTTCAAGGTATCACATGGCACCCCAGATAAAGCCTTCTAATCAATGCTCATCCTAATCCCCATACCATTTACTCTAATTCTAATATAAAATTACATTGAAAATAGAAAAGTAAATCTAACTACACCTACAAACCAACTCTTACTAAACATACATACAACCAAGCAATTATATTTATAATTTGGAATTGGCCATGGTTAACCAAACTGACCTATTCTAACTTGGATTATGCTTAAGGGTTTAAGCAACCTGCAAAGAAGGCATTTGTATTTATTTTAAGCACCCCTAAGCATAATCCTCTAGAAAATATGATTAGGCTAACATCAGCCTAACATCCAGCCTATGAGCATACACCCTAACATCTAGTCTAAAATAATATATCTCAAAACAAAACATACACCATACATATGTCATCCTAACTTAGACTAGAAGTGATGACTTAGTTCTAATGTGTGTGTTAAAGCATGTGTGGTATCTCTTGCTAGGCATTAGAGTTGTAATTTTCTAAGTGTATAAACATTTAATTTAACATGGAGAGTTGATTTCACTTGAAGTTATTTAATTGATTTAAGAATTTTTAATTTGTGTTTTCTTTTGTTTCCATATGATTACACTTAGCTACTAAGTGTTATAAGAGAAGAAAGAGGATTGCCCTCTTTCATCCCTACCTATTAACTTTCTAAAGCATATTAATTTGGTTTGTTCTCTTTAGTGAATGGCTTATTACACATTTTAAAATTAATCCTAAGTTTAGGTTCACTTTAAATGATTCTATCAATATGAGAGGCATCTTAAGATGAATCTAATAAATTACTATCACATGACACATGCTAAATCATTTCTTTCCATCACTTGTAACATGCATATGATTTAATCCTAAGTATATCTATACATGCAACACATTTTAGCATACTTATATGATGAATGTAGATATATATTTAAAATTTATATTCTTTTATGTGATTTAATTATTTAAATGCATTAGTTTAAAGCTCTATCTAAATTCTTATACAAAAATACATAAGGATGAAATTAAACAAGTGTGTGTCATTTTAACTAGGAAAGTGAGTCAAATGACCTCCTTGGGGCTACTCAAAGCCTCGTATTCCGAGGATGTCCAAACTATATACCCATTTCCTTCAAACACATGTAAATTTGCATGCATTAATCATAGAAAGAGAGCATTAACTTATGTGTACACTAGTCATATAAATGATCATGGAATGCATGTATCCTTGATAAAGAGATGGGTTCTAATTTCATAATTAAGTCACACACATGTCTAAGAGATATAAGAAAGTACATTTCATGAGGTAATGAAATGACCTCCTTGGGGATACCTAAAGCCTCATACTCTCGGGATGTCTAGTCTAAACACTTACTTTTCTCAAATACAAATGGATGTATACATCAATAAAGGAAGGAAAACCATGCAAAGATTGTATTTTATTTGATTGAAACATTTAGGCATGTGGATTAAAGTTTATCTAAATTCTAATGTAGGAACACATGTAGATGAAATCAAATAAGTATGTGATCACTATTAACTAGGGAAGTGAGGTAATCAAATGACCTCCTTGGGGCTAACTAAAGGCTCATGTTCCCGTGATCCATTATATATTTATTACCATTGAAGTACATGTAAAACTACATATGAATTAAGGGAAGAAATCTTTACTTCACATGTCTAAGCTATAAGCACATGCAAACCTATATATATGTTCATAACTACTATACTCTAACCAATGTAATTGATTTATAAACTTTGTAAAGTAATTTGAACACACATATTATAAATTAATCCAACACATGCAAGCTTACATAAAGGAAAACTTATTTGATTTTATTTAATTTTTAAAAGTTGAATGCATGATTTCAAGTGACATACAACATTTAACATGAATGGAAAGGAATAAATGAACATAAACACATGATTTTATTCAATCAAATTAATTCCTAAGGACAATCATACTAAATAAAACTATTTAAAGTAAACAAAAGCTTTCTTAATGCCATATTTAATTCCATACTTTGATTTGATTTAAGGATGTGAGAAAAGATTTGTTGGTCTAACTCATTCCCATATTTGTTAATTCATTTTGTTTAATGAAACATAATTAAATTGATTTTATGGGTTAATTAAGTTGTAGTATGCATTAAGTATATTAATTAACCCTTTCCTATGTTACATTAACATAATTACCCAAATAATTATGAACCAACATGATATGCACATGTATTGAAAATAAAATTAGTAATGATCCTAAGGAACAAAAGGACCTGCAATTAGCTCATGATCAATGGTTAATTAAGTTAAAGAAACTTAAATAAGTATTCTTATGATTTTCCACACATGTGTTACCAATAATTTCCTTAGACTTCTTTAGGTTATTAAACACCTAAAGGTCTACCCAAGACTTATTATTTAATTTTTTGATATGATTATAATTTCAATTTAATTAATCAAGTAATTTAATTAGTTCATTAAGCTTTAATTAATTTGATTAATAAAATGAACTGGAAATAAATTAGGGAGGAGGCCTCAATCCTATTCCATAAGTTCATTCGCTGGATAATGATTAACCACTTAATTAACTGATATTTTACTATTCATATGATTAATTAATAATTAATTAACTTAAGAGAGTAATTAAAGCTTAATTAGTCCATTTCCCTAACAAGTAATAAACTACAAGAAAATTGAGATGTGAGGTCATCCCATTAAATTAACCACAAAGTTTGGGATTAATCACTTAAGTAATTAATGAGTAATGAAGCTAATTAATTTTTAATTAAATTTAAATTAAGCTCTAATTACTATTCAAAATTAATTAATTTTTTAATAAATTCTCCTTTGAAATACCTTAAAATTAGTATTTATTTGCATTTTTATGATTTTCTATAATTAGTTATGATTTTAGAAAGTTTAGCCATTAAAACACATTGTTTAAGCCTAATTACCTCTTAATCCCATCTGTGGTGCGGCGGCGCGCACACTTTCCATGTGGACTTAAACTTAATCCAAGTTAGCTTGCGTGGAGGTCGCTCGCTTTCTTGTGTGCCATCGATCTGATTGGATGACCATGATTAATCTTTGGCACTAAAGAATTAAAATGGATAATTCTAACGGATGTAATCACGACTATTTATCATGCGGACGGGCTGTGATCTATCGTCATGCGGCAAGGGAGAATGGAGTGCCGCGCCTGAGCTCAAGCCGATTAACTCAAATGGATCACCTGTGAAGGATCCAAAGGGATTCAATGGGGATCATGTGGGTGAAAGTCTTCAAAAGCTCCAATGCATTTTCATACAAGGATCTATCACTCAAGATTGTCAAATCTGAGGAAGCTTCATCTAGTGGAGACAAGCTCGACTCGCTATTGAGGTGGTTTGCTCGAGGCCAACACCAAAAGCATAGTGGTCGGTGTTGATCAAGTCAAGTTGGTGGGAGGGATTTGAGATGTTTCATTTTCTCATCTAGCTCTAAGGAAGGTGTGTGAAGTTAATCAAACTTTGGTGGAGTTTAGAGAAAATGAGATCGAATGGGAGTGTGTTATTTCAACATGAAGAAATCCAAGAATGGGGAACTTGGGGAAGCTTGGGAACTTTCTAAAATCTCTTCCGCTTGTCTTAGGGCTCTTTGCTCTAGGATTGGATTCCTATGGGGTTGAGTTGAAATGAGGGGTGTATAACCAAATATCTTAAAATGAGTATTTATTTGCATTTTATGATTTTCTATAATTAGTTATGATTTTAGAAAGTTTCAACCATTAAAACACATTGTTTAAGCTAATTACCTCTAAATCCCGTCGGTGCGCGTGTGCGGCGGCACACTTTCATGTGGTACCAAACTTAAACTTAATCCAAGTTGGCGCTTGCGTGGAGGCTGCGAATGCACTTTCTTGTGTGCCATCCGATCTAAGATCGGACGACCATGATTAATCTCGGCACTAAAGAATTAAAATGGATAATTCTAATGGATGTAATCACTGATGATCATTTTGACGGGCGGTGTGTGATCTATCGTCATGCAAGCAAGGGAGAATGGAGTTTGTCTACCATTGCTCGCATGATGAGCTCACCCAAGCTCGATTGACTCTAAATGGATCCCACACCTTTGTGTGAAGGATCTAAAGGGATTCAACAACTAGGATCATGAAAGTTTTCTTCAAAAAAGTTGCATTTTCATACTAGATCAATTTCAATGGCATACCTCACCAAAGCTTAAGTTGGTTAGTGAAGCTTCATCTAGTGGAGATGAAGCTCTACCACGAGCTCCAATTTGAGGTGGTTTTGATAAAGCATGGTGGTGTCAATTCAGTCATCGTCGGGAGGGATTTGGGGATGTTCATTTTTCTCATCAGCTCCAAGGAAGGTGTGTGCAAAGTTAATTTTGGTAGAGTTTATAACAAATGAGATCGAATGGGAGTGTGCCCTATTTCAACATGAAGAAATCCAAGAATGGGGAACTTGGGGAAGTTTGAGAACTCTAGGAAGCTCTTGTCCTTTTCTTAGGGCTCTCTCTTGCTCTGGATTGGATTCCTATGGGGTTGAGTTGAAATGAGGGGGTGTATAAACCCGCCCCCAGGGGGTTAGTGGTGTCCTTGGTGTTTCAAGTGCACCATTGAGGGAGGTGTGGTGATTTCACCTCCCCTTGGGTCACCAACCACCTTTGAGTCGGGTTGGGCAATGTCCTAGGAGCCTAGATGGACCAATGGGAGAGTTACAAGTGGCCAAGGAATGGAAATTCCTTACATGAGTGATTTGTCTCATGTGATACCCAAAGCTTAAAGGTAGAATGGTCATTTGTCATTATATTTGATTTGGATAGATTTTAAATGAGTCAAAAGTAGCCAAAAATTTCATGTAATTTGAAGTTCATTTAATTAAGTTTGGCTCAATTTGACCCATTTGGGTCAAATTGGGTCAAATCATGGGTTGACTAAGTGGTCAAATTGGGACAAACCAAGGGTTTTAGGTTCTAGGTTGGTTTGACCCTTTAGGTCAAGTTAGGTTCAATAAGTTATTTGGTTTAGTGGGTCAATTGGGCTTAGTGAGGCTTTGGTAAAATTTAACAATCAATTTGGAATGAACTTGAGCCATTGGTTGCAATCAATTTGATTTAGATTTTTATTTGACCCATTTTGGTCTTTTAAGTCAATTTGGGTTACCTTCAGTCAAGAGGTCCAATTGGGTTTGGTTTGGCTCACTTGAAGGTCAAGTCATGTTCAAATGTCCATTTTGGGTTGGTATGAATCATTAGTTTCAAATGATTTGGCTTAAATTAGTTAGGCTAATTTAGGTCCATATGGGTTAAGGGGAGTTTGGTCAAAGGGTGATCAACAATCATGATAGGAGGTTTAGGTAGGCTTAGTTCAATCAATTTGGGTAGGATTGGAACTTAGTTCAAATAGGTCAAATTGGTCACTTTGGGTCAAGTGGACCAATTGAGTTTAGTTAGCTTGATTTTGGTTTGATTTTGATTTAGTTGAGTTTATATATTGATTTAGGATTGATATATAAATTCAATTACAATTCATTTGGGTTTAAATGGGTTTTGGTTCATTTAAATATTTCAAGTCAAATGGGTAAGTTGGGTTTGACTTGGGTTGATTTTGGTTTAACTTGATGATTGTATTTCATTTATATTTGGAGAGATGATTGAAGGAATAATTGATTTATGAGAAAACCAATTGAATTTGGGTTTTGGAATGAAGGAATTTGGCTAAGTCCATGAGTTGGGTCATTTGGCTTAGGTTTAGACTTAGTTTAGATTTTGATTTAATTTGATTTAATTTTGATGATTTGAATATATATTTGATTTATATTTATAAATATGATTGAAGATATGATTTATTCATAGAAAATCATTTGAATTTGAAGTTATTTGAAGGTAAATTTAAGCTCATGAACATTGATTCATATGGCTTAGGAAGAATTTTGATTTGATTTAATTTGATTTAGTTTTGATAATTTGAATGTAGATTTGATTTATATTTAGAAAGATAATTTAAGATATAATTGATCCATGAGAGGATTAATTGAGTTTGATTTGATTTGAATGGGATTTTAGCTAAGTTCATAAATTGGCTCAAATGACTTAAGTTCATTTGAGTTGATTTGGATCTAAGTTTGACTGTAAGTTTGAGATTGATTGTAGGGTTGAATTGATATTTGAGAAAATCAATTGATTTTGGATTGGTTTGAATTTTCCTATGGCTAAGTCCATGAGATAAAATCATAGGGCTTAGGTTGATCTTGCATTTGGATTTGATCATGGGCTTCAATCATTTGACTTGGAATTTAGATTTGATTTGAATTGGAATTTGAGGTTCTTATGGCTTAAGAAGGTGAACATGGATTGGGTTTAGTTTATAGGGTGGATTTTCCTAAGTCCTAAGGCATAGCTTAATCCATGATTAACTCTTCTAAGTCTCTAGCTTAGGTTAAGTGTTCACCTAAGTGCTAGAAGTGTCTTATGACTAAGGAAGTCTTAGTGTCAAGATTCATAGGTCAAGAGGAAGATTGAGGACTCACTCCAAAAGTGAGGTCAACATAAGCATATCTTGGGATCAAATAAGGCCTTAATTAGAGATTTTTTATCTCTTTGGATAAGACATTGGCATTATATATGCTTAACTTAACTGGTAGGTCCTCCACAAGCATATCTATAGGTGGAGCATCTTGTTGAGGGGCTATCTCGCTCACTTGAACCAATAACTTGCTTACCCTTATCCTGGTGCTGGAGGTAGAACTTTTACCACCGTGGGTTGACTTGACTTCATGTGGCAGGTTGGTGGAAAGTTCTACTTGCTCATAGGGCATACCTTTAGCTTCTCCTATGGGACCCTTTGGGTTAACTCCAAGTCAATCTCAATGGGTGAACTTGATTAATTCAAAAGGAAAGTGATTCTAATTAGAAGAGAAAGGATTTGAATTACTAGAGATATTATTATTATTTAGACTTGGAGAGTTTTCAATAGGTATAAAATCGAGCATCATAAGTGAACAAGATATAAGTAGAATCTATTTTCTTCATTGATTTCTTTCTAGGTGGAGGTACTTGATAGAAATCAAGTAAAGTAAGTGGAGGGAGATTTTAATGCCCTCATCCATAGATACAATGTCTCTGGTAGAAGAAGAGGCTGGATGAAGTGGTTGTAGCGCAAAGGTGGAAGGAATGCTTGACTTAGGCGGTGGTTGTGCTCTGGAATATCCTGGAGTATGCGTTGTTGAGCTTCCACCTTCCTCAAGTTGTCTTTGGCAACTTACAAACCTTCCTTGATGTTGGAGGAGCTACCTGCATTATAAGAAAAGTTTTTTGATCTTAGAGATGATCTTTTATAGGTTTAGGATAAAAAAATATCCCAACCTTCTTTAGTCTTAAGAGATCACATGTATCCCAAGGATCTAACAAAACTAAATGGTTGTTCCAACAAGTATTCCTTAGGGATAACAATGGCGACTTATAGATGCACTCAAGCCAATCTTTGAAAGTGATGAGATCCTCTAAGACATGGCCTAACATGGTGGGGAAAGTTAGGATCATCACTTTTGCCCACTTCCTCGCCTCTTAAGCTTTGGTAGTTGGAAATCATGTTTCTTTAGGAGACTTTTAAAGATCTTTATGACTACCTTCCTCTTGAATGAGTAGGGCTTATTTAATTTGTCTAGAAGAGTAGGTGGATAATATCCACGGTGGTGATATGAATATCGTTGTTGAGTGTACTATTGTAAAGGTGGTGGTGGTGATCGATGTTGTAGTGGTGGCTAGTATGATGGCCAAGGTGGTGAAAGAGGAGGTGGCAAAGAGGCTATTGAGCTCATTCTCTAAATTTGAACTTTGGCTAGCTTCTTCATTTTCCACCCACCATCCCTGCCTCTTCTCAATAACTTTTTTGGTTTGGGTTTGGATGATTGGTCTTGGAAAGGCAATTTGTTTGGCTTCCTCTTGACCCGATCCTTTGTTGATTAATTTCTCAATGGTTTTGATTGTGAAGCCCTTGATCATGAAAGCAATAGGGCCATGGATATTCTTGAGAAGAATTTCAATGGCATGTTGTTTAGACACTATGGTTCATTTCATAGTCGTTATGCCACCGAGAATATAATCAAAAGGGACTCATTAAGATTTTATTTTCATGAGGTCACCCATAGTTATCCTTTTGTCGGGCTTTAGCAAATCTCTTGACAAAGAGTTGCTCTAACTCAAAGAAAGTCTTGAACGTTGGGCAACACAAACCAATCAAATGCAACACCCGATAGACTACCATGAAAAGGCGAAGAGAAGTGTGTTACCGCCATACGCGCAATATTCTGCGCTATATGTTGTTGTGGGTTCACCGCCATCAAAACTTTGAAGGATGGTGGCACGAACCCTGGTATTGACTACATCAATTCCTGCAAAGTCTACCCTTTGGAATGGATGAGCTCTGCTTGTGCTAATGCTTCTCTTACTTATTGCTCCACCATCTTCTTAATGTCTTTCTCATGCATGAAGGTACTATCTAGACCTTCCTATGCAAACTACTACTTCTAATCCATAAGAGAGAGCACTTTTGGGAGGATCTAAGACATGTAAGAGCTCTAATCGGCCTCCATGGGACTAGTCAAATCGAGTTTGGTTATGGAGTGTTAAAATTGCTTCTAACAAATCCTCAACCCTTCTCTCCATTTTATGATCTACTCATCCTTCTTCTGAGCTGAAGGAGGTGCTAAGTCGAGTGAGAGGTGTCACCTTCCTGATCAGCACCTTCTTGACTCGATGGTCTCATGAGGGATCCTCAAGTATCGACCATGTGGATTTCTATTGAATCCTCAAATATGTCATCCTCATTGAGGTCAAAATCTACTCCCACTCATTTGAATGATCACTCCCAAGAAGTTATTTCTTCTCAAGAACGTAGTCTTATAGGATGTCATCTAGTGAATGATCTCTATCCTCCTGTTGAACTAGTACAAACATCTCCGACTACTAATGACTATGCTGTCAGTCTATATACTGATAGTTTGATGGAGTGCTATCCCTAGGGGATCAATTGCCATGGGGACTACACTAGTATCCCCTACTCACTGCACGTGGTGGAGCCACTAAGATGTTTTGGGTCGCCACTCCTTCTTATCCATTGAAGTGAAGGTCGAATGGGAGAGCTCAACCTCACCTCAATGGGTAGGGATGGAGTGGGATCCTTAGGTCGTGATCACCATTGGAAATGTCCTCTCTCAGATGCAAATTTCTATATTTTGGTGTGGACTATGGAAGGAGGGACTTGACGTGATGATGGCACAAGTGAGGATGATGGTGAAGACACCGACCTCTCCCGCCAGCTCTCCTCCCATGGCTACTAGTGCTTGTATGGACTATGTTGGTATGATCGGCAATAACCCACCATTTGGGAAATATACTAGAGCGGAGGTCATCACTATCATTACCTCCTCCTCTCCTTCTACCTACGCTTCTAATCTCAGGCTTTCTCTCAGATATATAATCCCTAACACTCTAGGGATCAAAGTCCTCAAATCAAATAATGTACCGACTCGAGCATTTGTGGCTCACACCTAGCAAAAAATTGATTGTAAATCTGTAGGCTTCCTCCTCTCCCTAGTTGGTACCTCAAGTGCACTGGTGGAGGTAATGTAGTAATCCTCCTATAGTCTTCCACTCCATCTAAAGATGAGAGGTGAAACCTGCTACCACTTAGAGTGGACAGGTCTCAGGGGAACCTCATCAGCAACATGAGAGGCCTCATCTACCTCCCTACCGCTCATGGTGTCGCTAACCCTTGGTTCTTATCATTGTGTCCTAGCAAGCGAGGCGAGTGGGAGCTAGAACCTACCTCAAAAGTAGGGGAGACTATCTCAAGGCCAAGATAGATTTCCCCTTCATAATGGGGAAACTAATGAGGAGGTGCTAGCCCTCACTAGACTGCATTGGGAGTGACAACAAACTAAATGACGTGCAATCAGAATGGCTAAGACTACAATCGACTAATGCTAGTCGTGGGAATGGGAACCATAAACCTTCCTCTCGAAAGGAAACTGAGTCATGAGATGTCAAAATGAAGGTATGGCTTTCGCCACCTCCTCTTTGTTGATGATCATGAGGGTTGGCCCCTCGCAGTGACTCAATAGCCTCAAACTCACACCCAAATTGAATGATGCATGGTGGTGTTGGTGAGTATGGCTGATCCAAGGCCAAATCCACACTAGAGGGAAAGGAAAAGATCATCTTTCAAGACATGATGAAAGACTAACTAAAGAAGTGAACGAAGAAACCGAACTACTATCTCTGCATTATTGAAAATAGAACTAATCAAACCCTTTTTAATAGCTACCTTCAATCATTGATTCTTGATTTTGGAATTTGAATCCACACTTAACAAATTTTAGGTATGCTAAGTGGGGTTCATTGAATTGGAGAGATTTTGATATTTGAGGAGAGACTTTGCCATAGAATTTGTTTTTTTGATTTGGAACCCATATCCAACAAATTTGGGTATGTTGGATGGGGTTCGCTCATTTGGAGAGACTTTGAAATGAATTTGTTTTGTTTTATCCTTTGTTTCAAATTTTGACTTTGGAATCTTCACTTAGCAAATTTAGGTATGCTAAATGAGATTCAAATGTATGTTTGAAAATAATTTTGAAAGCATTTTGTTTGCAATGATGTTAATTATATGTCCGATTTGTTTGATTTGATTTTGATTTAAAATGGATCCTTACTTAACAAATTTAGGTATGCTAAGTAAAGCCCAAATGTGTTTGATGTTTTGTTGAATTGAAAAATAAAACCTTTAACAAATTTAGGTATGTTAAGTAGGGTTCAAGTGTGTTTGATATTTTGTTTTGATTTGAAAAGAGAAACTCTTATTTAACAAAGTGGATAAGTTAAATAGAGTTTAATTTGTTTTATGTGTTGTTTGATGATGAATTCCTATTTGACAAATTTGTATGTCAAATGGAATTCAAATGTGTTTTGATTTTCATGATTTTGGAAAAGGGGAAGTCTACTTAACAAATGTGTATGTTAAATATAATTCAATTTGTTTTGATTTTGAAAAGAGAACTCTCATTTGGAAAATTTGGGTATGTCAAATGGAGTTCAAATAGTTTTGATTTTTGTGTTATATTATTTGAAAAGAGGGAACTCTCACTTAATAAATTTGGGTATGTTAAGTGAAGTTCAATGATATGTTGATTTTGATTTTATTTTGATTTTGAAAATGGAACTCCATTTAACAAGTTTATGTATGTTAAGTGGAGTTAATTTTTTTTAAATTTGTTAAAATATTTTGAAAAACTCCCATTTATTAATTTTGGGTATGTTAAATGGAGTTGGTTGATTGATTGATTTTATTTTGAAAAAAGTGCTTTTGAAAAGTTATAAATAGGGTTTTGATGATGCATGTTTGATTTTGATTTTTTTTTAAAGAGTTCTCATTTAATAAATTTAGGTATGTTAAATGAGGCTTGATTATCTTTATTATTTGAAAAGAGATTTGAAATTTTTATTTTGCAAGCTTTATTTTATGTGAAGTACATTTCAAAATGATTTTGTTTAGAAATAATGTTTTTTTGGAAAATTTTGTCAAAGACTTTACTTGTTTAGTTTTGAATTTTATTGAAACTTTCTTGAACATGGAATGAACCTTGCCTCACCAAGCTAGTGGTAAATAGGTTCTAAATTTAGTCATCTATTTTCATTAGTTAATTTATTTTTTACCTATTGGGGACCATATGAGTTTCAAGACCTACATATAGTGAGGTCTTAAAACCTAAAGGATGCTAGCTTTGCTTAAAGATGAAATAAGCTAAGTGCCAATGGAAAGAAAGATAGTTTCAAGCTTATATAAAATATAAGTCTACTATCGATGCTTGGAGACAATAATTGTTTACTAAAGATGGAGAGAGGACCTCTCCCGAGAGTCGCCAAAAAAATTTGTGGTGTTTATTTTTGGATGTGTATGGGGAAGGGGAACACGGATCATAGGAGTACTTATTGAAGTGATCGCATGACATTGAGATATGATGAACTATCTCAAAAAAATAGAGGCATCACCCTTCAATGGACCTAATCACCTAATAAAGACTAATGTATGGGTCTTTAATATACCAGATTTTTCCCTGCTTACATGGATGAATAAAGCATGGTTTATATTAAGTGGTTCTAAAGTTCCCTATGGAGACAAGCCTCCATAGTTAATTACATCTTAGGGAATGAAACTCGCTAAAAATACTCGATTAAAGTAGATAATTATAATCTCAAAAGATTTTGAGGTTAGACTATCAAAGGATTGGCAATATTTAGAAAATCAATTGGGATAGATCAAATAAAGACTTATTTTGGAAGCCAAAGGAGATGAGTAGGGAATGCTCATGATACTAGGAAGCCTAGTGAGAATTCCAATCTATCCTCTATTTATGTATTTAAAATTGAAGAGAATTATATGCTAAAGTTGAATTTTATTAGATTGTTTAATAATCTAACACAAGGTTGTGGGAATGCTTAAGAGCAAGGATCTGCTTGTAGCCCAAAAGAAAATAGCTACCTCATCTTAAATCTAGGGGCTTTAGCATGAAAGCACCTAAAATCTAAGTGAAGATGGGCATAAGTTTACCTCCACAAGAGAGGATAAACCACGACTTTTGGACTTATAACCATCAAGAGTGGTCTGCAACTCCTATGATTTTAAAATCATGTAGTCTGGTCTTATGAAATTACAAGATAATTGGGTTATTATTTAGAAAGAGACTAAAGTCCTTAAACCCACTCTAAGAGAGAGTAGTGCATGAGTGGAATGAATAATCACTTAATCTAATGCAAAAAAATTTCAAATTTTATTTAAATTTTGACACTTCATTATGACAAAGGCTTTAGGATTTTATACTTACATGCATGATAAAAATAAGATTGTTGGCTAAATCAATGAGAAAGGGGTGTTTTCCAACACAAGGGATGCCCACAGTCAAGCATTCCCTATCAGTAAGGATGGAAATCCTATTTTAAAGAGCAAAATAATATGCATGCATGATGAAACATTCAACCATTCTAAGGGGTTACTAAATCTTTTAATTATCTTTATTTACATCCTAGGCTTTATGGTGAGGTTATGGGTTAGAAAATTTTAGTTATGAGTGATTACTTGGATAGAAAATTTATTTTTCCAAGAGCATTATCACATCCAGCCACACATTAAAGCATCAACAATTTAAGAAACTAAGAAAAGCATGTCTCACAAACTAAACAAATCAACAAACATTTTGTAAAACAAACAAAAAGAATAAAAGGCCGATGCGATCGGATTTGTACAAGAAGAAATAATGGGTAGCAAGCTCTACCCTTATACAACTCAAATTACAAAATAATAATTATAATTTATAAAATGTTATGTCTTCTTTTCCATTTCTTCATATCTTTTATTCTTGATTTGGATGTGCTTGCTTCAAAGGCATCACAGGCACCCCAGTGACAAAGATTTCTAGCAACTACTCATCCTAATCCCCATAGAACTAATCCTAATATTATAAAATTACATTAAGAATAGGAAAAGTAAATCTAACTACACCTGCAAAACAAGTGTTGGCCAAACACACATGCATTCTCAAGTAGTTATATGTATAATTTAAACTTAGCACCCACACATGGGTAACCAAGCTCTCTAACTTCAATTATGCTTAAGGGTTTAAGAAACCTACAAAGAAAGCATTTACATTTATTTTAAGCATCCCTTAAGCATAATCTCCTCAAAAAATTTAATTAGATATCACCTAATATCTAAAGCATACACTCTAACATCCAGTCTAAAATAATACATCATAAAATAAACATACACCATACATAATCCTAACATAGAACCAAGTGGTGGCTTAATTCTAATATGTGTTAAAGCTTGTGGTATGTCTTGATAGGCAATGGACTTGTATTTTCTAAGTGTAGAAAGATTCAATTTAACATGAAAGGTTGATTTCACTTGAAGTTGTTTAATTGAATTGAGAATTTTAATTTGTGCTTTTATTTCATAATTACACTTAGCAACTATGTTATGATAGAAAAGAGGATTGCCCTTTCATCCCTATCATAAGCCACTTCTAAAGCATATTAATTTGATTTAGTTTTTTAGTGAATGGATTATTAAATGATTTAATTAATCCTAAGTTTATGTTCACTCTAAATATTCATATTCAATATGAAAGGCTTCTAAGATTAATCTAATTGAATTACTACATGATATATATTAATCATTTCTTTCCATCACATGTAACATGCATATGATTTATTAAGTATCTATACATGCAATATTTTAGTACACTTATATGATGAATGTATACATGTGCATTGAAAGTTTATATTCTTTTATGTGATTGAATCATTTAATCATATTAGTTTAAAACTCTATCTAAATTCTTATACAAAATGCATAAGGATAAATTTAAATAGTAATGTTCTGGTGAAATTTTTTTGATTCTTCATCTTAATCTTTCTCAAAGAGAATAGAAATAAATGAAGAACCAAAACAAATATTTCAAACACTTCTTGTGTTGGACACCACATGATTGGATGTTCTTATTAGTGATTGGGTATGCTGAGGAATGATGTACTATCTTGAGAGATAGAAGTCACCATCCTACAATAGACCTAATCACTTTAATAAAGACTTTATAGACTATAGTCTTCTAATGTACCAAAGATTCTTCCCCTACTTTACATGGAAAAGTAAAGGTTTTATTTTAAACCGTGTTCATTCCTATGGAGGCAAGCCTTCATAGATTACCCTAAGGAATATGATTCCTTAGAAATACTCAAGATAAATGATCATCTCAAAGATTTTAAAGATAGGACTATCAATCAATTATTTTATTCTTAGAATATTAAGTGGGATTGATCAAGAGAGAGTTATTATCAAAACTAAAGGAAGATAAGTGGGGATGCTTATGATACTAAGAAGCCTAGTAATCATCCTAAATTATCATATGGTTGGGATTTATATTTTGAAATTGAAGTGATTTATTTGTTTGAGTTGAATTTTTATTAAAATCTGGCTTACAATTCCATGACACAAGATCATGGAAATGCCTAAGGTGGGATTTATGCTTATAGCCCAAGGGAAGTAGCAACTCAACCTAAATCTGGGAGCTTTTGGTGGGCTGGCATGACCTAAATCTAAGGTGAAAATGGGTATTTGGTTTACCTCTACAAGAGAGGATAAATCACACTATTGGACTTATACCACTGGGGTGGTGCCAACTAACTCATCCTATGATTTTAAATATGTAGGCAAGTCATATGCTTTTGTAAGATAGCTAAGTTATTTATTTAGAAAGAGATTATATCCTTAAATACACTAAGAGACTAGATCATGTAGGGCATGATTAATGACTTAAATCTAATGCAAATTTTACTATATTTTATTTTCATTTTGGACAATCAATTAGACAGGCTTAGGATTCATATGCTAATGCATGAGAAATGGATTATGGGCCAAAATCAAGAAAAAAAAGGAGGTGTTTCACCATGGCTTTCAAAGCTCAAGCCAAGTTCTCTGGCAAAGGTGGAAGCCCTCCATAACAAGAGTGAAACAAGATGCTTTTTATACATGATGTGAAAACATACAACATCCATAAGGGTTGCTAAATCTTTATCTAGACTTTAGGTGAGATTATGAGTTATTTAATTTTAATTTTGAGTTGATTAGTTGGATAGAAATTTTTTTTCCTAAGAGCCTAATCACGCCCAAAGCATACATCAAAGTAAGGAAGAAACTAGAAAAATTCATCTTAATGCACAAGCAAACATCAAACATCAATAATTTTTTAAAGCTAAAGAATAAGAGGCCTTTTGTGGTCGCTTCACATAAACCTAAAATAAATTGGGTAGTTGAGCCTACCCTTATACAACCCACAAAAAATGAATTAATTATAATCAAAAAAGGAATTCATGTTATGGGGTCTTCATTCTTCTTTCTTTCTTTCTTCTTTCTTCTTCTTTGGTTGGAATGAGGTTGCTCCAAAGGTTTCACATGGTACATAAGACATAGTCTTATGACCAATTTTCATCCTAATCTCCATAATAATCATTCCAAATCTTAATTGCAAAATTACATAAAATGGGAAAAGTAAATCTAACTAAAACCCAAAAAATAGAGATTAGCTAAACAAACCACACAATCCCAAGTGAATATGAATAAATTGGACTTAGCACCCCACATATGGGTAACCAAGTCCACCTAGCCTATTTTGGATTATGCTTTGGGTATAAGCAACGCACAAAGAAAAGTATTTATATTTTTATTACTACCCTTAAGCACAATCCCATGCGTAAGATAATGATTAGACTAAGATCATCCTACCATTCACCTATGCACATACACCCTAACATCACTAAAATGTCACATCATAAAACAAAAAAAGCAAACATCAAACCATGCACCACCCTAATATAGACTAGAAATGGTGACTTAGCTAATGTGTTATTTAAGGTTTGTTTGTGGTATGTCTTAGCTAGGCTTTAAGGTTAGATTTTCTAAGTGTGAAAGGTTCAACTTAGAGAATGGTTTCATTTAAGTGATTTAGTTGATTTGGTTGATTTTATTCATGATTTGATTTGGTTTGAATGAACCTACAATTAATTACTATGTTGTAAAGAGGGAAAAGAAGAGCTTCTTTCCTCCCTACCTTAAGTAATTTCTAAAGTAGATTCATTAATGATTTTTGTTTAGTGAATGTTATTATGTGTTTCAATTAATCCTAAGTTTAGATTTTTCTAAATAAACCTATTCAAAGAGAAAGGCATTTAAGATTAATTAAAGTGAATTACTATCAAAAACACACAACATTTTATTTCTTTCCAACATGTATAACATGCATGGATGAATCCTAAGCATATCTATACAAGTGGAAATGTTAGCACACTTAATGATGAATGCTAAGAGACATTTCTTAAGAAAATTTGGAATGTTTCGTATGCATGATTTTGTTAAGTAGAAAAGAGTTCTTTTATCCATTATTCATATGCACATTTACATGTATGAAAGACATAAGTGAGTATGACCATTGTTTTCTACACCAAGGGTGTAAGGTACAAGACCTACTTAGTTACTTAAAGCCTCACAACCCCATGTCTACTAATATACCACTTTTCTTAAATACATGTACATGTACAAAAAGAAATGATGGAAAGAATCATGCAAAAGTTTATGTTTGTTTGTTTTGATTTACTTATGTAATTTACATGTAAATGTGAAGGTCCTCATAAAGTATAACATAGGAATGAATAGGAATGGATTTAAGCAAGTGTTGTGTTCTTTTCAAATGAACTATACACTTTGCAAATCCTATTCAAAACTATGTTAAAAGATAAGAGAAGGAAAAGTCACATAATGCACATTTTATATTATACTCACATGCAAGCTTATAAGTAATTATAAGTAGCATACCTTTCATTTGTAATGTTTGATTTATAAGTTTTGAAATTATTTTGATTTAGTAGTGATAATAGCTATTCATATTCTTACTTTAGCCAAAACATGCAATTTGACATAAAGGAAACATTTCATTTTAATTTGATTTTTTTTAAAAGACATGAATGCATGATTTTATATGACATACACATTTAGCATGCTAGAAAGAAATAAAGGTGTAAGCATGTAATTCATTCACCTTAATTCCTAAAGACAATCCTATGGAATAAGATCATTTAAAGTGAATCAAATTATTTAAAAAGATTTTAGTTTTATTTTGAGTTTGATTTGAATTTAGAAAATATGAAAAGGTTTGTTGTCCTAACCCATCTCCCACATGTGTGTTATTTTTAGTTTAATTTTAGAACCATTAGATTGATTTTATGTTTATTTAAGGTGTAAATTAAGTTCATTAATTACCTACCTACACCTCCTAACATAATTATTCAAATAATTATGAGCCAACATATGACATGCAACCACATTGAATTTAAAATAGCAATGCACCTAAGAAAGAAAGGGCCTAATGCAATTGGCTCATAATTGATGATTAATTAAGCTAAGGGTTTAATTAAGTACTTTCATAACCTTCCCACACATGTAGGTTGATTTGATTTCTTTAACTAGTTAGGTTATTGAACACCCAAGTATCTACCCAAGAAAGGATTGATTAAGTTCATAGATTTTAAAAAATTTGATTAAGTTGATTAAGAAGGTTATTAGTGGATTAATCCTTAACTAGGTTTGGATTAAGGAAGAAAGGGGTTTAGGGAATAGCTTAAGAAAAATATTCCAAAATTATTCATAAACCTCGATCCCTTAAACAATGTTTAATTATCTTAATTAAATGATTAAGCCAATTCACATGCTTAATTACCCTTAATTATATATTAAGAGTGATTATAGATTCATTAATTATTTCTAATTATCCCATTAATTAATTCCAAGAAAATTAGAGGGAGGTCATCATCCCCAAAACATGCCTAAAAGTTTATAATTAATTAATGAAGTCATTAGGGAGTAATTAGAATTATTAAGATTTCAAATAAACTCAAATTAAGAAACCCACTATTTAAAAAATTAATTAGAAACAATTTTATATTATTCCTCAAATATCTTTAAAATGAGCCCTCATTCATATTTTTTTTGATTTTTCTATATTTAGTTATGTATTTTGAAGTTTTAGTGATTAAGGATAATTAAATAACCCTAATTATAACTAATCCCATCGACGCCACACGGATCATGACGCGGTGCACGCTTTCCATATGGTGCGATGAGATTCATTATTTAAGTTGTCACATCCTATGCGTCGAATGCTACGTGTTTTCCTCGGATCATCCAATCAAAGATTGACGATCGAGATCGAGCCAGTTTTAAAGGATTAAAGATCTAGAACATTTAATCTGACCGCCCATCCAAAACATGTGGGATGGATGGTCCATGATTCATCCTCGCCTCTGGGAGATGGCAAGCATCCATCCTCCATGGCTTAATCTTAGCTCACTTGAGCTCATTGAACTAGGATTGATCACACACCATAAAGAAGTAAGGAGAAGAAGATCTAACGGTAAGATTCAATGGGATTAAAATTCCCTTCAAAAGACCAAGAAAATTCTCCTAATCTCGATTTTGATCCATACCTCACTGGAGGCTATCATCACTCCCAACCAATGTAGTTTTGCCTAGTGGAGACAAGCCCTATTAAAGGTTTGAAGGCTTGAGGTGGAGTGGATCATCCTATTTTCCAAACTCCTCTTCAAGTGCTTTGCTTTGGTCTAGCTCTCCTCTTCCGTGCCTTGGAAGCTTGGAAAAGCTTTGATGAACTCGACTTGGTCCTTGAAGGTGCTTGAAGGAGGAATTGCTATGGTGGTGAATGAGCAAAGTGGAATTTCTAATGAGCTCCCTATTTTAGCTTTGAAGAAATCCAAAATAGAATTCAAAATATTGAGGAAGCTGGAGGAACTTGGAGAAGGTTTCTTTGTGTTCTATGGCTCAATCAGTGTGAATGCTTGGAATTCAAGTGAAATTAGGGGAGTATATCTCCCTAGAAGATCGAATGGTCGAGCTTATCTTCCATTTTGATCAAATTGATCACAATGAGTGAGTTTGTTAAGCCATTTTAAGCTCCATATGTTTTGTAGGAGGAGTGGTGAAGTTTCCATGTGCTCATTTGAGTGGAGGGAGTGATTCCATGTGGAGAATTTCCTATTGGGTGCTTTTGGCCTTGGGTGGGTTTACCCCCAAACCCATTGGGTCATGTGCACCCTCCATTAGTGTCCACTTGGTCCACTAAGAGGTGCTAAGTGACCATGAAAATGATATGACCAAATTCCAAGTGGAATTGGCCATAGGTTACCCTTGACCTAGGGTAAAATGGTCATTTAGCTTTGTTTTCAATTTAGGCAGATTTGGAATAGTTTGAAATAGGTTGGTCCAAATTTTAAGGAATTTGGAGTTGATTTGATGTCATTTGGCTCATGTTGACCCATTTAGGTCAAAATGGGTCAACTTGGGTCAAACCAAAGGTGGGTCAAGTTAATGACCATTTGAAATATTTTGGTATCATTGGTTTGGTTCAATTTGATTTATATTTAGTTTTGGCTCATTTGAATTCATTTAGGTCAAATGGGTCAAGTTTGACCCATTTGACCCATTTGACCCAATTGGGTTAGGTCATGGTTTAGGTTTCATTGGTCATTTAAAATATTTTGCAAGCTTTGGTTTCAATCAATTTTGGTTTGATTTGATTTTGGCTTGATTTGACCTTTAGTTGTTCATGGTCAATTAGGCTAGTTGGACCAATTGAGGCTTTGGTCAAGTTCAACAAGTGATTTGGAATGAACTTGACCCATTTGTTGCAATCAATTTGGCTTAGATCAAGATTTGACACATTTTGACTTTTAGGTCAACTTGGGTCAAGTGGCCAATTGGACTATGTTAGGCTCAAATGATGACTTGGTCAAGTTCAAACATTGACCATAAACTAGTTTTGATCAATGGTTTCAATCAATTTGGCCTATGGTGGATTTTGGGTTTTAGGTTTCATTTGGGTCAAATGTTGACTTGGTCAATTAGGTTTGACTTGGTTTGACCCAATTTGAGTGATTGATCATCTTATGATGATTGTTGCTCATAATGTGAGGCTTAGATGGGCTTAGTTCAATCCAATTTTGGTAGGATTAGAATTTGACTCAAAAGGTACTTTAGTGACTTTGGGTCAAGTGAGCCTAAGTGGGTCAATTGAGTCGATCAAGACTTGAATCAAGTTAGATTGAACTCACACATGGACTTATAATTGAAATATAAATCCATTTGCAAGTGGTTTGGAGTCAAATGGGTTTTGATTCATTTGATAATTTCAAGTTCAAAGGGTGAACATGAGTTTGATTTGGTTTGATTTTTGAATTTAGTTTGATTTGGTGATTAAGTTTGTATTTATATTTGGTTTCATGATTGAAGGATTGATTGAATCATGAAGAAAATCAAGGGTTTGAATTGATTTGAGGTTGATTTGATCAAGTTCAATTTGACTTGAAGGGTTAGGTTGAATTTTGATTTGGGTTTGAGTTTTGAATTTAGTTTTGGTTTAATGATTGAAGTTTGTGTTTATATTTGGTTTCATGATTGAAGATTGATTGAATCATGAAGAAAAAATCAAGGTTTGGCTTGATTTGAGTTTGATTTGGCAAGTTCAAGAATTTGACTTGAAAGGCTTAGGTTGAATTTTTGAATTTGGTTGAATTTGGATTTGAGTTTTGAATTGGTTTTGATATTTGAATTTATATTTCATTTATATTTTGAATATAAATGAGAATATAAATGGGTTATGAGAAAATCTTTGAATTTGAAGTGATTTGAATTTGATTTAGGCTAAGTCCATAAGATGGAATCAAAATGACTTAGGAAGGATTTTAGATTTTGGAATTCAATCATGGGTTTCAATCATTTGGAATTGATTCATGATTTGAGAAAATCCATTGAATTGATATAGGTTTGAAAAAAATCAAAGTTGGAATTGATTTGAGATTTTATTTGGAAGTTGATTTGAGTTTGAAGTGGATTTTAAAACCAATGATTTAGAATTGATTTGAATTTTTTTGAAATTTAATTTGGATTTGAGAATATAATTTTTGGAATTGATTTGAGTTTGAAATTGATTTGAATTTGGTTTTGATTTGATTTTGGAGTTTGACTTGAAAGAAGGAAGTAAGGATTTGGTTCAAGCTATAGTAGGTAAGTTTTCCTAACACCCTAAGGTGTGACCTATTCCTATGGCTAACTCTAAGTCTCTAGGGTTAGGTTGAGTGTTCACCTAATCACTAGAAGTGTCTTAAGACTAAGGAACTCTAGTGTCTAAGGGGAGTCCTATGTCTAAGATGGAGAGGTTGAGAGCTCATTCTAAAAATGAGATCAACAAAGGCATAGGTGGTGTGATGACAAGGTACATGCATGTAGTGTTGACCAAATGATCAACAACACCAAACAATCACAAGCACTAATAGAAAATGTACTCCTAACCCAAAGTATAGAAGGAATCAAGAACTTAGTGCAATGTAACTCTACCCATGTCAAAGACTTAAGAGAGTGAAGGAGTAATCCACAAGGATTGAGTATGTGAACCTTCCACTAGAGAAATAGTTTGTCATCCACAAGGGATGAGAGGTTTGATTTGATTTGAGCCTCAGGGAAGAAATTGATTGATTTGTTGATTTAGGATTTGATTTATTGATTTAGGAATTTGCTCCACTAGGGATGAAAAGTGAGCTCTCCACTAGGGGAGCAAGTTCTATCCATTAGGAGAGAGGTTGTGAAATCCGAGGGATTAAAATTCAAGAGCTAGGGGAACTAAAAAATTTGCATCTCACGAGGAGAAGTAGATCAATTGATTGATTTGATTATTTACTTATTTTGAATTTGGTTGTGGTTTGTTTGATTGTTTAGTTATTTGATTTGACTCACTGGAGATTGATTATTTATTTTGTTTGTTTAGTTGACTCCAGAGGAGGAGGGTTGAGTTTTCAAATTTTAATTTTTGGATTTTGAGATCCCTATTGGTTTGCAATGGATCACCAGTAGGGCCATGTGGCAGGCCTAAGTTTACAATCCAAAGGGGTAGTCTACCAAACACATAGTAGGACTAGCCAACCAAAGGGATGGCCTTTGTGTAGTAGTTGTACTAGGAAGAAAGTGTAGACTTACATCCTCCAAAGTAGGGATCACTGGGTGATCCATTGGCAAGGCAACGGATTGAACCCAACCTAAGGCTAACTATTGAATGAATGTCGCCGGGGACTTAAATCAGCTCAAAGATAGTCGATTAATTTTTTTTTTTTTAATTATTATTTTTGATGGATCCCAGCCATGATGGAAGATGCAGCTTGGTAACAGATTTACCAATTCAAAGGGTAGTCTACCAACCACACGTAGACTATCCAACCAAAGGGGTGCCTTTTGATTTACAATGGTCAAGTTTAAGAAGAAAGTTCGGGACTCACATCTTCCAAAAGGAACCACTGTGATCGGCTATTGCGCAATAAATTGAATCGAGGGGCTAACTATTGAGTGAATGTCACTGGGGACTTAAATCACCAAAGATAGTCAAGATTAATTTCATTTTTAATTTTTTTTTATGGATATCATCGATTTATGATGGATCGAAGTAGGCCATGGTCCTTGGTCTACCTCAAATTTACCAATCCAAAGGGTAGTCTACTAACCACATAGTAGGACTAGCCAACCAAAGGGATTGCCTTTCAATTTGCAATGGTCAAGTTAAGAAGAAAGCACGGGACTCACATCTTCCAAAATAAAGAACCAGGGTGATCATTACTTGCAATAAATCAACCCACCTAGACTGACTATTGAGTGAATGCTAGGGACTTAAATCTCAAAGATAGTCAAGATTACTTTCAATTTTAATTAATTTTATGGATTTCATTGAGGGATCACACTAAGAAGGAGCTTATCGCCTAGACCTATCTCAAATTTATTGAATCAAAGGGAGTAGCTTCCAGGGGAGAACTATCCAACCAAAGGAGTGCCTTTCGATTTATAATGGTCAATTTGGGAAGAAAGCATGGGACTCACATCTTCCATTATAAAATACCACTGGTGATCTTTGGGTAACAAATCAACCCACCTAGGTTGCCGAGCTTTATCACAGCCATGCTACAATGCATAGAAGCTTATATCTTCCAAAGTGAAATGACTCAAGGTAACTGCCAAAACTAAATTGAACTCAACCTAAGAACTATGGAGAGAGTGTCACCCAAGGACTTATCTTAACTCGTGTAGTGGCAATAGGGAGTTCTCACGACACCGCCTAAAGATGGGATGCATGCTTAGGAAAGGACCTTTGGGAGCTTGAATTCTAATCCACAAGCAAAAATTTTGTTTGTTTATTTAGTTTGTTTAATTGTGGACCATGTTGGTGTGTGAGGAATTAAATTGAAGGAGCTTATATTCTAGACCTATCTAAAATTTACTAAGAAGGGAGAATCTATGCATCCGCTAAACAAATTCTCCAACCAGAGGTGGCTATTAGGAAATGGGAACTGCCAATCCAAAAGTAACCCTAGTGTCTAAATGTGGTCACAAAGGATGATCTAAGTAGAATTCCTGAGGAGAGGGGTGAATAAGTGTTTGATCCAAAACCGAGAGAAGATAATATCAATAGCATTGATGGCTAACTTAAGGAGAAAGCACGGGACTCACATGCCAAGAGTGGTGTATCCACCGGGTGAGTCATCACAACATAGACATCAACCAACTTAAGGTGCCCCATTAGTTGCAACAATCCCTATAAAGAAAGCTTGGGGACTCACATCCTCACAAAGAAATATATAGTTCTTCTTCTCGATAGTTATCCGACTTAGGTGACTATCAAAGTGAATGCCACTAGGACTTATATCACTCAAATGTCAAGAGGAAAGAGCCTCGGGACTTACCCTAAACCTTAAATATAATCAACTAATACATGATGATTAGTTCAAGAAGAAAGGGACTCACATCATCTTAAACAAACTCAACATGTTAAATTCTCAGCAAAGGAAGCCTACCAAACTAACAGAGCTCATTGGTTTGCAATGAGTCAAGAAGAGCGGGACTCACATCCCTGACAGTGACCACTAGATAGACTAGTGAGGTAGTATATCAACCCCACCTAGAGCGTTGTGAGTGAGTACCAAGAGGCTTGCTCCCACATCAAAGTAGCCCGAGATAAAATATTTGTATTTGTTTTTGTGATTGTGTTAAAGAATAGTATGCCACTTGCATTGTCTCACACTACCCCAAACATGCTTGGGGAATTTAATGAAATGGTGCCATGAATGGCGGGATTCCACCAAGAAAGGATGTCGCTTGGGTTTTCTTACACCTAACTTAGTTAATCAAATAGGATGCCTCTTGGTTCTCTCACACCTATTCTAGCATTGGGAAATGTGTTTGATTATGTTTATGTTGTGAAAGAGGGATATGATGCCTCTTGGGTTCTCTTATACCTATCCTAAACACTCATGGCGATTCAAAGACAAGCAAACAATGTTATGAAAGAGAAGATTTTGATGAATTGGAATCAAATTTTGTTCTTTTATTGATGATTATTTTCAAACATTATTTATGGGTAATATTTTTCAAATAGATCCCATTAATTGAAAGAATCGTGTCCCTTTACAATAATAAGCGATAAGATCCTCCTTGGTAGGCCTTCTCTGACAAAAGGGCCTTCCCAAGTGGGTTTAAACTTACCTCCCATCTTTCAATGAAAAAATTGGTCTCTTAGACTAATACAAGTTCTCCCACTTGAAAGCCCTAGGCATTGTTGTTGAGCTTGAATCATTTTGGCTTTGTACAACTCAAGGTTTTGGCATGCCTATGTGGCTTCTCTCCTCCAAACCTTGAGCTTTCTAGAAACTTTGCATTCTGCCATGTTGTGATCTTGCTACCAATGCTATCCTTAGTGATGAATTGGACTTCTAGTCGAAGCCTTCATACTACCTAAGATGTCACCCAAATCTGTTAGAAGATGTGAGTCCCCACGCTTATTAACTTACCATTGCAAACCAATGAGCACCTTCTAGTATGGTAGACTTCATTGCCCATCCGGTAAGTTACCATGTGATTTTATTTAAGAAGATGTGAGTCCAGGTGCTTTCTTCTTGAACTAATCATCATGATCTAACTAGGTTGAGTTTTTGAGGTTTAGGTAAGTCCCCAGAGGCTCCTTTTCTCTTGACTTGAGTTGACATAAGTCCCAGTGGCATTCACTCAATAGTGCCTAGGTTGGATGGCCCATGAGCAGACTATCCCAACAATCGTTCCTATAGGAGGATGTGAGTCCCGATCTTTCTTCTATTGATTTTTTACAAGCGATGGGCACTTTAGGTTGGTTGATTTTTATCTTGCTGACTCACTGGGTGAGTATCTCACTCTTTAGATATGAGTCCCTTTCTCCTTGAGTTGTCGAATACTATGTGATATATGGCTAGCCATATCATTTTCTCTAGGTTTTGGATTAAGCCCTTAGTGGCCTCATCCTTGTGGGCACTCTACTTGGATCACGTCCTTTGAGTCCATTTAGACACTACCGGGTTACTTTTGGATTAGTTCCCCTTTCCTAGTAGCCACCACTTGTGGTTGGAGAATTTGTTCGTGGATGCATGATTCTCCTTTGGTTTAGTAAATGAGAGTCTAGGTTGATATAAGCTCCTTCTCAATTTGCAAACTAACGTCCATGTTAAAATAACTAAACAAATAAATAAAATATTTGCTTGTAGATTAGAATTTAAGCCCCAAAGGGCCCCTTTTCTAGCAGAATCCTATCTTTAGAATGTAAGAACTCCCTATAAGAATTGCGACTACACGAGTTGAGATAAGTAGTGGCACTCACTCCATAGTCACCCAGGTGGGTTCAATCTATTTTCCACAAGAGGTTACCCAAGTAGTCATTTCATGTTGGAAGATGTAAGACTATGATGCATTCTTTCTAGCATGATTGTCAAAGTGATGACGTCTAGGTTGGGTTGATTGTTGCCCAAACCAATCTTCTTCTTGGTCTTTTGTAGTGGAAGATATGATCCCGAGTTTTCTTCCCTTAGATTGATCATTGTAAACCAAAGGCACTCCTTTGGTTGGATAGTTCTCCCATCGGTGAAGCTATTCCCTTTGGTTGATAAATCTTAGATAGGTCTAGGCGATATAAGCTCCTTCTTAGTATGATCCGCATAAACAACAAATTCATCAAAAGAAATCTAAAAATGAAATTAATCTCACTATCCTTGAGTTGATTTAAGTCCCCAATGACATTCACTCCAATTGACCCAGGTGTTAGTGGTCTTTTTTTTATAGCAAGATGTGAGTCCCCCGTGCTTTCTTCACTAAATTGATCATTGCAACCGAAGGCTCCTTTGGTTGGATAGTCCTACTATGTGGTTGTGGACTAGTAAATCGAGCTAGATCAAGGTCACCATGGTCCTACTCATGCATCCCAAACCAATTGATCCATCTAAATTAAACAAACAAAATTGAAAATGAAATCTCTATCTTTGAGATGATCTAAGCCCCCTGACATTCACTCTATAGTCGACCTTAGGTTGGGTTTTTAATTCATTGCCTTATCAGATCACCATACGATCCCTACTTTGGAGGATATAAGTCCACTATACTTTCTTCCTAGTTTAGCGCTAAAGGCATTATTTTGGTATAGCCCTATTTTGGACTACCCTTTGGTTTGGTAAATGAGCTAGATCAAGGCAACCATGTTCCTACTCAACCATCAAACCAAATAGATCAAATCCATAATCTCAAAATTTAAAACATACAAAACAAATGACCAACCTCCTTGTGAGTCAAACAAATGAAACAAATTCAATCATCTTTGGAACCAAATTAAAACAAACTCAAGCTAAAGTCAAAAATAATTAATTAATCTAAATCAAATTTGTTTGCTTCTCCCCGGTGAGATGCAAATCTTTCTAATCCCTTGGATCTAGAATTCTAATCCCTCGAATTTCATAACCCTCTCCCTGGATGACTTGAACTTGCTTCCCGGTGGAGTTCACTTCTCTATCCCCTGGAGTCAAAATAAACATGATTAATCAAACAAACAATAAATTGAAATAAATTCAACCCTCTTCCCTAGAACTTAAACAAATCAAATTTCTTCCCAACTCAAATCAAATCAAACCTTTTATCCCCTTGTGGATGACTTGAACACTTCCCAGTGGAAGGTTCACACTCATCCCTAGTGGATTTCTCCCTCTCTCTTATGTGACATAAGTAGAGTCACATTACTAAGCTCGATTCTTTCTACACCTTGGGTTAGAGAGTAGATTACAGTGCTTTTGATTGGTGTTTGTCATTTGATCATACATGTGGTATTCCTTGTCATCACACCACATTGGGCACCCTTTGTTGACCTTATTTTTAGAATGAGCTCTCAACCTCCATCTCAGACATAGGACACCTCTTAGACTTTAAGAGATCCTTAGTCTTAAGACACATCTAGTGATTAGGTGGACACTCAACCTATAGAGACTTTGAAGAGTTAGCCATAGAATAGGTCATGCTTTAGGGTGTTAGGAAAATTTGCCTACCCTTAGCTTGAACCACTCCTCACCTTCCTTCCTTGAGTCAAACTCAAATCAATCTTATTTTGATTTTCTCCAAACTCAAATCAATAGCATATGATTTCAAATTCCAAGTTCAAAATCTTTCTAAGCACTTTGATCTTCTCTTGGGACTTAGCCTAAATCTTCAAACAATTCAAACTCTGAGATTTTCTCATAAATCATTTATATTCTCATTTATATTCACATATATAAATGAAATATAAATTCAAATCAATCAAATTAAAATCCAAAATTCAAATTCTAATTCAATATCCTTCTAAAGTCCTTAATTCCCTCTTAAGGACTTAGCCTAAATCAAATCTAAATCATTCAAATCCTTGAAAATTTATTTTTCTCATTTATATTCACATATATAAAGAAATATAAATTTAAATCAATCAAACCAAATTCAAAAAAATCAAATTCAAAACTCCAAATCTTTCTAAATCCTTTTTTTCTCTTAAGGACTTAGCCTAGATCATGATCAAATCACTTCAAATCTTTGAAATTTTCTCATAACCCATTTATATTCTCATTTATATTCACATATATAAAGTTAAATATAAATTCAAACAATCAAAACTAATTCAAAATCAAACTCAAATTCAATCAAAATCCCAACTAATTCAAGTCAAAATCTTGAACTTAGCCAAATCAACTTCAAATCAAGCCAAACTCTTGATTTTCTTCATGATTCAATCAATCCTTCAATCATGAATCCAAATATATAAACTTCAATCACTAAATCAAAACTCAATTCAAAATCAAACCCCAAATCCATTCATATTCTTCCTTTGAATATGAAATTGTTAAATGAATCAAAACCCATTTGACTTCAAACCACTTACAAATGGATTTATATTTCAATCATAAGTCCATATACAAGTTCAATCAAACTCAAACCAAGCTTTGACCAAACCATTTGACCCTTAGGCTCACTTGACCCAAAGTGACCTAAAGTATCTTATGAGCCAAATTCTAATCCTAATTGGATTGAATCAAACTCACCTATATCTCTCATCATGATCAACAATCATCATGAGATGATCAATCACCCAAGTGGGTCAAGTCAACACTTAGCCAAAATGAAACCTAACATAGCCAAAATCCACCATAGGCCAAATTGATTGAAACCATTAATCTAAGTTCATTCATGACTATGTTTGAACTTGACCAAGTCAACATTTGAGCCTAACCTAGCCCAATTGGCCACTTGACCCAAGTTGACTTGACCTAAAAGTCAAAATGTGTCAAAACTTGATCTAAGCCAAATTAATTGAAACTAATGGGTCAAGTTCATTCCAAATCACTTGTTGAACTTGACCAAAGCCTCAATTGGCCAACTAGACCTAACCTAGCCTATTGACCTTGAACCCAACTTGACTAAGGGTCATGTTGAGCCAAATTCAAACTTAACCAAAATTGATTGGAAACAAAGATGCAATCCATTTCATATGACTAACCAAACCTAAACCTACCCAAAACAAATGGGTCAAATATTGGTCAACTTGACCCATTTGACATAAATGAAGTCATATGAACCAAATTCAAACCTAAACCAAATTGAATCAAACCAAAGCCACAAAACATTTCAAATGGTCATATGAACTTGACCCAACCCTTGGTTTGATCTAATTTGACCAATTGGTCAACTTAAGTTGACCCATTTTGACCTAAATGGGTCAACATGAGCCAAACCATACCAAATGAACTCCAAATCCAATGAAACTTGGCCAAACCAATTTTCTCAACACAAACATATCCAAATTCAAAAATAATCCAAATGACCATTTTACTCTAGGCCATAGAACAAATTTTGGTCAATTCCACTTGGAATTTGGTCAAACCCTCTTCATTGATACTCCTAATAGGTCAAGTAAACCCTAAGGTGGTACACAACCCAATGGGTTTGGGTCCAACTTGACCCAAGCCAAAGAGCATGTCTTGAAATGGGCACATGGGGATCATGCATCCACTCAATTTGAGCACATGGGGAGTTACCATCCCACTCCTTTAGCCAAACCGACCATGTGCAAGCCTCTAGATCAAAGAACCCTTTCAATCTTGGAAATTGATCCAAAATGGCAAGCATGCTCGATCGTTAGATTGCCAAGGGAGATATACATCCCCTAATTCATTTGAAACTTCACTTCTCATTGTGAAAGCCAGAGTGAGGAGTCATTAGCAGAGTTCCTAAGCTTCCTAGAAGGAGATTGAATTGTCCATTTCTTGATTTTCCTTAAGTGAAAAGGGAGCTCGATTTCTCAACTTCCCTACACTCAACCAAATTCCTTTGCACTCTTCAGAGAGAGAATCGAGCTTGCCCATACTCTTTCCCAAGCTCCAAAGGTGAGGAGGATTCACTGATCAAAGTTCACATTTGGAGGAGGGGTTGGTCCATAGAGCTATCCACTCAACCTCGAGCTAAAACTTTCACCAAAGTTTCATCTCAACTAGAAGAAGCTTCTCAATGGAGAGCAGGTGATCACCTCCGGAGGTATGACATTTTTGACCATTAAACTCAATGTGGTGTGGAGCTTTGTGAAGAAATTTTGATCCCATGAAATTTTGACCGTTAGATGTGCTTGCCATTAGGTTTAGATGGTGTTTCAATCCAATCAACCTCATCAAGCTCGATCTTTCCTTTGAAAGCGGCGTCCACTTCTCCATAAGGAAGAACGGATGATCACGGCCATCCATCCCATTTTGGATGGACGGAGAAATCATATTTTAAATTAATTTAATCCCTAAATGGCGTCTTTAATCTCGATCCTTGATCCTTGGAGAAAAAGCTAAATGCCATCACGGATCTTGATGTTTAAGTGGTTTTAGCTTCCGCATGTAAAAAGCGCGTCGGTAGCACATGTACCTTGTGGGATTAAATTGGTTTATTTAATTCTAATCAATTACCTAAAATCTAAAATTCATATCTCTTTGAAAATAAATCAAAAATATGAGGTAAATTTGAAAGATAATTCAACCTAGAATTTAAAATTAATTTAATGGATTTTTGAATAGTCTTTTCTGATTTTGTGTTTTATTAGAAATCTTAATTTGCTAATTACCCTTTAATTAGTCCTAATTAATCTCAAACTTCTTAGTATATTTTGATGACAACTTTTTTCCTCCCTAATTTTCTTGGGATTTATTGGTGGCTTAATTGGGAAATTATAATTCATTTTAATTACTCCTTAATGTAATTAAGATTAATTAAGGGTTTGATTAGTACTTTCCTTTATTAAAGTTGATTGTTTTTCAATATGAGGTTTAGAGAATAATTTTGGGGCATTTCCTAAGCTATTCCTTAAACCCCTTTCTTCATTAATCCTCTCAATTAAGGTTAATTCACTAATTACCCTCTTAATTAATTTCATAAAATTCTAAAACTTTCGAACTCAACTAATCTCTATTTTGGGTAGATGCTTGGGTGTTCAATAACCTAAGTATTAAGAAAATCAAATCAACTCACACATGTGAGGGGTTGAAAGTACTTAAATTAACCCCTTAGCTTAATTAATCCTTAATCATGAGCCAATTGCATTAGGCCTTTCTTTCCTAGGTGCATTGCTAATTTAAATTTCTTGTGGTTTTATGTCATCTCATTGGCTCATAATTATTGGTTAATAACTACAAGGTGGTGTAGGTAAGGGATAATTAATACATTTAATCATACCTTAACCTAATCAAAATATAAAATGATCCAATCACTTAAAAATTGAACAAAAATAATAACACATGTGGGAATGGGTTAGGACAGCAACTCACCTCACATTTCTCAAATTAAATCAAACATAAACATAAACCAAAATGAAAAAATCACATTAATAAACTTTGATTTATTTTAAACATGCTTATTTCATAAGATTGTCTTTAGGAATTAATTAAGGTGAATGTGTTTACATAATTTCATTACTTTAGTTCTTTCCCAACATGCTAAATATGTGTCATGTGATTTCATACATTCATGCTTTTCAAAAAAAAAATGAATTAAAATGAAAAAATTTTTTTATGTCAAATTGCATGTGTTGGCTAAAGTAAGAATATGAGTGGCTATTATCACTATTAAATCCAAATTATTTTCAAAATCTATGAATCAATTATCAAAACTAAAGTATTACTTATATGTCTTACTTATAAGCTTGCATGGTAGAATATGAGGATGTGCTTAGTATAGTTTTCCTTCTTCTCTCTTTATATAATTTTGAATAGGATTTGGCAAAGTGTATAGTTCATTTAAAGAACACAACACTTGCCTAAATTCCATTATTATTCATACCTATGTTATGACTAAGAAGGATATCTATACTTACATATAAATTGCATAAACAAAAATAAACAACAAATTTTTGCATCTTTCTTTTCCATTCTTTTCTTTTGTACATATGCTTGTATTTAAGAAAAGTGGTATATTAGTCTGGACAACCCAGTTGTGAGGCTTTAAGTAGCTAAGTAGGTCTTGTACCTTACAGTTAACAATGGCGTGTCTCACTTATGCCTTTCTTACTTTCATGTATGCATGTGAAAATTGGATAAGAAACCCTTTTCTACTTAATGAAAATCATGCATCATAAAATTCAAATTTTCTTAAATATACTTAGCATGCATCATAAAGTGTGTGCTAAACATTCCCATTTTTATGTATAGATATGCTTAGGACTCATTCATATGCATGTTATACATGTTGGGAAAATGAAGTGATGATGTATTTTGTGAATTTGGTTCACTTTATTTAATCTTAAAATATCTTTCTTTTAATAGGTTTGTTTAGAGTTCATCTAAACTTAGGATTAATTAAACACATAATAAGACATTCACTAAATGAAACTAAATGAACCTACTTTAGAAATTACAGGTTAGGAAGGAAAGAAGTTCTCTTCTCTTTCCCTCTCTTTACAACTTAGTAATTAATTCTAGATTCACTTGAACCCAATCAAAACATAAAATAAAATCAACCCAAAACAACTAAACCACTTAAATGAAACCACCTTCTAAGTTGAACATCCTCACACTTAGAAAATTCTAACTTAAGCCATAAAAGCATACCACACAAATTAAAGCACACATATTAGCTAAGTCACCACTTCTAGCTTTAGGTTAGGCGGTGCATGGTTTGATGCTTGCTTTTGTTTGTGATATATGTTTTAGTCTATGTTAGGATGTATGATCATAGAATGAATGGTAGGACTATTTAGTCTAATCATTATTTTTTTGTAGAATTGTGCTTAAGAGTATCATAAATAAAATATAAATACTTTTGTGTGCTTATACCCTAAGCATAATCCAATAAAAGGGTGGACTTAGTCATGTGTGGGGTGTTAAGTCATATATACTTGGGATTGTATGATTTATTTTATCTTTATGAGTGTTAGTTAGATTTACTTTTCCTTTTCATGTAAATTTTGCAATTAGGATTTTGGAATGATTGTTATGGAGATTAGGATGAGCATTGGTCATAAGATCTTATCATATGTACCATGCAAACCTTCAATCAAAAGAAGGAACCAAAGAAGAAAGAAGAAAGAAGAAAGAAGAAAGAAGAAATAAAGCTTGAAGACCCCATAACAATGAATTCCTTGCTTAATTATACTTAATTCATTATAATATGGGTTGTATAAGGTAGAGCTTGGCCCCAATTTATTTTAGTTTGTCTTGTGGTGCCGACCATACCTCTTATTCTTTTGATTAGCTTTATAAATTGATTGATTATTTGTTTAGCTTGTGCATTAAGTGGCATCATTTTCTAGTTTATTTCTTGCTTTATGTATGGCTGGATGTGGATTAGGCTCTTAGGAAAAATAAATCTTTTACCAAATTTAACAATTCAAAATTAAAATAAAGAACTCATAACCTCACCTAAAGCTTAGCTAAAATCAAGATAAAAGAATTAAAACCTTAGAGATGAGTATTTTTTTTTATAACATCATGCAAATGCATATTATTTTCACTCTTGATTGGAGGCTTTTAGGAGAAACTTGGCTTGACCTTTGAGAGCCATGGTGGAAACACACCTCCTCCTTCTCCTTGATTTTGGCCAATAATCTCATTTCTCATGCATTAGGCATATGAATCTATGCTGAGTCAAAATGATTGTAAAAAATAAAATGAAATGAATTGCATTAGATTTAGGTCATTTGAATACACATGATCTAGTCTCTTTAGGAGTGTTTGGGACTTGGTCTCTTTCAAATAAATAAATAAATAATAACTGTATCTTGAAACATGAATTCCTACATGAATTTAAAATCGACAGCACCGGTTGTAAGTCCAAATAGTCGGTGGTTTGTCCTCTCTTATGGAGTCAAACCAAATACCCATTTTGCCTTTGGATTTAGGTCATGCTTTTGGCACTCACCAAAGCTCCCTAGATTTAGGTTCAAGTTTGCTTCTCATTATGTGGGTCATAAGCATAAATCCTCACTTCTTAGGCATTTTCATGTGTATCATGGAATTATAAGCCTAATTTCTAATGAAAAATTAACTCAAATAAATTAAATCAATTTAAAAATGTAAAGCCCAACCATAGATAATTTTGGGATGCTCACTAGGTTTCCTAGTATCTTAAGCATCCTACTTGATTTCATTTGGCTTCAATAAGAACTCCTTCCTCTTGATGATCCCACTTGACTTTCCAAAATAAACCAATCGATTGATAGTCCTACCTATTGAAATCCTTGAGACAATGATCATTTTCCTTAATCGAGAGTTTTCCTAGGAATCCCCTTAGGATGTAATTAACTATGGGGCTTGCCCCAGAGGAACTTGAACTTGGTTTATAATAAACTACTTTACTTTTATGTAAAATAGGGAAGAATCTCTAGTACATCATTCCCATAAGTCCTTAGAGTCCTTATTTAGGTGATTAGGTCCATTGTAGGGTGGTGTCTATCTTTCGATATAGTACATCTTTCCCTTGATGTCGCACGATCACCCTAATAATACACTTGTGATTCTATATGGTGTCCATCTAAAGAAATCAATCATCATCATATTGAATTTTCTCTCTCTCCTTTCCTTTTTCCCTTTTTTTTCTTCATCTTTCTTTCCAAGAGGGATGAAGATAGAAGGAAAGAATTCAGGAGGAAGAAGGGAGGAGATTGATTGATGATGGTGAATGTCCAATTCAAAATTTTAATTTTTTTTCACCCGATTCTTCTGGCTCTGGGATGGTTCCTCTCTCCATCTTTGGTAAATGATCGTTGTCTTCAAGTATCAATGGTGGGTTTGTACTTTGGTATGAATAAGACTACCTTTCATTCATTGGCACTTAGCTTATTTCATTAAGTTAAGCTAGCCAACATCTTTAGGTTTTAGGACCTCACCCCATGTTGGTCCTAAAACCCCATTAATTTCTCCAATGGGTAAAATAAAAAGCTCCAATAAAAGAAAACATTTAAAATTTCCCTTATCATTCCTATGATAAAGAAAGGTTCATTCTAAAATAATAAAGACAAAATAATTTTTTTATAAAAAAAAACCTTGCTTTTCAAAAGCACCTTTTCAAAAATGCACATAATAAAATATTTTCACAAAATTTTCTTAAATCACCCTCATCTAACAATTCTCATAATTATTACATGTAGGAATCTTCAAAAATAATAAACAATCTTTTTCAAAAAAGCAAAAGAACTTCTTCACTCAAATTCATTTTTTTGATGAAGACTTCATTTTAATAAAGTTCCAACAATCATAAAATTTTCAAAAGCACAAATGAACTTCTTCACTCAAATTCATTTTGATGAAGACTTCATTCAACATTTCTAAACTTTCAAAAGCACAAAATTTGAAGATGGGCCTTTCCATTCAATACATTCAAACATATTGAATGGATATTACCTCTTCAAATAAAATCATAACTTTGAAACTTCCACCTAATACATTCCACATGTGTTTGGTTAGATTTTCATATTTTCAAAACAAAGAGCACATATGAAACCTCCCATTCAATATACCCACACTTATTGGGTGGAGGTCTCATTTTCAAACAAAATCAAAATAAAATTTCCAAAGCACATATGAACCTTTCCATTCAATATACCATACTTATTGAATGGAAGTTTCATTTTCAAACAAAACTAAATTTTTCAAAAGCACATATGAATATCTCCATTCAATATACACAAATATATTGAATGAAGATTTCATTCCCAAATAAAAAATAACATCATTTGGAAATCCCACTTAAACATATTCCATATGATTAAATTGGAATTCCCTCTTTCAAAAGCAATAATCACACACAAAACAAAATTTTCATATTACAAAATTAGGATTGACTTCCATTCCATACCAAATTTGTTAGATGGAAGTCTTCTTTCGAAAATAACAAAACACATTTTCAAAATTCATACTCAAATTTGATAAGTGAAGTCTCCAAAATTCAAAACAAAATTTTCAAACACATTTGGAACTTCATTTTAGCATATTCAAATTTGCTAAGTGAAGTCTCCAAATTCAAATCCCAAAATTTTCAAACACATTTTGGTACTTCAATTAGCATACTCAAATTTGCTAAGTGATGTCTCCAAATTCAAACCAAAATTTTCAAACACATTTGGAACTTCATTTATCATACTCAAATTTGCTAAATAAAGTCTCCAAATTTAAAACCAAAAATTTTCAAACACATTTTGAACTTCATTTAGCATACTCAAATTTGCTAAGTGAAGTCTCCAAATTCAAAACACAAAACTTTTAAACACATCTTTGAAATTTCATTTAGCATACTCAAATTTGTTAAGTGAAATTTCTATTTCAAAATTAAGTGGAACTTCATTTTTTTAGCATACCATATTTGCTAAAGTGAAGTCTCCACTTTCAATCAAAAAAAATAAATCAAAACCAAAAAAAAAACATTAGGATTCCCAGCATTTGCTAAGGATCCTTTTGCAAAATCAAAATATCAAAATAAATGAAACACTTTAGGATTTCCTTAGCATACTCAAATTTGCTAAGAATCTTATTTTCAAAATCTTTCAAAACCAAAATACACTTGGGTTCTTCACTTAGCATATCCAAATTTACTAAGTGGGAATTACAATTTTCAAAATCAACAACAATTAAAGAAAAAACAATTTGGAACTTCATTTAGCATGCTCCAATTTCCTAAATTTTATGAAGTCTCCAAATTCAAAACACATAAATTTTAAACACATCTTTTGGAATTTCATTTAGCATACTCAAATTTGTTAAGTGAAATTTCCATTTCATAAAATTAAGTGGAACTTTATTTTTTTTAGCATACCATATTTGCTAAAGTAAAGTCTCCACTTTCAATCAAAAAACAAATCAAAACCAAAAAAACACATTAGATTCCTTAGCATACCCAAATTTGCTAAGGATCCTATTTTGCAAAAATCAAAATATCCAAAATAAATGAAACACTTTAGGATTTCCTTAGCATACTCAAATTTGCTAAGAATCTTATTTTCAAAAATCTTTCAAAACAAAATTACACTTGGGTTCTTCACTTAGCATAAATTTACTAAGTGGGAATTATAATTTTCAAAATCAATAATAATTCAGAAAAAAAAAAGAATCAATTATTTTCAAATACTTCACTTAGCATACCCAAATTTACTAAGTGAGTGAATTCCAAAATACCAAATCAAAAATAAAACCAATTGACCCTTACTTTAACATGCCCAAATTTGTTAAAGGAAAGGGTCTTCAAATCAAAATCTAATTTCAAACATGAACCTATGGAAGCATCTTTCTAAGGAAAACATTTGAATCCACTTTCAACATACCTAAATTTGTTGAAGTTGGATTCATATTCAAAATTCCTCTTTCCAATCAAATTTCTAAATCTTTAAATCCATTTGAACCCCACTTAATACTTCCAAGATGTTGGATGTGGCTTCAAATTTTAAATTCAAATTCAAAAATCAACAAAATAGAAACCGATCCAAGCTTGTTTCTACATTACAATTCTCAACATCACAGTTCCAACTACAATTTCCTTCAATTTTGCATTAGAAATGGCAAGCTCACGTAAGTTTGTGTTCACTTTCCCATATGGCATGGACTTGGTCTTGGATCAGCCAATATTCCCCAGGATCATACCCACCTTATCCATTTGGTGGGGATTTAAAGGAGTGAAGATCACCTATGAGGGCACTCCCCTGTTGTCATGGGATTGCGTGGTGAGCAGCGATCATCCATATTGATTTACCTCGATTGACAACCCCTCATTAAAGAGGAAAGTAGTGGCGTCCCACCGGCCAACAAGTGACAGCAGAGCCGTGGTTTCCGTGCCCAGTAAGAACTAACACCCACTCTTTGGCACTGATAAGGCTCCTCGATTCGAGATTGCCTCCCCACTTTGAGGTTGGGTCTAGTTCTTACTCTACTCATCCTACCCACCGAGAGGAAAAAATAAGAGCATGATCAAGCGGTATCACCGGATTACAGATGGAGTCCACTATGTCATAGTAGAGGAGGTACCTTGATCACCTCACTAGTTCTCAACAATTTCATCCTCTCTCTAGATGTGAGAGAGAGAGGGGTTAGGAGGATTTGTACTTCACCTCCACCGGTGGTTAGACCCCACCATTTTCGGTGCGAGGTTGTATGCCTCCAATCGGTTTTATGCCAGTTGGCGAGAGCTGCGTTGAGTCGAGCTTTCAATTTGAGATCCATCCTTTGTAGCATGGGGAAACATCTTTGATAGGAGAGGGCCAAAGAGGCCCATGCATCTCATATCACCGAGGGAGGTGAAGGTTCGGCCATCGATAGCTACACTCGTCAATTTTCTAGCTTCGATTACCTTGCACCATACAGATAGCATTTTACTGGGATCAATCATCACGAGGACAACCCATATCTTGAGAGTCGGGTGGTGTCTCCACCACACTCTACCCTCGCCATCACCGGTTCACATCACAGATCTCCAATTCCACCAAAGGCCATGAAGGCCATATCCAGAGAAGTACCGTTGGTGATCGGCTACGTGAGGGATCCTACTCCATCTACATCGCCCTCTTTGGGGCGAGGCCAGATCTCTGCTCACCATTCTACCCAGTAGTGTGCGGAGGAGTGGCGAAAGCATAGTGGTCATCCTTTCACCAACACCGGTTGAGATATAGAGATGGTGGCGGCTATAGAAGGGCAGAGGATAGCTGCCATGATGATAGTAGAACCTCCAAGGAGTGTCACCCCTTTTAGAGTTAGTGATAGCCGAGTGCATCTCTTCTACAGTATAGTCCTCATAAGATTGATTTTCCAAGCAGATTTGGTGTCACATGATAGTGATCACAAGTTAAAATCATTTGTTCTCGGATTAATCATTCTCTAGGAGATACACATTATCTTGTAGAGAAAGAAGGAAATCACGGATGATGGTTAGATGAAAAGATCGCTTTGATCCCAATGAAGATGATTTGTTGGGGACTCCAGTCATGGTTGATACTAGGGATCCCTCCTCGAGCAAAGTATGGAAGGTGATGAGGTTGATCAAAAGACAACCCAATCGCCCAACACCTCATTAGTTAAAGCAAAAATCTAAGTAGATATATAGGATGGTGGAGCATCTTGAGGACTTGTTAGTAGTAATTTTACTTTAGAAATAAGCCCCGATAGTTCATCCTACTATAGCCAATATTAGTCACCAAAGTTAGTGCATGTCTTGGACCCCCAAGACCTTACCTCCCAGTTGATCAAGGTAGCACTATCATGTATAGGAAGGTACTAGAAAGTACCTCCATATAGAGAACGATATCAGATCCATGGTTGAGTAGCAGTGAAGAAGCGTTGGCTCAAGAGGAGGATCATCGTTCCAAAGGGTAGACCCTACCGGAGGAATTGATGCAATCCAATATCCTAAGGGTTTCGTGCCACCTTCCTTCAAGAGCTTTGATATGGCAAGAAGCATATTACACATTTTAGATCCGTTGTTGCAACAGGTGGTAGACTCTTTGCCTTTGCCTCTTCATCAATAGCTTAGCGGGTAGCATTTATTTGTTATGCTAAACTTTCCAATAGTTGAGAAAGAAATTTCAGTTGGAGCAACTCTTTATCAAGAGGTTTGTTGAGCTCGAAAGGGTTACTTGTTGGTTATCTCATTGCGGCACAACACCGGTGAGTCCCTTATTGACTACATTCTCGATGGCGAACCTAAGTATGAAAGGCGTGCGATTATATCAGACGCCATTAAGATTCTTTTAAAGAATATGCATGGCCCGTTGCCTTCATTCTTAAGTTCTTCACTATACATTTGAGAAGCTAATAAATAAGGTGGCTAGTCTATAGAGGCCAAATAGTTGCCTTTTCAAGATCAGTTTTCTAAGCCATAGAAGGTCTATGAGAAGAAGGTGAGGGCAGTGATGGTAGATAAGGGAAGCAACCAGCTAGAGATCGTCAGAGACCATGACCTCGGCAGCCTCCACCACCGAGGTAGCCTCTGCGGCCTCCACAATAGCCTCCATGGCCCCACCTCCTACTCAACCATACCATCGGTGGCCATACCCACCAGGTAGCTATGGTCCACCTACTCTTTTAGATAAGCTTAATAATCCTTATTCATTTAAGAGGGAGGTAATCAGAAGATCTTTAAGAATCTCTTAAAGAAGCTTACTGAGAACTTAAGTAGGCAAAAGTTATGATCCTAACTTTTGCCTCTACCACATCTAGGTCATATATTTTGGAGGATTGCTTCACATTCAAGGAGGCTTGAACATAGCTTCAAAATTAGTGATAGTTATCCCAAAGGAATACCTTGGAACAACCATCCAGTTCCATTAGGGAAATCCTTAGGGATACTTGTGATCCTACTAAAACTAAAGAAGGTTGGGATATCTCTTTATCCAACCTCTAAAAGATTATTTAGAAGATCAAGAAACTTTCCTTGCGGTGTGCAGTGGGTTCAAACCTCCAACATCAAGGAAGGTTTGCAAGTTATCAATGCCAACTCGAAAGGGGAGCTCAGAGAAACATGTGTCTGGGATAGCCCAGAGCATAGCCAACCAAATCCCATCTACTATTGCTACCACATTAGTGAGCACCTCTTCTACTTTAGATAGCTCTTCTTCTTGTACTAATAAAACTCTTTATATCGAGGGATAAGGGCATCAAATCCCTTACCCCACTCACTTTACTTGATTTCTACTTTGTACCTCTTATTGAATCCAAGAAATTGAAGAATAAAGCTAGTTTGAACTACATATGTGTCACTTATGGGTTGTCTACTTCTCCTAATGATAACTCTTCAAGTCAAAATAAATATGACAATTCCAATCTTCCTCTAATTGAGAGATGGATTTTCCCACTCTAAATACTACAGTTTGCCTCTTAATATAGACTTGGAATCATTTGATTATAAGGGTCCCATAGGAGGTAGGTGAGCTTGATGTAGGTAGAACCTTCCATTACCACCACAAGAGATCATTGAAGTCAACCTCTGGGCAAGGTTCTACCTGTGGCCACACCTCAAGATAGAGGGAAATAAGTCATTGATATAGAGGATTGAGAAACCCTCCATAAGATGCTCCACCCTTGGATATGCTTGTGGAGAATCAATCAAGGTGGACTATAATGTCCTTTCTCATCTTGTTGACCTTATTTTTAGATGAGCTCACAACCCTCCATCTTAGACATAGCTCCTCTTAGATTTTAAAAGTTTCTTAGTCTTAAGACCCATCTAGTGATTAGGTGGACACTCTACCACAACTTAGAAGAGTTAGCCATAGGAATAGGTCATGTCTTGTTAGGAAATTTTGTCACCCTTAGCTTCCATTCCTCACTTTCCTTCTTTCAATTCAAACTCGAATCAATCTCAATTAATTTTCTCTAAACTCAAATCAAATCCATGATTGAAATCCATGATCGAACTCATGATAAAATCCATCAAAATTCTAGGTCCAAAGTTTCCTAAGTCCTTAAGCCTCCCTTAAGGACTTAAACAAAATCATGATCAAAACCAATTCAAACATTTGATATTTTCTCATAATGAATTTATATTCTCATTTATATTCACATATATAAATGAAATATAAATTCAAACCAAATCAAACTCAAAATTCTAAATCAATTCATAAAATTTCCTTAAGTCCCTTAATTTTCCATTAATGGACTTAGCCTTATGATCAAATAAATTCAAATCCTTGGGATTTTCTCAATCAAATTTAAAATTCTTAAATCCTTTAAATTCTCTTTAATGGATTTAACCAAAAACAAATCAATCAAAGTCATGGGATTTTCTCATAACTCATTTATATCCTCATTTATATTCACATATATAAATGAAATATAAATATAAATCAATCAAACCAAATCAAAAATTCAAACTCCAAACTTCAAAAATTTCCTAAGTCCTTTAAATCCTTCCTATTAGACTTAGCCAAAATCATGATTAAACCACTTCAAATCCTTGAAATTTTTTTCAAGATCCATTTATATTCTCATTTATATTCACATATATAAATGAAATATAAATTAAATAATCAAAACTAATTCCAAAATCAAACTCAAATCCACTCAAAATCTAATCTAAGCCTTTCAAGTCAAAATCTTGATCTTAGCCAAATCAATTTCAAATCAAGCCAAACACTTGATTTTCTCTCATGATTAAATCAACCTACAATCATGAGCTCATATATAAATCCAAACTTCAATCAAACAATCAAAACCCATGTCAAAATCAAAGCCAAAACCCTTTCATATTCTTCCTTTGAATATGAAATTTTCAAATGGATCAAAATCCATTTGACGTCAAACCACTTGTAAATGGATTTATATTTCAACCATAGGTCCATATACAAGATCAACCAACTTTAAATCATGCTTTGACCAAGCCATTTGACCCACTTAGGCTTACTTGACCCAAAGTGACCTAAAGTACCCTAATGAGCCAAATTTTGATCCTAACCAAATTGGATTGAACCAAACTCATATTTCCCTCTCATCATGATCAACAATCATCATGGGATGATCAACCAATCAAATTGGGTCAAACCAAGTCAAACCTAAGGGTTGACCAAAATAAATAAAAACCTTACATAGCCAAAATTCCAACATAGGCCAAATTGATTGAAACCATTGATCTAAGTTCACTCATGACCTATGTTTGAACTTGAAACCAAGTCAACCTTTGAGCCTAACCATTTGGTCAACTTGACCCAAGTTGACCCATTTTGACCTAAAAGGTCAAATGTGTCAAAACTTGATCTAAGCCAAATTGATCCAAACCAATGGGTCAAGTCCATTCCAAATCACTTGTGGAACTTTTACCAAAGCCTCAATTGGCCAACTAGACCTAACCTAGCCCATTGACCTCAACATGACCTAAAGGGGTCATGTTGAGCCAAAATTGAACTTAACCCAAATGGATTAGAAACAAAGATACCAATCCACTCCATATGACTAACCTAACCTAAACCTACACTTGACCTACCTCAAATAGGTCAAATGGGTCAAATAGGTCAACTTGTCCCATTTGATGAAGTCATATGAGCCAAATCCAAAACTATACCAAATTGAATCAAACCAAAGCCACCAAAACATTTCAAATGGTCATATGAACTTGACCCAACTCTTAGTTTGACCCAATTTGCATTGGTCAACTTGCAAGTTGACCCATTTTGACCTAAATGGGTCAACATGAGCCAAACCCTATCAAATGAATTCCAAATCTCATGAAACTTGGCCAAACCTAGTTTCTCCACATACCCAACATGTCTAAAGTGGAAAAATAGCAAAATGACATCCTACCCTAGGCCATAGAACAAATTTTGGCTTAACCCATGGGTCATTTGGTCATACCCTCTTCTTAATCACTTGAGGCTTTCCTAAAAGCTCGGGACTTAGTGATGAGTGGTGCACCCAACCCAATGGGTTTGGGTATTTGGTCCCTAGACTAAAAACCCACATGGTCAAATTAAAATTCAAACTCCCTCTCAAGCTCAAATTCAAGCACATGGGAGGTTGGCAATCCACTCCAGCTCAAAGCGACCATGTGCACACTCTTGATCAAAAACCCTCAAAGCATATTGGATCAAAATGGCATGTACATTGCCATCGATCCTTCCTCAATTGATTTAGTCTTGGAGACCTGGGAGCCATCGAGTGATAGCAAGCATCCTAAAGCTCATTCCATTCTCCCATTTCAGTTTTTCAAATAGTGAAAATAGGGAAGCTAATTGAATTGCCAACTTCTTCCACACTTCATTTCCTTCCAATTGCTCTTGCACACTTCATCTAGGAGCTAAGTCAGTGCAAGCTATTGGAGTTCCCATAGCAAGGAAGAGTCCAATTCAATCAAAGCCACAAGCTCCCAGAAGGAGTTGATCCATACAATGATCCACTCAACCTCAAGTGCTCATACTCAGAGGCTTCATCTCAAGACGAAGCTTCTCCAAAGGAATCGAGCACCGGTGAGGTATGGAATTTTTTACCATTAAACTCAATGTAGTTGGAGCTTTGTGAAAGAAATTTTTTACCCCATCAATTTTGACCATTGGATTTGCCTCTATTTTAGATGGTGTGGGTTGAATTTGGTTTGACTCCATGCTAGATTTAGCGATCTTCCCTTGATCATGGGCGATCTCTTGATCAAGGGAAGAACTTGGATGATCTCACCATCCATATGCACATTTTAGATAGATGGGAGAGATAATTGTTTAGATTTCATTACTCATTTTAAAATCGGGAGATCCACTTGGCGTCCGATCTTTGATCGACGGTAGGATCGCGTGTGTGCCGCCGCCACCGGATGGATGACAAGTTAAGTAATCCCTCACCTGACATGTAAAGCGACCACGCATCATGTGATCTGATTAGTGAGCGAGGATTAGTTAGATTAATAAAATTCTTTAATTAATTCTTAATTCACTTAGAGATCTTCCAAAATTCATAACTCTTGTAGAAAATTCAAAAAATGTGAAAAAAAATCCTATGGAAAGATAATTAAACCTAGAACATTTTAAAATTAATTTTGATGAGTTTTAAATTATGTTTTTCTGAATTTGGATTTTATTCAAAAGTTTATTTTGCTAATTACTTTTATTTAGGCCTCGATTAATCCCAAATTTCTTGTGTATGATTTGGGTGATGAAATCTCTAATTTTCTTGGGATTTATTGAAGGCTAATTAGAAAATTTTCATATGATTTCCATTACCCTCCTTAGATAATTAAGCATATAATTATGATTAGTGATTTTAACTTATGATTAGGGTTGATTAAGATCAGATCAAGTAAGTAGGAGGTTTATGAAATATTTTTGGGGCATTTCCCTAAGCTATTCCCTAAACCCCTCTTCTCTCTTAATCTCCTCTTAATTAAGGGTTAATTCATTATTATTCCTTAATCAATTTCTAAAAATTCTAAAAGTTGTAGAACTTAATTAATCTACTTTGGGTAGATGCTTAGGTGTTTAATAGCCCAAGTTCACTTAAGGAAATTAAAACCCAATTCACATGTGTGAAAGGGTGTTTTGAAATTACTTAAGCTAAACCTCTTAAACTTTTAATTGTGAGCCAAATTACAATAGGTCTCTTTCTTATTAGGTGCATTGCAAATTTAAATTCCTTGTGGGTTTTATGTCATCTCATTGGCTCATAATTATTTAGTTAATTCTTTTAAGATGGTGTAGGTAAGGGTTAATTAAGTTACTTAATGCATACCTTAATCAATACATAAAAATGGATCTAATTTTCTAAAAGGTAAACAAAAATATAAAACACATGTGGGAATGGGTTAGGAACAGCAAACTCATCTCACCTTTTCAAAATTAAATCAAACTTCAAACTAAACAAAAATCACTTTGAATTCACTTTGATTTATTCTAAATTTCCTTATTCCATAAGAATGTCTTTAGGATTTAAGTGAAGTGAGTTTGTTTACATGCTTTCATTACTTTGGATATTTCCCCAACATGTTAAGTTGTATGCCATGTGATTTCATGCATTCATAATTTCAATTTTTTTAATTTAAAATGAAGTTGTTTACTTTATGTCAAATTTGTATGTGTTAAAAGTATAAATATGAGTGGCTATTATCACTACTACAAAATCAAATTATTTTCAAAACATATAAATAAAATACAAATCAGTATGCTACTTATATTTTAATTATAATTTTGCATGTGATAGATTATAAAGGTATGCTTAGCATAGGTTTCTTTTCTTTCTTATGTTGGTATAGTTTTGAATAAGAGTTGGTAATATGTTGGGTTCATTTAAAAGAATCACTTACTTAATTCCATACCCTATTCATCCCTTAAGGAGGGTTACCTATACTTACATACATAAGTTGCACAAAGAAAATGAATTCATTAAACAACTTTTGCATTCTCCTTTTCTATTTCATTTCTTTTATACACATGTTGGTATTTAAGGAAAGTTTATATTAGTCTAGAAAACCCCAAGGTTACGAGGCTTTAAGTAGCCCTAAGTAGGTCTTGTTTTTTACACCTTTGGTTAACAATGGCATTGTGCTCACTTATGACTTTCTTACTTTCATGTGTGTATGTGAAAATTTGGATGAGGAAACCCTTTTCTACTTAAGGAAAAATCATGCATATTCAACTTCTAAATTTCCTTAAGTAAATTACTTAGCATGCATCATAAAGTGTGTTAGATATCCTCATTTGCATGTATAAATTTACTTAGGGTCCATCCATATGCATGTTATATATGTTGGGAAAGAAATGAAGTAATGTGTATTATGTGAATTTTGATTCATTTTATTTAATCTTAAAATGCCTTTCTTTTGAATAAGTTGTTTAGAGTTTATCTAAATTTAGGATTAATTAAAATATTTAATCAAAACATTCACCTAAACAAAACTAAAATGTGAATCTACTTTAGAAATTACTTAGGTTAGGGAAGGAAGAGAAGTTCCCTTCTCTTTCCCTCTTATAACTTAGTAATTAATTATAGGATCCACTTAAATCAAATCAAAACATGAAATAAAATCAACCCAAAATAACTAAACAACTTAAATGAAACCCTCCTCTAAGTTGAACATGTTCTTCACACTTAGAAAATTTAAACCTAAAGCCATAGCTAAGCATACCACACAAACCTTCAAAGCACACACATTAGCCTAAGTCACCACTTAGCTTTAGGTTAGGTGTGCATGGTTTGATGTTTTTTGTGATATATATTTTTAGGATGTTAGGGTGTATTCTCATAGAATGAATGGTAGGGCGTTCTTAGTCTAACTATTCTTTTATGTGGGATTATGCTTAAGGGCATTATCATAAATAAAATATAAATATTTTTTGCTTGTAGGTATTTTATACCCCTAAACATAATCCATAAGTCGTGGACTTAGTAACCCATGTGTGTGGAATGATAAATCCAATATACATGCTTGTAATTTGTGTGGTGTGTTTTAGCTAACCTTTTTTTTTTGCAAGTGTTAGTTAGATTTCTATTTTCTTTTCATGTAAATTTGTACAATTAGATTTTGGAATGATGTGTTATGGGGATTAGGATAAGCATTGGTCATAAGACCTATCTTATGCACCATGTGAAGCCTTGGCATTCCACCTTCTAACCATCCAAAAGGAGGAATCAAAGAAGAAAGAGAAAAGAAGCTTGAAGACCCCATAATAATGAATTCCTTGCTTAATTGTAATTTAATTCATTTGTAATCTGGTTGTATAAAGGTATAGCTTCTACCCAAATTTGATATTTATAGATTTATGCGATAAGTGCGACCTTTTATTCTTTTTATGATTAGCTTATAAATTGATTGATGATTTGTTTAGATTTTGGATTAAGTGGCATACTTTTCCTAGTTTTTTCTTGCTTTTGTGTATGGCGGATGTGGATTAGACTCTTTAGAAAAAAAAATCTTTTACCCAACTTAACAACTCAAATAAAAAATTAAATAACTAATAACCTCACCTAAAGCTTAGATTTAAAATCAAGATAAAAGAATTAGCAACCCTTAGCTAGATGAGAATTTCTTTTGTAATATCATGCACAATGGCACCTTATTTCACTCTTGATTGGAGGGCTTCCACCTTTGCCGAGAACTTGACCTTTGAGAGCCATGGTGAAAATGCACCTCCCTCTCACTAATTTTGGCCTTTATTTCTCATGCATTAGTCATAAAATCTTAACTGAGTTAAATAATTTTCCAAATTGAAAATAAAATGAAATTTTAATTTTATTAAATTTAAGTCATTTGAAGCATGCCATTTTATGATCTAGTCTCTTTAGGGAGTGAGTTTAAGGACTTAGTATCTTTCTAAAAATAATAGCTAGCTATCTTGCATAAGCATAAAGACATGCCTACATGTACTTAAAATTAGGAGGAGTTAGTTGGTAGCCACCCCTAGGCTTGTAAGTCCAAGGTCAGTGGTTTGTCTTCTCTTATGGAGGCAAACCAAATACCCATTTTCACCTTAGATTTAGGTTATGCCCAAAGCTCCCTAGATTTAGATTCGAGGTTGCTTCTCCCTTTATGGGCCATAAGCAATTCCTCACCTCTTAGGCATTTTCTTAATCTTTATTAAGGAATCTTAAGTCCTAAATTTCTAATGAAAATACAACTCAAACAAATTAAATCAATTTCAAAATATAAACCCAACTATAGGATAGTTTGATATGATCACTAAGTTTCCTAACATCATGAGCATCTCCTACTTATCTTATTTTGGCTTCGATAATAACTCCCTATTTTGATCAATCCCATTTGATCTTCAAAAATTAACCAATAGATTGATAGTCCTCCCTATTGAAATCTTCAAAGATAATGATCATTTACCTTAATCAAGAGTTTTCTTAAAGAATCTCCATTCCTTAGGATGTAATTAACTATGGGGCTTACCTCATAGGGAACTTAACGAACGATTTAAAATAAACCCTACTTTACTTTTCCATATAAAGTAGGGAGAATCTCTGGTACATATGCAGACCATCATCCTTAGTAGTCCTTATTGAGATGATTAAGTCCATTAAAGGGTAGTGACTTTTATCTTTCTAGATAGTACACTACTTCTTGATGACAAACCGATTACGAATAAGCATCACAGGATCTATGTGGCATCCTAAAAGATGAATTTCTATAGTGTCTATGTGTCCTCTTTCATTTCATCAATAGATTTGAAGGTGACTCTAAACACCTAGAAGTTTTTCTCATCTAAGAAAGTTGCCATCTAAGCTAAGAATATCTGTCTTTGTCTTATCCAAAGAGATGATGGAATCATTAATCAAGGCTCTCCTTAATCTAAATATTCATAGCCTTGATCTATAGGTGAGGAGGCACATTACACAAAAGAAGCTCAGATCACCTTCATAGATGAAGACCTTCTTGGGGACTTGGACCACATACGTCCCCTCATCACGATTGACATGGACAGTTCAAACTTGCTAGAGTACTCTTTGATCCGGTGCATCATTGAACATTATGAGTCTAAAGACCCTTGCCTGAGGATCGACATCTCCACACTCAGGAGATCAAATGATGTTGAGAGGATTCAATGAACAAGGTGAGTGGGCATTAGGTTCTATAGTGTTATCTTTGGAGATAGGTGATTAGAAATGAAGCCAAGTTTTACATCATTGATTCAAATATTTCATTCACTACTTTGCTTAGTAGGCCTTGCATACATCGGAATAAGATGATTCCATCCTCCCTCCATCGCTGCATCAAGTTTAGAAAGGATGCATTGAGTATTGCATCAAAGGTGATGAAAAGCCATTTTCAATTAGAGGTTGAGATTTATGTGGATGCGACCTACTATCTTCCTCAAAACACCCTTTCTCATGAACTTGGACAAAATTCAAATGCAAAGTCAAAAGAAAAGAAAATAAAGCAAAAGAAAAGGCAAAAGAAAAGAAAAGAAAAATGAAAATCCAAGTGAAGAAGAAAGGGGAATTGAGAAAGAAATAGATCATATCACATTTCACCCATAGTTCTTTGCATCATATGGACATGTGTGTAGAATGACTCAACCTCCACTAAGAGGTAGAAAAGAGGCGGTTTAGAGGGAAGACCTGGTTGGCCATCACCAGAGGTCATGTTCAGTTCATAGGAGTACCCTTACTATTCACATGGACTTGGAATCCTTGGAGGACGGTCTAATGTGATTAGTATACCACCAACCCTCTCACTGGTTCCATTATAGGTGACTTTCGATCCGGTGATGAAGACCAGCCTCCAGACAGAAAGTATTCATCAAATGCATGTAAAACTATCAAACAATAGCTAGGAACCTTAGCTCTAACCTCACTTTCATCTCAAAAATTTGAAGGTTTAGTAGTTAGGCCCCTAAGTCTTCCATGGATGCAAAGCAAGAGATTCTTTTGGGTTCATCATCCAAGTCCTGAGTTGATGTAGAACTTGAGAAGGATTCATTTAAAGAATCAATAGAATTACCATTTGAAGATGTAAGACTATGACGCATTCTTTATAGCATGATTGAACCTCCTCAACCCTAGGTTGGGTTGATTCGTTGCCCAATCTCCCCAGTGGTCTTTTGTAGTGGAAGATGTTAATCCACGAGTTTTTCTTTAGATTGATCATTACAAACCGAAAAGGCACTCCTTTGGTCGGGTAGTGCTCTCGCTCAGAAGCTATTCCCTTTGGTTGTAAATCGAGATATTTCTAGGCGATATAAGCTCCTTCTCAATATGATTCATGAAACCAACGAATCCATCAAAATAAATCTAAAATGAAATTAATCTCAACTATCCTTGAGTTGATTTAAGTACCCCATTCACTCAATAGTCACCTAGGTTGGGTTCGATTTGTTGCCCAAAGCAACCGATCACCCTAGTGGTCTTTTTGTAGTGGAAGATGTGAGTCCTTGTTCTTTCTTCCCTAAATTGATCATTGCAAACCGAAGGCACTCCTTTATTTGGATAGTCCTACTTGGTGGACTACCCCATTGAATTGTAAATCTAAGCTAGATCAAGGCCACCATGGTCTCTACCATGCGACCCATCACAAACCAATTGGATCCATCTAAATCAAAATAAAAAATTGAAGAAAATGAAATCACCTCAACTATCTTTGAGTGATCTAAGTCCCCAAGCATTCACTCTATAGTCCTTAGGTTGGGTTTGATTTATTGTCTTGTCAAGATCACCCGACGGATCCTACTTTGGAGGATATAAGTCTATTACGCTTTCTTCCTGTTTAGTTGTTGTACCGAAAGGCATTCCTTTGGTGGGATAGCCCTATTTTGGACTACCCTTTGGATTTATAAATCCGATCAAGGCAACCATGGTCACTTACTCGCCCATCAAAAAAGGATCCAATACAAAATCTCAAAAAATTAAAACATACAAAATAAATCAATCAACCTCCCTATGGAGTCAAATAAATGAAACAAATTCAGCCATCTTCCCGTGAGAACCAAATTAAGAAAACTCAAGCTAAACTTAAAAATAATCAATTAATCTAAATCAAATTTGTTTGCTTCTCCCCAATGAGATGCAATTCTTTCTAATCCCTCAACATCTAGAATTATAATCCCTTGGATTTCATAATCCCTCCCTTGTGGATGACTTGAACTTGCTTCCCATTAGAGAGTTCACTTCTCTATCCCTGGAGTCAAAACAAATATGATTAATCAAACAAATAACAAATTCAACCCTCTTCCCGTAGAACTTAATTAAACAAATCAAATTTCTTCCCAATAAGACTCAAATCAAATCAAACCTCTTAACCCATTGTGGATGTCTTGAACACGCTTCCCTAGTGGAAGGTTCACACTCTATCCATAGTGGATTTCTCCTCTCTCTTATGTCCTTCATAAGTAGAGTCACATTACTAAGCTCAGATTCTTTACACCTTGGGTTGGATAGATTATTTTTGTTAGTGCTTGTGATCGATGGTGTTATTGATCATTTTGGTCAACACCAATATGTGTGTGTTCCGGTCACACCACACCTATTGTGCCCTTTGTTGACCTCTTTTTATAATGAGCTCTCAACCCCTCCATCTTAGACATAGGACTCCTCTTAGACTTTAAGAGATCCTTAATCTTAAGACACATCTAGTGATTAGGTGGACACTCAACCTAATAAAGACTTAGAAGAGTCATCCATAGGAATAGGTCATGCCTTATGGTTGTTAGGAAAATTTGCCTACCCTTAGCTTGAACCACTCCTCACTTTCCTTCCTTCAAGTCAAACTCCAAATCAATCTTATTTGATTTTCTCCAAACTCAAATCAATAGCATATGATTGAAATCCATGATTTAAACCCATGATTGAAATTCCAAGTTCAAAATCTTTCCTAAGTCACTTTGATCTTCTCTTAAGGACTTAGCTTTGATCATCTTCAAACCAATTCAAACTCGAGAGATTTTCTCATAACTCATTTATATTCTCATTTATATTCACATATATAATTAAAATATAAATTCAAATCAATCAAATCAAAATCCAAAATTCAAATTCTAATTCAAAATCCTTCTTAAGTCCTTAATTCCTCTCTTAAGGACTTAGCCATCAAATCTAAATCAATTTAAATCCTTAAAATGTTCTCATAATCCACTTATATTCTCATTTATATTCACATGAAATATAAATTCAAATCAATCAAACCAAATTCAAAACTCCAAATCTTTCCTAAATCCTTCAATTTTCTCTCTTGACTTAGCTAGATCATGATCAAATCACTTCAAATCCTTGAAATTTTCTCATAACTCATTTATATTCACATATATAAATGAAATATAAATTCAAACAATCAAAACCAATTCCAAAATCAAACTCAAATTCAATCAAAATTCAACTTAAGCCTTTCAAGTCAAAATCTTGAACTTAGCCAAATCAACTTCAAATCAAGTCAAACTCTTGATTTTTCTTCATGATTCAATCAATCCTTCAATCATGAATCCAAATATAAACATAAGCTTCAATCACTAAATCAAAACATAATTCAAAAATCAAACCCCAAATCTATTCATATTCTTCCTTTGAATATGAAATTGTCAAATGAATTAAAACCCATTTAGCTTCAAGCCACTTGCAAATGAATTTATATTTCAATCATAAGTCCATATACAAGTTCAATCAAACTCAAATCAAGCTTTGACCAAACCATTTTCACCCACTTAGGCTCACTTGACCCAAAGTGACCTAAAGTACCCTTATGAGCCAAATTCTAATCCTAACCAAATTGGATTGAATCAAACTCACCTATGCCTCTCATCATGATCAACAATCATCATGAAATGATGAATCACCCAAATTGGGTCAAAGTCAAAGCTAAGAGTTGACCAAGTCAACACTTAGCCAAAATGAAACCTAACATAGCCAAAATCCACCATAGGCCAAATTGATTGAGACCATTGATCTAAGTTCATTCATGACTTATATTTGACCTTGACCAAGTCAACATTTGAGCCTAACCTAGCCCAATTGGCCACTTGACCCACCCAACTTGACCTAAAAAGTCAAAATATGTCAAAACTTGATCTAAGGTAAATTAATTGAAACCAATGGGTCAAGTTCATTCCAAATCACTTGTTGAACTTGACCAAAGCCTCAATTGGCCAACTAGACCTAACTAGCCCAATTGACCTTGAACTTGACTAAAGGGTCATGTTGAGCCAAATTCAAACTTAACCAAAATTGATTGGAAATAAAGATGACAATCCACTTCATATGAAACCTAAACCCTGACCTAGCTCAAATAGGTCAAATGGGTCAAATTGGTCAACTTGACCCATTTGAACTAAATGAAGTCATATGCACCAAATTCAAACCTAAATCAAATTGAATAAAACCAAAGCTACCAAAACATTTCAAATTGTCATATGAACTTGACCCAACCCTTGGTTTGGCCCAATTTAACCAATTGGTCAACTTGACCCAAGTTGACTCATTTTGACCTAAATGGATCAACATGTGCCAAGCCATACCAAATGAACTCCAAATCCAATGAAACTTGGCCAAACCTACATACCAAACATATCCAAATTAAAAAATCATCCAAATGACCATTTTACCCTAAGCCATAGAATAAATTTTGGTCAATTCCACTTGGAATTTGGTCAAACCCTCCTCATACCTACTTGATACTCTCCTAATGGATCAAGTAAACCCTATGGAGGGTGGTGCACCCAACCCAATGGGTTTGGGTTAGCCAACTTGACCCAAGGGGCCAAAGCACATGGCTTGAAATGGGCACATGGGGATCATGCATCCACTCAATTTGAGAACATGGGAGTTACCATCCCACTCCTCAGCCAAATCCATGTGCAAGCCTCTAATAGATCAAACAACCCTTTCAATCTTGGCAATTGATCCAAAATGGAAAGCATATGCTCGATCGTCCAATTGCCAAGGGAGATATACTCCTCCTAATTCATTTGAAACTTCACTTCCTCATTATCATTGAAGCCTAGAGGAGAGGAGTCATTAGCATGAGTTCCTAAGCTTCCTAGAGGAGATAGAATTGGCCATTTCTTGGTTTTCCTTAAGTGAAAATAGGGAGCTCCACATTTCTCAACTTCCAATACACTCAAATTCAACCAAATTCCTTTACACTCCATCGAGGAGAATTGAAATCCTTGCATACTCTTTCTCAAGCTCCAAAGACATGGGAGATTCACCTAGATCAAAGTCGAGCTCATTGGTGGAGGTTGGTCCATAGAGCTATCCACTCAACCTCAAGAGCTAAACTTTCACCAAGCTTAGTCTCAACAAAGCTTCTCCAAGGGAAGCAGTGATCACCTCCGTGAGGTATGACATTGTTTAACCATTAAACTCAATGTGTGGAGCTTTGTGAAAGAAATTTTGATCCCATGGAATTTTGACCGTTAAATGTGCTTTTCATTAGGTTTAGATGGTGTAGGTTGAGTTTCAATCCAATCCAAGCTCGATCGAATCTTCCCTTTGTGGACGGTCTCCATTTCTCCACGGGAAGAACATGGATGATACTAGGCTATCCATCCATACATTTTGGATGGCGAGATTAAATCACATTTTAGATTTAATTTAATGCCCTGAATGGTGGCATTAATCTCGGCCGTCGATCCTTGATCGGATGATTGCAAAAGCATAAAAGCCACCATGCTTTAATGTGATGTTAAAGTGGTCATTGAGCTTGCCGCGTAAAGGGTAGCATTCGCGTATGCCGTAGGGATTAAGGAATTAGCTTAAGGTTTATTTAATTCTATCACCTAAAATTCTAAAATTCATTTCTCTCAAAAGAAAAATCAAAAAATGTGGTAAATTTTCACTAAAATATTATTCAATCTAGAATATTCTAAAATTAGTTTTAATAAATTTTGAATATTTTCTTTCTTTGAGGTTTTATTTAGAATTTAAATTTGATAATTACTCTTTAATTAGTCTACTAATTATTCAAACTTCTTGATATTTTGGGAGATAACTTTTGCCTCCCCTAATTTTCTTGGGATTTATTGGTGGATTAATTGGGAAAATTGCTAATTCATTTCCTAATTACCCCTTAATGTAATTAAGGTTAATTAAGGATTTATTAGTGGTTTATTCCTTTGTTGAAGTTGATTAAGGTCTTTTAGTGAATAGGAGGTTTATAATTTTAGGGCATTTCTCCTAAGCTATTCTTTAAACCCCTTTCCTTCCTTAATCCTCTCAATTAAAGGGTTAATTCACTAATTACCCTCTTAATTAATTTTATAAAATTCTAAAACTTTCCAAAACTCAACTAATCTATTTTGGGTAGGTGCTTGGGTGTTCAATAACCTAAGTAGCTTAAGGAAATCAAATCCAACTCACATGTGTGAGGGGTTAGAAAGTACTTAAAAAGCTTAGCTTAATTAATCATGAGTCAATTGCATTAGTTTCTTTCCTATGTGCATTGCTAATTTAAATTCCTTGTGTAGTTTTATGTCATCTCATTGGCTCATAATTATTGGATTGACTATGCTAGGTGGTGTAGTAAGGGATAATTAATACATTTAATCATACCTTAACCTAATCAAAATATAAAATTGGATCTAATCACTTAAAATTGAACAAAAATAATAAACACATGTGGGAATGTGTTAGGAATAGCAACTCACCTCAAATTTCTCAAATTGAAATCAAACATAAACATAAAAAATGAAATAAAAATCACAAAGACAAACTTTGATTTACTTTAAACATGCTTATCTCATAAGATTATCTTTAGGAATTAATTAAAGGTGAATGTGTTTACATGCTTTCATTACTTTAGTTCTTTCTCAACATGCTAAATATGTGTTTCATGTGATTTCATACATTCATGCTTTTCAAAAAAATTTGAATTAAAATGAAAATATTTCCTTTATGTCAAATTGCATGTGTTTGCTAAACTAAGAATATGAATATCTATTTTAAATTCAAATTATTTTGAAAATCTATGAATCAATTATCAAAACTAAAAGTATTACTTATGTCTTACTTATAAGCTTGCATGTAGAATATGATGATGTGCTTAGTATAATTTTCCTTATTCTCTTCTTTGGTATAGTTTTGAATAGGATTTGGCAAAGTATAGTTCATTTAAAAGAACACAACACTTGCCTAAATTCCATTTCTTATTCATTCCTATGCTATGACTCAAGAAGGATATCTATACTTACACATATAAATTGCATAAACAAACCAACATAAAATAAATACAAGTTTTTGCATCTTTCTTTTCCATTCTTTTCTTTTGTACACATGCATGTATTTAAGGAAAGTGATATATTAGTCTGGACAACCCGGTTGCAAGACTTTAAGTAGTCCTAAGTAGGTCTTGTACTTTACACCCCTGGTTAACAATGGTGTTGTACTCACTTATGCATTTCCTACTTTCATGTGCATGTGAAAATTGGATAAGAACCCCTTTTCTAAATGAAAATCATGCATCATAAATTCAAATTTTTTAAGTAAACATTACTTAGCATGCATCATAAAGTGTGCTAAACATTCCTATTTGCATGTATAGATATGCTTAGGACTCATTCATATGCATGTTATACATGTTGGGAATGAATTTGGTTCACTTTATTTAATCTTCAAATGCTTTCTTTTGAATAGGTTTGTTTAGAGTTTATCTAAACTTAAAATTAATTAAAACACATAATAATACATTCACTAAACTAAGCTTGAACCCACTTTAGAAATTACTTAGGTTAGGGAAGAAAGAAGTTCTCTTCTTTCCCTCTCTTTACAAATTAGTAATTAATTCTAGATTCACTTGAACATAATCAAAATATAATATAAAATCAACCCAAAATAACTAAACCACTTAAATGAAACCACCTTCTAAGTTGAATATCTTCACACTTAGAAAATTCTAACTTAAAACTTAGCTAAGCATACCTAAACCAAAGCACACACATTAGGCTAAGTCACCACTTCTAACTTTAGGTTAGGCGGTGCATGGTTTGATGCTTACTTTTTATTTTGTGATATATGTTTTAGTCGGATATTAGGGTGTATGATCATGAAATAAAAGGTAGATGATTTAGTCTAATTATTATTTTGGGATTGTGCTTAAGGACTATCATAAATAAAAATATAAATGCTTTTATTATGCGGTGCTTATACCCTAAACATAATCCAATAGAAGTGGACTTAGTCACCCATGTGTGGGTTGTTAAGTCCAATATACATGCTTGGGATTGTATGGTATATTTTAGCTAATCTCTATTTTGCGTGTTAGTTAGATTTCCATTTTCTCTTTTTTGTAAATTTTGCAATTAGGATTTTGGAATGATTGTTATGGGGATTAGGATGAGCATTGGTCATAAGATCTTATCTTATGTACCATGTGAAGCCTTGGAGCAACCACCTTCAAACATCAAAAGAAGGAACCAAAGAAGAAAAGAAGAAGAAGAAAGAAGAAAATGAGAATGAAGAAATAATGCTTGAAGACTCCATAACAATGAATTTCTTGCTTAATTGTACTTAATTCATTTGTAATCCAAGTTGTATAAGGGTAGAGCTTCATTTTAATTTGTTTTGGGTTTTTATGGTGCCCACCACAATGGCCTCTTATTATTATTTTGTGATTAGCTTTATAAATTAATTGATGATTTCTTTAGCTTGTGCATTAAGTGGCATCATTTTTCTAGTTTAATCCTTGCTTTATGTATGGCCTGGATGTGGATTAGTCTCTTAGGAAAAAATAAATATTTTACCAAATTTAATAATTCAAGATTAAAATAAAGAACTCATAACCTCACTAAAAGCATAGGCTAAAATCAAGATAAAAGAATTAGAAACCCTTAGCTAGATGAGTATTTCTTTTATAACATCATGCACAAATGCATATTATTTTTTACTCTTGATTAGAGGGCTTCCACCTTTGTGAGAGAAACTTGGCTTAACCTTTGAGAGCCATGGTGGAAACACACCTCCTCCCTTCTGATTTTGGCCAATAATCTCATCATGCATTAGGCATATGAATCCTATTAGCTGAGTCAAAATGATTGTCCAAAAATAAAAATAAAATGAAATTTGAATTGCATTTGATTTAGGTCATTTAAAGCATACCCTTACATGATCTAGTCTCTTTAGGGAGTGAGTTTAAGACTTAGTCTCTTTCTAAATAAATAACAACCTATCTTGCATAAAGCATATGACTTTCCTACATGAATTTAAAATCATAGGAGGAATTAATTGGTAGCCACCCAGTGGTTGTAAGTCCAAGCATTGGGTGGTTCATCCTCTCTTGTGGAGGTAAACTAAATACCCATTTTTTTTGATTTAGGTCGTGCTTTTGGCACTCGCCAAAGCTCCCTTGATTTAGGTTTTGAGATTGCTTCTCCCTTTTGTGGGTCATAAGCATAAATCCTCACCTTTTAGGCATTTTCATGACCTTGTATCATAGAATTATAAGCCCTAAATTTCTAATGAAAACTCAACTCAAACAAATTAAATCAATTTAAAATGTAAAGCCCAACCATAGGATAGTTTGGGATGCTCACTAGGCTTCCTAGTATTTGTTGGTTTTCTCTAGAATAGAAAAAAAAATGACACACATAGAGTTTAAGAATATTTTATTTAGATGACCGACATTAAGGAATAAACATATTATCTCGAAAGATAAACATGCTTTCTTGTAAGGATTCAATCATTTCAATAAAAGACTCTAAGGCTAATGGGTCTTTCGTGTACGTATTCTCCCAGCTACATGAAAAGTATAACAGGTCTATTTTATCACGATCATGGTTCCCTATAAAGGTAAGCCTCTATAGTTAATTACATCTTAGGAAGTGTCTCTTCTTAAGAATTCTCTCGATTAAAGAAATAAGTGGTTATTCTAAATGCTACTAAGGTAGCTTTCAAAAGATTGATTTTGGAAATTCAATTGGGAGAGGTCCAAATTGGAGAGTTATTTTTTAAGAGTCAAATGGGAAAAAGTAGGAAATGTCTATTGATACTAGGATGCCTAGTAGACATTCCATCTATCTTATGATTGGGCTTCAAATTTGGGATTTAATTTTTAGAATTCAAGTTATCTTTTCTTAGAAATCTAGGACTTAGATTTTAGCGACACACTACGATTCCTAGGGTTGAAGACTTATTCCAAAAGATGCTTCAAAACCTAGTGCATGCTCTTGACACATGTTAGATGCTGACCTAGTTCTATTCTTGGGAATCATTGGTCATTCTCTTCACTTGAAGGAACTAACCTATCTTTGACTCTTCGGACTTACAACGCCGGAGAAGGGCTAACACCTAAATGCATATTAAAACCATGAGGCTAAGTCATATGAATGCAAGATGGTTTGCTTGCTTTTAGGAAAGAAATTTATGAACCTAGACTTACTCTAATCCCTAAGATCATATAAGGTATGAAGATGTACCTTAATGCATATTTTTCAAATTTTATAATTTTGACTCGATTCATTTAGGTCATAGGTACAATTTATATATGCATGCAATTAGAAAAGATTATGGGCCAAATCGAATAGAAGAAGGTGTACTTCCATCATAGGCTCTTAAAGGTCAAGCTCTTCTCAAGGATGGAAGTCCTACATTACAGAGTGAAACAATATGATTATGCATGATATTAAAACATCCATTGCTACATATTTTATCTTGCTTTAATACCTAGCTTTTATATGAAGATTATGAGTTGTATTTATTTTATGTTTCAATTGATTTAGTTGGGTAGAAAATTTAGTTTATCCTATGAGCACGCCCAAGCAAACATCACAAAGACAACATATAAAAAACCTTTATCTATTGCGCACCAAAATAAATCAAATTAAAATTATATAAGAATAATGGTACCAAAATACACCCGAAGAAAGAAAAATAGCAATGAGTTCTGCCTTATACAACCCTAGAACTACAAGTTAGATCTATGGGTCTTCTTTCTAAAGTCTCCTTCTTCAGGACATCCATCTGCTCCACAGAGGATGACCGCACCATCTCTGGTTGGGTCAACCTAATCCTAGACCCCATAGATCCTAACCTAATTCTAAGCTCAAATTTACATTTAAAATTTAAAAGAAATTAAGCTCAAAACATATGTTAGGAAATACACACAAAGACAGTTTTATATTTCACAAACATACGCTTAGCATTAGTTGCTTGCCCAAGCCCCTATCCTATGGACTATGTTAAGGGATTTTAGCACCTATAAGCAAATACAATTTTATGATTTATTTATTACACGATCCCTTTAACACTGCATAAAAATGTCAAAATCTAGAACGCCCTAACATCCAATCTAATAAACAAGCAGTATCTCTAAAGCACACACACATGCATGTGAAGCAACACAACATATCACAGAGATTAAAAGAAAATCAGAGATCTAACCTAGATCTAGGGTTTGTGACCCAAGTAATCTAGTGTGTGTAAATGGGGTTTATGTGTTTCCTAGCCTTTAAGTTTAAGTTTGAAATTTCAAGTTTGAATTAGTTTAATTTTTTTTTACCATTGGTTGGTTTCAATTCAAATGACTTAATGATTTAATTCCCATTTTATGTTCATTTTATTTGGTTAAAGTTGTATAGGTTTTCAAGAATGAAGAATGGAATGATTCCATTTTGGATGGAGCTCTTTCCATTCAACATCCTAAATCTAATGAAGTTTTCAAAAGTCTAACTAAAATCTTAAGTATTTTAATTAATCATTTTGATTTTATTTATGTTTGGATTTGATTTATGTTATTTCATTTGTTTGAATTGCTTTATTTGATTTATTTCATTTTGAATTAAGTTATATGGATTTCATTTGATTTGGCTTATGTTAATTTAAAGAGTTTGATTTAAGTTTGATTTCATTCAATTTAACTTAAGATATTAAATCATGGATTTGTAAGCTTAAGGTTTAAATTTATTAATATGAATTAATACCTTAGGTTTGTTCATAGATTATTCTAAATCTAATTTAATTAACCTAGGTTTTAGATTCATTATTTAAATTCATTAAGGATGAGTGGTTTCATTAAACTTAACTTAAGTTGTTTAATTATGTTTGAATTTCATGGATTAATTTTGATATTGAAAATTCTTTGACTTGAAGAAATTACCCTAAGTATTTCAAGTTTATTTTAGATTAGTTCAATTTATTTGTTGATTCAATGAATTAATGATTCTTCTTAATTATTATTTAATTCATATTGACCTAGAGATTTGGAAAATCAAGAATTCCAAATTTATAGACCAATTGGGTTTGAGATAATTATGGCAAGTGGGGTTACATGCCAATTTTATGTTTCTAAAGTTTCAACTTGATTAGAGATGTAATATGGTATAATTAAGGTTTTAATTATTTCATCAAAACTTCAATTAAGCCTAATTTATTAAGATTCATTAAGAGATTTTATTTATTCTTCACAAAATACCTTTCCAATGAGTGGTTTATTTTTGGTTAACTAGTTGATTTATTATGATTTAATAAAGTTCAATTATTTAATTGAATTATTTAATTCTTTTAATTACCTAATTGAGTTAATTAGTGATCTATTAGGTTCATATAGGTTTGATTAGGTTTAATTAATATTTTTGATGTTCATTAATATTTATTATGTTGATTTAAGGTTACTAGATTAAAGTTTTCTAATTATTTCATTAAAGGGTAATTAATTTAATTAATTTAAAGGTTAAACACATGAAATTACAATTTCCTTGAATTAGAGAATTAAATCCCCAAAAAATTTACCTAAGGTGTATTTTATGCTTAATTTCATTTCTCCAAAGTTTCACATTAATTGGATTATTAATTTGATAGTAATTATGGTTTAATATTTTTAATTAAACCCAAATTAAGGAAAAGTACCAAATAAAAATTAAGATTTTAATTTTATGGATTCCTCTCATCAAGACAAATCCATAGAGCTTTTATTTGTAATTATCTAAGTTTTCTTTGATTTTATATGATGTTTTAAAGTTTCTATGATATTTAAATAATTTTAAAATATTTTAACAAATCTTAACGATTTTAAGTGGGAGGGTCCCACGCGGAGTTGAAATGAGGGATCATTTACGACCGTGATCAAAGATCGGATGGTCGATCATCCGGTCCCGCGGTGATCCGCATGTCACGGACGCTGGTCGCGGTCACGCTGCGATGAAAATGCATGTCGACGCAAAAATGTGGGACGACGATCCACGATTGATGGTCGATTGCCACCATCCTTAAGGAAATCAAAGTGTTTACTAGATCGTCCATCCAAATAGAAGGATCGGTCGGGGACCTTCTTCTAAACGACAAAACCGATTGTCGTTGATGGTTTTGCCAACCCGGATCAATGGTGAATTATGCCTCGATTTCAATCCCAAAATGAGATCAATTGAGATCAATCTATTTAGATCCATTTGGCATTCCAAATTTCTTTGAAAAAGCCCAAAATTGAAAGCTTGAAGAAAATAGGGAGGACGCCAATGGAAAACTGATTCGATCTCCATGGGAGGTTGATTCCATAAGATTTAGATCAATGCAATGAGATTGTGGCAGCATTTGGCGCTTGTCTCTCATGGTTTGTCCTGACTGACTCAAAGTATGATGTGGCCTTGGTGGTTCTCGACCTTCTGAAATGATTCAAGTAAGGGCTCAAATTGGATCTCCTCAAGCCCTAGAACATTTGTGTGTCTTCAATTTGGGGTGAAATTCTCCATTTGATTTTACCATTAAAGGGTGCTTGATTTTGGCATGAACTGCTTGCCTATGACAAGGTGGCCGGGGAAAGGTATGGGATCAACTCCCTTTCCTTGTGAACTTAATGGGATGTTCACCTCAAAGGGAAGGAGCTTCCTTGCAAGATTTCCATGCAACACTTCTTTTCTTCTTCTTTTTCATTTTCTTCTTCCCTTCTTATCTCTCTCTCTCTCTTTGGTTAAGCTTTATGCAAGCTTTTTAGAGGTTTGCCTTGGCCTTGAATACCACCTCTTAAGAGGTGGATTTTATCTTGGAGTGCATGAGATGGGGAACAAAGGATTTTTTGCATGGGGAATTTGTTTAGCTTTTATTATTTCCATGCAATATGGCATTATTATCTTAGTTTGGATTAAATTATATGCCCAAATTAGTCTCAAAATAGATTTGAGATTAGATTTAATTCCATTTGAATTTTCTTAGGAATTTAAATAATCAAATGCTTTATGCAAAGTATTTAGATTTAATTTTACCCTTTGAATTTAGTTTTTTTAAAACCATAATGCAATTGATGATCAATTACATGATTTGATTTAAACCATTTTATTTGAATTGATTTTAAATTTGATTTCATTTTAACTCATTTGGCTTATGATTTCAAATGAGTTCAAATGATCAATTTAAATTCAAATGAAATGGATTTTCTTTATTCATTTTAATTTGGTTTTAATTTGTTTTATTTGAGTTAATCCAAATTGAAAATTTTGGATTGATTCTACATATAGGTTAGAATAAACTCAAAAGATTTTCTAGGACACTAGGTGAGGTGTCTAAACATTGAATTAAGAAAATCCTATTTGAGATTAGATCTCTTAAATTCTAAATTAATCTTATCCAAAATGAGGTCAAGATCTTAAGCATCCCCTACTTTCTTTCATTTGGCTTAGATAAGAACTCCCCTCTTGATCGATCCCACTTAACTTTCCAAAAATAAACCAATTGATAGTTCTACCTATTGAAATCCTTAAATGATCATTTACCTTAATCAGAGTTTTCCTAAAGAATCTCTATTCCATGGATGTACTAACTATGGGGCTTGCCCTTGTAAGAAACTTAATGAACTTTAAAATAAACCCTACTTTACTTTTCCATGTGTAGGGAAGAATCTTGGTACATCATCCCATAGACCCATAAGTCCTTAGGAGTCCTTATTTAGGTGATTAGGTCCATCATTGTGGTGACTTCTATTTGAGAGATAGTACTCCTTTCCCTCAATGTCGCACTGATCACCTTAATAAGTACACTTATTCTATGTGGTGTCCATCTAAAGGAGGAAGCAATCATCATCATATTGAATTTTCTCTCTCCTTTCCTTTCTTTTCTTTTTCTCTTCATCTTTCTTTAGAGGGATGAAGATGAAGGAAAGAATTCAAGGAGGAAGAAGGGAGGAAATTGATGATGGTGAATGCCCAATTCAAAATTTTAATTTTTTTTCACCACAACGCCCTTTTGACAAGTGCAAAAAATTGGCTTGCATCTTCCTCGATAGGGAGAAGATAAAGCATTTAGATATGCCAACCTCCTTGGAAAGATGAGAGTTGAGTTAAACTTTTAGGAGGTGGTATTTCTAAGATAGCTTTGATCTTTTCTAGATCTATTTTATTCCTTGACAAACAAACTCAAGGAATTTCAAGCCACAATGCACACTTCAAGGGGATTCATTTTGATGTTAAATTGTCATAACCGCTCAAAACTCTCAAGTCAAAGAGATAGTCTTCTTTTCCTTTACTTTTACTACTAGATCATCAACTTAGCACTCAACTTGATGATGGATGAGTTCGTTGAAGATGAGTCATTACCCGTTGGTATGTGGCACTTTTTAAGGCAAAGCCATGACCTTATAACAATAGATGACGGGTTTGAAAAAGTAGTGTTTCTTTCATCCTTGAGGGCTATCTTGATTTGGTTGTAGCCGGATGACCCATCCATGAAGGAGAAAACTCATGAGATGCAGTGATGTCCACCATTAATTAGTATAGGAAGAGAAACTCATCCTTAACATACCTTGTTTAAGTCCCTAAAATTGACGATATGCAAATTTGGTCATTTTCTTCTTAAGGGATGACATCGCTAACAAAGTATGGTACTTTTCTTCCTTGATGAAACTAGCATCGATCAATTTCTTGACTTCAAAATGACCTATTGTTCAATTTCTAATTACATGCCTAGGAGCTTGCTTGATAGGGTTAGCGTAGGTCTATTGCTAGTTTATGGACTACGGAGATAATCCATCTCTTCATAGCTCCATGCAAATCCTTAAACTTAATTAATAGCCTAACTAAGTCATTGGTTTCTTCTTCATTCGAACAAACTAATGTATGTTGGGCGTGGATTTTCTTCCATCCCGAGGTTGATTTCTTTAAGCTTGTCAATTATTGAATGAATCTCCTCTTCAAATTATGATGGTGCATCTTTGATTTGGAGATCATCCGGATCATCTAAAGTTTCTAAACCATATCCTCAAAGAGCTAGTGGTGTGAAAAGAACCTATCGACTCAGATGGTTGGTAACAAGAATCATCATCATCAGACCCATATCAATCAGTCCTGATTGATTGTATCCCCGCTCTATTATTCCATAACTTCTCAAAGTACTCGACCTATGCTTAGACCATGTGTAAGGAATCAAACCTTCTTTGCAAGATTAAGAACACAAGGGTACCAATCAAAAGGTAATTCCATTAATTCTTTATTTGAATTATTCTCAAGGCCTACATAAGTTTTGGACTTGAGGATGATGATCCCAATAAGAATCTCTTGACAGGAAGACGGGGCTTCCTCAACTACTAAACCTTCAACTTTTGAGAGGAAAGTGATTAGAAAGGTCCTAACTACGATAGTTTCACTTACACTTTATTTGAATACATTCATGCTTTGCTTGGAGGCTCTTTGTCATAGTGTCACCTCTAATGAAACTTGGTGAGTATGCTAATCACATTAGACTCATCCTCTAGATTCCAAGTCATGTGAATAGGTACTCTACTAACATAACCCCTCATTGGTGGCCAAGTGGGTCAGAACGCCTCATGTCTACTATGCCTTTGGTGGAGGTCAGTCATCCACCCACATGTCCATATGATGGAATGAACTGGGTGGAATGTGATAAGACTCTACTTTCCCTTGGTATCCTTTTCTCGTTCACTTATATTTTCATTTTTCTTTTATTTCACTTTCTCCTTTTCTTTTCTTTTGTTTCTTTTCTTTTGCATTCAATTTTGACCAAGTTTTCAAGAAAAGGTGTTTTGAGGAAGATAGTAGGTCGCATCCTCATATATCTCAACCTCTTTGACTAAAATGCCTTTTCATCACCTTTGACATAGATTCAATCCCATTCTTCGAACTTGATGCACCGATGGAGAGAGAGGATGGAATCATCTTATTTGATGTATCCACCGCAAAGTGATGAATGAAGTATTAGAATTAATGATATATACTTTGCTTCAGCCTTCCATCACCTATCTCCAAAGGTAACACTATAGAACCTAAAGCCCTCTCACCTTATTCATTGAAGCCTCTCAACATCATTGATCTCCTCAGTGTGAAGATGTCAATTCTCAAATAAATAGTTTTTTTAGATTCATAATGTTCACTGCACCTAGATCAACAAAACAGAAAGTCTAAATATGCCCATGTCCAATATGAGGGACAGGTGCTCCATGTCCCCAGAAGAAGGTCCTCATCTATGAAAGTGACTGGGCTTCAAAATAATGTGCCTCATCTATAATAATGCCAAGCATATCTCTGGATTAAGAAGAGCCTTGATTAATGAATCTCATCTCTTTGGATAAGATAAGGGCATTATATATGCTTAACTTAGATGGCAACTTTCTTAGGTGAGAGGACATTAGTCCACTTTGGGCTGATCCTCCAGCATATCCAAGAGTGGAACACCCTGGAGGGGCTTCTGATCATATGAACTAATGACTTATTTCCCTTATCTTGAGGTGCGCCTAGGAGGTAGAACCTACCACAATGGAGGTTAACTTTGGTGATCTCTTGTGGAAGATTTTACTGAAGGCTCACCTACAACTTCTCTTATGGACCCTCAAATGATGATTCTAAGTCTATCTCAAGAGGTAAACCCATAGGATTTCGAGAATGAAAGTCTAACTCAATCAAAAAAAGGAAGATTGAGTTGTTATAATTATTATTTAGACTTGGAGTTTTCAACAAGAGTAGAATTAGACAACCCATCGGTGACATAGATGTAATTCAAACTAGCTTTATTCCTTCATTTCTTAGATTTTGAAGGAGGTACATAGTAGAATTCTAGTAAAGTAAGTGGGGTGAGAGATTTGATGCCCTCATCCATACAAGATGTCTACTATAGGAAGAGCTAGTAGAGGTGCTCGATGATGTAGTAACTACAACGGTGGACCTGGAGGTGGCTCGACGGTTGCACTACTTGGCTATCCTGCCAGCATAGACTATTGTTACAGCTCCTACCTTCCTTATGTTGTCTGGATAAGTTGCAAACCTTCCTTGATGTTGAAAGTTTGAGTTGCCTGTACCTAAAAGAAAAGTTTCTTTAATACACAATCTTCTTAAAGGTTTGGGATAAGGAGATATCTCAACCTTCTTTGGTTTTAAAGGATCAGTGTATCCTAAGGATTACCTTAATGGAACTAGATGGTTGTTCCATAAGGTATTCCTTTGGATAATTATGGTGCCTAAGCTATGTTCAAGTCAATCCTTAAATATAAAGCAATCCTCAAAACATGACCTAGCATGCTATGGTAGGGAAATAGTTAGGATCATTGCTTTTTCCACTTCCTTCGATCTTCTAGGTTAGTTGAAAATCAAGTTTATTTAAGAGGTTTTAAAGATTTTTCCGCTTATCTCCCTTTAAATGAATATGGTTTGTTTAGTTTTTCCATAAGAGTGGGTGGACCATAGCTACGGCGGTATGTACCTGCTATGGATATGGTAGGAGGAGGTTGTGAGGGCCATGGAGGCACCAGCAGGATGGCCCTGGTGGAGGGAGGTGGAAGTGATGTGGAGCTCGAGGTCGCTCATACTACTCTCCGCTTCCCCTTGTCTACTACTATCATGCTTCTTCTCATAAGCTTTTTTGTGGCTTGGCTTTATTGATTGATCCGAAAAGGCAAATATTTGGCTTCTCCTTGTTAGTCAGCCTTGTTGATTAGCTTCTCAAATGTCTTGATGGTAAAATCTTTGAATATGAAGACCCATGAATATTCTTCAATAGAATGTCAATAACGTGCTATTCAAATAGTTGTGGTTTGTATTTCATACTCAAATTGTGTCATTTGAGAATATAATCAATGAGGGACTCACTAAGGTATTGTTGAGCCACAATGATATTACCTATAGTCATTTCAGCTCCAACAAACCTCTTAATGAAGAGTTGCTCCAACCGAAAAGTCTTCACCGAATTGTTGAAAAGTTCAACGCATCAATCAAAAGGCTATGCCTACTAAACTGACAAAAAAGTCCAAGAGTAAAGCATGCCGGCCCAACAGCTTGGCTCTAAAGCAATGTCGCCTTCCCGCCGCCATCAAAGCTCTTGAAAGAAGGTACAATATTGGATGGCATCACCCTGTGGTCTACCTTTGGAACCGATGATTCTCCTGCTTGAGCCAATGCTTCTCTCACTCATCTCAACCATAATTTTAATATCTTTTCAGCGGTATCCACTACCTTCTTATAGTCGGTGCTACCTCGCCTGAGAGGAGGTAAAGACATGCAACAACTCCTCATAGTCTAGTAGGATGCATCGGCTTGGTTCTCGCCAAAATTTTTTTGCTAGTAAGTCTTCAAGATTCTTCCCATTTTATCTATGTTCATCCTTTAATGAAGGAGGTAGGGTGAGGTGTGACCCCGACCGCTACTAGCGGATGGAGTGGTACTCTTAGGAAGATCTATAACCATGGGGGCGATCAACTCCCTTCCTCCTCAACCGCCGCTACTATCTCCATAGCTGTGGTGGTGGTAGTGATGGAATGATAACTATACTAGTTATTCCTTCTTCACCACAACTAGTAAGGTCAAGAGAGCTCTCCACCCTCGTGGCGTGAAGAGGGGAATCACTCTTTTGGATCACTAGTGGGTTCTCTTCTCACCGTGCTTCCTTCATGGCCTGGAATAGTGGATGATGGAACATACAGATGGTCATGGAGGGAAAAGGCAGGGTGGAGGCACCACCAACTCCTCCGGTGAGCTCCTCCTATGGTGGGTAGTACCCAGAGAATGCTATCAAGATGATCGATATGGGTAGCACGTTGATCAAGAGAGAGTGGGAAGTCGATGAATTTGTACCTCCATCTCTCGCCTAGTAACCAGATCGATGTATGGGCCTCCCCCCTCCCTCTAATCTCTGTCACCCACACCATGGGGAATGACCAGCATAAATCAACCTGAGCCCGACTCGATCATCCATAAGCTCGCCACAAGGCGATTGATCCGATCGGATACCTCCTCCTCACCGATGAGTCAAATGAACTAGGGTGGATGTTTAACGAAATCCTTCTAAAATTTTCATCGATGAGAGAGGGTGGAGCTTGTTTTCGTGATCAGGAAACCAGAAACTCCTCCAACTGAAATTTAACTCTGATGTATGATGCTTGATCATGCGTTCTTATTTGAGTTGAATTTTGTCAAGATGAACTAGACCCAATCTCAAAAGCATAGGAGACAATAGAATTGGGGAGCCTTCTAAGGAGGGAGAAGAGTAGAACGATTGAGGAAGGGGAATAATTAGAATTGGTATGAAGCAATCGCTATTATGAATTGATGCCTTTCTTGAAAGGATCTTTAATCGATAACTCAATGATGACCTTTTTCACCAGCTTTATGTGAGGGTGGTCCCCACATGTGATCTTTTCAAAGCCTTTACCCAAAGTGGATGATGTGGGTGAAGTCATCTTCTTTGTTTGCTTATTTATGAATCATGTGAATTTGAAAATGGAACCTTTCTCAACAAATTTGGGTATGCTAAATAAAGAATCCAAATAATTTTATTATTTTTGAAAAGATGACCTTTACATAGAAAAATTTAGGTTTGCTAAATAAAGGAACCTAATGTATTTATTTTATTTTATTTTTTGATGATTTTGAAAAGAGATTCTTTACTTAGCAAATTTGGTATGCTAAATAAAGAAATCAAATGTGTTTTATTTTTGATGATTTTGAAAAGAGGATTCTTAGCAAATTTAGGTATGCTAAGAAAATCCAAATGTATTTTGTTTTTGATGATTTTGAAAAGAGGATTCTTAGCAAATTTGTATGCTAAGGAAATCCAATTATTTTGTTTTGTTGATTTTGAAAAGATGATTCTTAGCAAATTTAGGTAAGGAAATCAAATTGTTTTGATTTATTTTTTTTTTTTATTTTTTTTTTTTTGAAAGAGAGGATCTTCATTTAGCAAATTTGGGTATGCTAAATGAAAGATCCAAATGTTATTTTTTTATTTTGAAAGAGAGATCTTCATTTAGAAATTTGGGTATGCTAAATGAAATATCCACATGTTGTTTTGATTTTTGATTTTTTGATTTTTTGAAAAAGAGGATCTTCACTTAGCAAATTTGGGCAAGTTAAAGATCCAAATGTTATTTTAATTTTGAAAATATGATTAATTTTAATTTTGAAAAGATGTTTATTAATTTTATTTTTGAAAATATATTTATTGATTTGATTTTTTTGAAAATATGATTGTTGATTTTTTTAAATGAAATCTTCATTCAATAAATTGAATGAAGATGTTCATTGCTTTTGAAGATATGATTATGCTTTTATTATTATTATTATTATTATTATTATTATTATTATATTTGAAATGAAATTCAATAAATTGAATGATGATGTTCATTTATGTTTTTGAAAATATGATGAAATTGATTCAACAATTGAATGAAGATGTTCATTTGTGCTTTTGATATGATTGTTATTTTGAATGAAATCTTCATTCAACAAATTGAATGAAGATGTTCGTTTTCTTTTGAAAATATGATTGTTGATTTTATTTTTGGAAAGATTTATTGATTTTCTTTTTCAAAAGATGATTGTTCATTTTATTTGAATGAAATCTTCATTCAATAAATTGAATGAAGATGTTCATTTGTGCTTTTGAAAATATGATTTTGGATTTTATTTTTTGAAAGATGATGATTGTGATTTTTTTGAAAATGAAATCTTTTGTGAAATTCAAAAATGAAGATGTTCATTTGTGCTTTTTTTGAAAATATGATTTTGGATTTTATTTTGAAATATGATTGTTGATTTTTTTTGAAAATGAAATCTTCATTCAATAAATTGAATGAAGATATTCATTTGTGCTTTTGAAAAATATGATTTTGATTTATTTTTTTTGAAAAGAGATGATTGTTGAATTTTATTTTGAAAATGAAATCTCCATTCAACAAATTAGATAAAAGATGTTCATTTGTGATTTTGAAAATATGATTTTAAATTTTATTTTGAAAAGATCTTATAAATAAAGAATCATGAAGAAGATTATTATGAGGATTTATGAAAAAAAACAATTTGTGAAATATTTTTTATTATGTGTTTTTGAAAATTTATTTTTGGTAAAAGGATTTATTTATTTTTTTTTTTTAATCTTACCATAAAAGAAGAAGAAATCTTTAAGACAAAAATTTTATTTTCACCTATTGTAACCCAAGAGATTTCAAGATTCAATGGGTGGGGATCCAAAATAAAGGATGTCTTGAGAATGGAGAATAAATGGAACAAAAAGAAATATGATTCAAAAAAATAAAACAAGGGATATTTAGATAATGCATTCCAAAGATGAGAGGACCATTAATTAATCCCAAAAAGATATGTAAATTTTTTTTTTGATTTAAATTTTTCTCAAGAGAAAAGAAATAAATGAAGAACCAAAATATTTTTTTTAATATCAAGATGGGAGAGAGTTTATTGAGGATAAGTAGGGAAGGAAGATTAGGAAAGAGATAGCATCCCATCCCAAGTAGCTTTATTGAAAAATTTATTTGAGTTGAATTTTATTAGAGATCTTTACACATAAAAAAAGTAAATGCAAGAAATTTAAACCAAAGTCTCAAGGCCAAGGCACTTAAATCTAAGGCAAAAAAATGGGCATTTGATTTACCTCCACAAGAGGATAAACCAATGTTGGACTTACAACCTCCGGGGTGGCAACTAACTCCTCCTATAATTTTAAATACATGTAAAAGTCATATGCTTCGCAAGATAGCTAAGATGTTTATTTAGAAAGAGACTAAGTCCTTAAACACACTTCTAAGAGACTAGATCATGTAGAGCATAAATAATGACTTAAATCCAATGCACATTTTATTATGTTTTATTTTCATTTTTGGATAATCAATTAGACACACTTTAGGATTCATATGCCTAATGCATGAGAAATTAGATTATGGGCCAAAATCAAAAAAATGGATGTTTCCACCATAGCTCTCAAAGGTCAAGCGAGTTCTCTAGCAAAGGTGGAATCCCTCCATAATAAGAGTGAAATAAGATGCTTTTTTATGCATGATGTGAAAACATACAACATCTAGCTAAGGGTTGCTAAATCTTTTATCTTGATTTAAAATCTAGGCTGTGAGTTATGAGTTGTTTAATTTTAGTTTTAAGTTGATTAGTTGGATAGAAAATTTATTTTTTCTAAGAGTCTAATCGTCAAGCCATACATCAAAGTAAGGAAGAAACTAGGAAAATATTTCATCTTAATGCAAACATCAAATAATTTATAAAGCTAGCAAAAGAATAAGAGGCCTTTTGTGGTCGCTCCATCACACAAACCCAAAACAAATTGGTAGCCAAGCTCTACCCTTATACAACCCGGATTACAAATAAATTAATTACAATCAAGAAGTAATTCATGTTATGGGGTCTTCATTCTTCATTTCTTTCTTTCTTTTCTTCTTTTCTTTCTTCTTTCTTCTTTTCTTCTTTTTTCTTTCTTCTTTCTTCCTTTGGTTGGTTAGAATGTGGTTGCAAAGGCTTCACATGGTACATAAGACATAGTATTATGACCAATTTTCATCCTTCCCATAACAATCATTCCAAATCCTAATTGCAAAATTACATGAAAATGGGAAAAAGAAAATCTAACTAAAACATGCAAAATAGAGATTAGCTAAACAAATCACACAATCCCAAGCATGTAGAATAAATTGGACTTAGCACCCTACACATGGATAACTAAGTCCACTTGGCCTATTTTGGATTATGCTTAGGGTATAAGCAACCCGCACAAAAGCATTTATATTTTTATTATAGACCCCTTAAGCAATTCACAGAAGATAATGATTAGACAAAAGATAGTCTTACCATTCAATACATACACCCTAACATCCACTAAAATATCACATCATAAAACAAAAGCAAACATCAAATCAATGCCTAACATAGACCAAATGGTGACTTAGCCTAATGTGTATCATTTAAGGTTTGTGTGGTATGTCTTAGCTAGCTTTAAGAATTTTCTAAGTGTGGACGGTTCAAATTAGAGGATGGTTTCACTTAAGTGATTTAGTTAATTTGGTTAATTTTATTTCATGATTTAATTTGGTTTGAATGAACCTACAATTACTATAAGAAGAGAGGAAAAGAGAAGAGGATTTCTCTTTCCTCCCTACCTTAAGCAATTTCTAAAGTATATTCATTAAATTCTTTTTATTTTAGTGAATTTGTTATTATGTTTTTTCAATTAATCCTAGATTTTTTTTTAAATAAAATTATTCAAAGAGAAAGGCATTTTAAGATTAAGTAAAGTGAATTACTATCACAAAACACACAATATTTTATTTCTTTCCAACATGTGTAACATGCACATGGATGAATCATAAGCATATCTATACATGCAAGTGGAAATGTTAGCACACCTTAATGAATGTTAAGAGATATTGCATAAGGAAAATTTGGAATGTTTCATGTATGCATGATTTTGTTAAGTAGAAAAGAGGGTCTTTTTTATCCATTATTCATATGCACATTTACATGTATGAAAGACATATGAGAGTGACACATTATTTTTACACTAGGGGTATAAGGTATACAAGACTACTTGGGGCTACTTAAATCGCAAACCCCTGATATCCAAATTAATATACCACTTTTCTTAAATACATGTACATGAATAGAAATGAATGGAAAAAAGAACCATGCAAAAAGTTTATGTTTGTTTTGATTTAGTTATGCAATTTACATGTAAATGTGAAGGTCCTCTTAAAGGATAATATAGGAATGAATAGGAATGGATTTAAGCAAGTGTTGTGATCTTTACAAATCCTATTCAATACTATGTTAAAAGAGAAGAGAAGAAAAAGTCACATAATGCACATTTTATTATACTCACATGCAAGCTTATAAGTAATTATAAGTAGCATACCTTTCATTTGTAATGTTTGATTTATACCTTTTGCAAATAATTTTGGATTTAGTAGTGATAATAGCCATTCATATTCTTACTTTAGCCAAAATATGCAATTTGACATAAAGGAAACATTTCATTTTAATTTAATTTTTTAAAATACATGAATGCATGATTTTTATATGACATACACATTTAGCATGCTATAAAAAAAAATAAACATGTAATTTCATTCACCTTAATTAATTCCTAAAGATAATCCTATGGAATAAGATCATTTAAAGTGAATTAAATTGTTTAAGGAGATTTTTAGTTTTGTTTTGAGTTTGATTAAAATTTAGAAAATGAGAAAAGGTTTGCTGGTCCTAACCCATCTCCCACATGTGTGTGTTATTTTAGTTTAATTTTTAGAACCATTAGATTGATTTTATTTTGTTTAGGTTAAGGTGTAAATTAAGTTCATTAATTACCTTACCTTTTTAACATAATTATTCAAACAATTATGAGCAAACATATGACATGCAACCACATTGAATTTAAATCAGAATGCACCCTTAGAAAGAAAGGGCCTAATATAATTGGCTCATAATTGATGACTAATTAAGCTAAGTGGTTTAAATTAAGTACTTTCATAACCCTTCCCACACATGAAGGTTGGATTTGATTTCCTTAAGCTTACTTAGGTCATTGAACACTAAAGTATCTACCCAGCAAAGGATCGATTAAGTTCGATTGATTTTGAAAATTTGATTAAGTTGATTAAGAAGGTTATTAGTGGATTAATCCTTAGGTTTAGATTAAGGAAGAAAGGGAGTTTAGGGAATAGCTTAAGAAAATAGCCCAAAATTATTTCATAGATCTCTTGATCTCTTAAATAATCTTTAATTATCTCAAATGATTAAGCTATTACTCACATGCTTAATTACTCTATTACATTAAAAAAGTGATTAGTATTCATTAATTGATTTCCCTAATTAATCCATTAATTAATTCCAAGAAAATTAGGGAAGGCAGAGGTCATCCCCAAAACATGCTTAAGAAGTTTGAAATTAATTAATGAAGTCATTAGAGTAATTAGGGTTATTAAGATTTCAAATAAACCCAAATTAAAACCTACTATTCAAAATCACTAAAACAATTTTATATTATTTCTCACCAATTATCTTTAAATGAGCCCTCAATCATATTTTTTTAAATTTTTCTACATTTAGTTATGCATTTTGAAGTTTCAATGATTAAGGATAATTAAATAACCCTAATTATATAACTAATCGCCGACAACGTGGATCGCTAACGCGACACGCTTTCCACATGGCATGATGGGATTTGTCATTTAAGTTGTCACATCCTATGTCATGTTAGCCAACGGCGCTATGCATTTTCTCCCCGGATCATTCAATCAAAGATCGGATGGTCAAGATCAAGCCCGTAGTTTCTAAAGGATTAAACAGGATCTAGATCATTTATCAAGAACGCCCATCCAAAACAAGGGATGGATGGTCCATGATTCATCCTCGCCTGAAGATGGAAACCATCCATCCTCCGGCTTGATCCGAGCTCACTTGAGCTCTGATTGAACTATGATTGATCACACACCATCAAGAAGCAAGGAGAAGAAGATCTAATGACCAAGATTCAATGGGATTAACATTCCCTTCACAAAAGACCATAAAAAATTCTCCTAAGCTCGCTTTGATCCATACCTCTCCCAGGCTATCACCACTCCCAAGGTAACTTCATCTAGTGAAGAAGCCCCAATTGTGTTTGAAGGCTTGAGGTGGAGTGGATCTTCCTATTGGCCAAACTCCTCTTCAAGTGCTTGCTTTTGGTCTACCTCTTCCCCTGCCTTGCAAGCTTGGAAAAAGCTTTGGATGAACTCGACTTGGTGCCTTGAAGGTGCTTGAAGGAGGAATTGAGCAAAGTGGAATTTCCAATGAGCTCCCTATTTCATTTGAAGAAATCCAAAATGGAGAATTTAAAAAATAGCTTGTGGAAGCTTGGAAGAACTTGGAGATTACCTGAGTTCCTATGGCTCAATCAGTATGAATGCTTGGAATTCAAGTGAAATTGTGGGGAGTATATCTCCCATAGAAGGATCGGATGGTCGAGCTTCTTTTCCATTTTGATTAAATTGATCATAATGAGTGAGTTGGTTAGGCATTTTAAGCTACATGATTCTTTGGCCAGAGAGTGGAGTGGTGAAGTTTCCATGTGCTCATTTGAGTAGAGCGTGATTCCATGTGGAGAATTTACTATTGGGTGGTTAGTTGGCCTTGGGATGGGTTTGGCTGACCCAAACCCATTGGGTCATGTGCATACCACGTCTATTAGTGTTCACTTGGTCCACTAAGAGGTGCCAAGTGGCCATGAAAAGGATATGACCAAATTCCAAGTGGAATTGGACATAGGTTATCCCTTGACTTAGAGTAAAATGGTCATTTGGCTTTGTTTAATATTTGGAATAGTTAGAAATTAGGTTGTTCCAAATTTCAAGGAATTTGGAGTTGATTTGATGTCATTTGACTCATGTTGACCCATTTAGGTCAAAATGGGTCAACTTGGGTCAAGTTGATCATTGGTCAAATTGAGTCAAACAAGGGTTAGTCAAGTTCATATGACCATTTGAAATTTGGTATCATTGGTTTGGTTCAATTTGATTTGTATTTGGTTTTGGTTCATTTAAATTCATTTAGGTCAAATGGGTCAAGTTGACCAATTTGACTCATTTGACCCAATTGTTAGGTCATGGGTTGGTTTAGGTTTCATTGGTCATTTGAACTATTTTACATGTTTTGGTTTCAATCAATTTTGGTTTGATTTGATTTTGGCTTGATTTGACCTTTAGTTAAGTTGGGTTCATGGTCAATTGGGCTAGTTGGGTCTAGTTGACCAATTGAGGCTTTGGTCAAGTTCAACAAGTGATTTGGAATGAAGTTGACATATTAGTCAATCAATTTGCTTAGATCAAGATTTGACATTTTGACTTTTAGGTCAAGTTGGGTCAACTTGGGTCAAGTGGTCAATTGGACTAGGTTAGCTTAAATGATGACTTGGACAGTTCAAACATTGATCATAAAGTTTTGATCAATGGTTTCAATCAATTTGGCCTATGGTGGATTTTGGCTAGTTTAGGTTTCATTTGGGTCAAATTTTGACTTGGTCAACAGTGGGTTTGATTGGTTTGACCCAATTTGAGTGATTGATCATCTTATGATGATTTTTGATCATAATTTGAGGCTTAGATGGGCTTAGTTCAATCCAATTTGGGTAGGATTAGAATTTGGCTCAAAATATACTTTAGGTCACTTTGGGTCAAGTGAGCCTAAGTGGGTCAATTGATCAAAGCTTGAATCAAGTTTAATTGAACTCACACATGGACTTATGATTGAAATATAAATCCATTTACAAGGTTTGGGGTCAAATGGGTTTTGATTCATTTGACAATTTCAAGTTTAAAGGGTGAACATGAGTTAGATTTGGGTTTGATTTTGAATTTAGTTTTGGTTTGGTGATTGAAGTTTGTGTTTTAAATTTGGTTTCATGATTGAAGGATTGATTTAATCTGAAGAAAAATCAAGGGTTTGAATTGATTTGAGGTTGATTTGATCAAGATCAAGAATTTGACTTGAAGGGTTAGGTTGAATTTTGATTAGATTTGAGTTTTGAATTTAGTTCTGCTTTGATGATTGAAGTTTGTGTTATTTGGTTTCATGATTGAAGGATTGATTGAATCATGAAGAAAAATCAAGGGTTTGGCTTGATTTGAGTTTAATTTGAGCAAGTTCAAGAATTTGACTTGAAAGGCTTAGGTTGAATTTTGGTTGAATTTGGATTTGAGTTTTGAATTGGTTTTGATATTTCAATTTATATTTCATTTAATTTATGAATATAAATGAGAATATAAATGGGTATGAAAAATCTTGAATTTGAAGTGATTTGAATTTGATTTAGCTAAGTCCATAAGATGGAATCAAAGTGACTTAGGAAGAACTTTGATTTTGGAATTCAATCATGGGTTTCAATCATTTGGAATTGATTCATGATTTGAGAAAATACATTGGAATTGATTTAGGTTTAAAAAAATCAATTAAGTTGGAATTGATTTGAGATTTGATTTGGAAGTTGATTTGAGTTTGAAGTGGATTTAAGAAAATCAATTTAAGTTTGGAATTGATTTGCATTTTGAAATTTGATTTGGATTTGAGAAAATCAATTAAATTTGGAAATGATTTGAGTTTGAAGTTGATTTAAATTTGGTTTTGATTTGATTTTGAGTTTTACTTGAAAAGAAGGAAGTAAGGATTTAGTTCAAGCTATAAGGTAGCTAAGTTTTTCTAACACCCTAAGGCATGACATTTATGGCTAACTCTTTCTAAGTCTCTAAGGTTAGGTTGAGTGTTCACCTAATCACTAGAAGTGTCTTAAGACTAAGGAACTCTTAGTAAGGGGAATCCTATGTCTAAGATGGAGAGAGCTCATTCTAAAATGAGGACAATAGTGTCATTATTAACGGGAAGTGAGGTAATCAAATGACCTCTTTGGCTACTTAAAGCCTCATGTTCTAGATGGCCAAACTATATACCCATTTTCCTTTAAACACATGTAAATTTGTATGCATAAATCATAGAAAGAGCATTAACTTATATATAACACATACTAATCATATAGATGATTATGGAATGCATGTATCCTTGATAAAAGAAAAGGGTTCTGATTTCATAACTAAATACACACACATGTATAAGATTCATAAGCAAGTAAACCAAGTGAAAGTGAGGTAATCAAATGACTACTTAAAGCCTCGATTCTGGATGTCCATATTATATACTTGTTTTCTCAAATACATTTGGATGTATACATAAATAAGGAAGGAGAACCATGCAAAGATTGTATTTTTATTTGATAGAAATATTTCTCTTATGGATTAAAGTTATATCCAAATGATGTAGAACACATGTAAATGAAATCAAATAAGTATGTGCCACTATTAACTAAGGAAGTGAGGTAATCAAATGACCTCCTTAGGGCTACCTAAAGCCTCATATTCAGGATTTTGGACTATATAATTATTAATATTCAAATACATGTAAAATTATATGAATTAAGGAAAAGGAAGCTTTACTACATATCTAATTTATAAGCACATGAAAACCTATATATGTTCATAACTACTACCACTCTAATCAATGTAATTGATTCATAAACTTTGGAAAGTAATTTGAATTTATTAGTGATAATAGCCACATATATTATAAATTAATCCAACACATGCAAGCTTACAAAAGAAAAATCATTTAATTTTGTGGTGTTTATTTTGGGATATATGAGGATATCATGATAAGGGTGTACTTACAAAGTGATTTGAGGTATGATGTACCATCTTGAAAGATAGAGGCATCACCCTTCAATGGACCTAATCACATAATAAGGACTCAAGGCATGATGAGTCTTTGAATATACTGAGATTTTTCACCTACTTTACATGGATGAATAAAGTAGGATTTATTTAGACCGAAGTTCTAAAGTTTCTTATGGGGCAAGCAGAGTTAATTACATCCTAAGGAAGGTGAGTTCCTTAGAATACTCTCATTAAATAGGCATTATTCCAAAGATTTCAATGATAAGACTATCAAATTGGTTATGTTAGAAAACCAAATGGGATATATAAAAGGAGAGACTTATTATCAAGCCAAATGGAGATAAGTAGGGAATGCTCATGATACATTAGAGATAAATCAGGCATCTTGTAACCCCATGTGAAGTAGTCCTTAAACTCATAACACCTAACTAAGTCATTGGTTTCATACACTAAAACAACAACCGATGTGTGATGTGGATTATCTTGAAGTTGATTTCTTTGATTTATCGATGGTTGATTTGATCTTCTTTGAACTCATGGTGCATCCTTGACTTCAACGTCATATTTGGATCATATGAAGTTTCTAAACACACCTCATCATATGAGTTAACATGATTTGAGAAGAACCTATTAGATTCCAAATAATTGGTGATGACTAGCAATGATTGTCATCATCATTGACCCATGCATCAATCCTAGTCCTAGTCTTGATTGAGCATGTCTTTGGTTGTCATATAACCTTTCAAAGTAATCGACCTATGTTGGATTAATCTCTTCTTGCTAAATTACAAACACAAGTTACCAATCGCAATTGTATTAAATTTTTTATATGAATCATCCTTAAGTTCTACATCAACTTTCTAACTTGAGGATGATTCTCCCAAAAGAACCTCGAGTTTTCCCATTGTGGATGACTTAGGGTTTAAAATAAACCCAACTTTCTAGGAAGAAAGTGAGATTATAGTAAGGTTCCCAACCGAGTCATGCTTCATGCACTTGGATATATTTATGCTTTGCTTTGGAGCTCGATCTTCATCACCCCATGCTCAAATGTCACCACAAAAGGGATCTGCTACTAAGAAGAACTTGTTGAAAAACCACATAAGACTCATCCTCAACTAGATTCTAAGTCTATGTGGATAGAAGGTGTACCTGGCTAGGAATTGGTGTGGCCAATGGAGGCTTTCCACCTCAAGTCAATTATCCTTGTCTCTGCCTAGTGGAGTGGGTCATCCTACCTATATGTTCAAATGGAGTAACAACTGGTGGAATCTAATATCGGCTCTATATCTTCCCCGATTCCATGTCTCGCTTCTTTTTTTCTTTCTCTTTTCTTTTCTTTTCTATTTTTCCTTTTCTTTTCTTTCTTTGTCCCTCACGAGGATCTTGACTAGATTCATGAGAATGGACTTGGTTTTAAAGAAAATAGGTTGCATCCTCATATATGATCTCATGAACTGAATGGTTTGAGATCTCCTTTGACAAGATCAATTCCACCTCTCATGAACTTCATGCAGATGTAGAGGATGGAACTTGTTCTCATGTATCCATGGTCTCCAAGCAAAGTATTGAAAGATGTATCCAAGCCTATGATATGAAACTTTTCTTCCAATCTTCTATTAATAATGAAAACACATGGAACCTAAGGCCTCTTGTTCATTGAATCTTCTCAACATCAACCTCTCATTTTAGAGTTTGGAGATGTCAATCCTCAAGTAGGCAAGGGTTCTAAACTTATAATATTGATTGATGCACCTTGGTCAACGAACTCTTGATAACCTATTTGCCAACATCTACAATGATGTAAAGAAGGTGATTATGCTTGGCCATTCTAAGCAAGTCTTCATCAAATGTAACTCCTAAGATGTCCTTTGAGTCATGCTTTCTTCAAACCACCGAGCTAAGCATATCTATGGATCAAGAAGAGCCTTGACTAGAGATTCCTTTGGATAAAATAAGGGTGTCATATATGCTTAACTTAGCGAAACTTTCTAAGATGTGCTAGGATGTTGTAATCAACTCAACTTAGTCCTCCACATATCCATGTGGAGCATCCTATGGAGGGTTAGCCACAAGAACTAATAACTTATTTACCCTTATCGAGGTGCTATCCTGAGGTAGAACTTTACCATATGTTTACTTCGGACTTCATGGAATGATGAACTTGTGAAAAGTTCTACCTTCATCGGTATACCTATAACTTTTCTATGGGATCAGTCAAATTGACTCCAAGTCAATCTCAAGAGGTGAAGATTGATTAAAAGGAAAGATCAATCAAGAGAGTGGATCAAAATGATTAGTATCATTATTATTTTCTAGACTTGGAGAGTTTCCAACAGGAATAAAATTTAGAATAGTGGACAAGATGTAAGTGCAAGCTTTCATTGATTTCTTTTGGTTGAGGTACATGATCCAACAAAATGCGGGGTGGGATTTAATGTCCTCAGCTAATGCAATGCTCTTCTGGAAGAATAGAGCTAGTGGAGGAAGAGAAGTTGCTACAACTGGATGGAGGCCGGACTGGATGGTGGTTGTGCTCAACTATCATGAGCAAGTAAGGTGGATCTCTTGCTTCGTTGGGTTGTCACCTTCAAGTTATCTTTGGCAACTTGCAAACCTTCTTTAATGTTGAGATTTGAGTGCCTCAGCACTGTAGAGAGAGTTTCTTAATTTAGAAACTACTTTTTTAGAGGTTTGGGATAAAGCAATATCCCAACCTTCTTTTATCTTAAGAGCTACATGGCATCCCTTTCCTTTGATTGCTTGTTGTTGCTTGATTTTATCTTTTGATCTTGAGTTAGAGCCCACATTTTAATAATTTTGGTTATGTTGAATGGGGTTCAAATTGCGTGGAGAGATTTGTAGAATTGGAGGAGAAGCTTTTGCCTTGATGTTGACTTGAATTGTTGATTTTGATTTGTCCTTTTTTATAATTAGAACCTCATTTAACAAATTTAGGTATGCTAAATGGGGTTCTATTAGAGATTTTATATGAGGAGAGACTTTTCCATATGATTTTGATTTAGAACCCAAATCAACCAATTTAAGTAGGTTGTTTCAAATATTTGGAGAGACCTTTGAAGATATTTGTATTGTATGTCTTGTTTGAAAATTTTGATTCAGAAAATCTTTACTTAGCAAATTTAAATATGCTAGAAAAGTTTTGATTGTTTGTTTAAAAATTTTGTGAAAATATCTTTGCTTGTGATGGTTGTTTGTTATGTGTGATATATGTTAATTTGATTTGAAAGTATTCTTACTTAACAAATTTGGTATGTTAAGTAGAGAAGGCCAAATGTGTTTGATGTATATGTTGATTTGAAAATGAGGCTCTTACTTAACAAATTTGGTATGTTAAGTAGAGCCAAATGTGATTTGATTTATTTTTGAAAATGAGACTCACATAACAAATTTGGTATGTTAAGTGGAAGCCAAATGTGATTTGATTTGTGTTTGAAAATGAGACTCTCACTTAATAAATTTGGTATGTTAAGTGGAAGCCAAATTTGATTTGATTTGTGTATATTTTGATTTGAAAATGAGGGTCTTACTTAACAAATTTGTATGTTAAGTAGAAGTCAAATGTATTATGATTTGAAAATTGAGCTCTTACTTAACAAATTGGTATGTTAAGTAGGAGTCAAGTGTATTTATGATTTGAAAATGAGGCTCTTACTTAACAAATTTGATATGTTAAGTAGAAGTCAAGTGTATTGTGATTTGAAAATGAGACTCTTAACAAATTTGGTATGTTAAGTAGTAGTCAAATGTATTATGATTTGAAAATGAGGCTCTTACTTAATAAATTTGGTATGTTAAGTAGAGTCAAGTGTATTTATAGCTTCTAAAAATGAGACTCTTTCTTAACAAATTTGGTATGTTAAGTAGGAGTCAATTATGATTTGAAAATCTCTTACTTAACAAATTTGGTATGTTAAGTAGAGTCATGTATTTATTTTTTGAAAATGAGACTTTAATAAATTTGGCATTTAAGTAGGAGTCAAATTATAATTTGAAAATGGGGCTCTTAATTAACAAATTTAGTATGTTAAGTAGGAGTCAAGTGTGTTTATGATTTAAAAATGAGACTCTTACTTAACAAATTTGATATGTTAAGTAGGAGTCAAGTGTATTGTGATTTGAAAATGAGATTCTTACTTAACAAATTTGGTATGTAAGTAGGAGTCAAGTGTATTATAATTTAAAAATGGGGCTCTTACTTGATAAATTTGGTATGTTAGGTATGAGTGAAGTATTTATGGCTTTTGAAAATGAGACTCTTACTTAACAAATTTGGTATGTTAAGTAGAGTCAAGTGTATTTATCATTTTGAAAAGGAAATCTATTTAACAAATTTAGGTATGTTAAATAGAATTCATTTTATTTTGTGATTTTTTTTTGAAAATGGGACTCACATTTGACAAATTTGGGTATGTCAAATGGAGTCCAAATGTGTTTTGTTGTTCATGATTTTGGAAAATAAAATTTTTATTTGACAAATGCAAGTGTGTTAAATAGAATTCAATTTATTTTGCTTTTCCAAAGAAAAGGGAACTCTATTTGAAAATTTGGATTGTCAAAATGAAAGTTCAACTATATCTTGATTTTGTGTGTGCTTTCTTGATTTTTTTTAAAAGAGGGAAGCTCAAATTCTATCATATATGGAATATGCTAAGTGGAGTTACAATTTTATGTTATGATCTTATTTGAAAATAGAATCTTCATTCAAAAAAATTTGGGTATGTTGAATGAAGATGGCATTTGCAAAAGTGTGCTTTTGAAAGGGATTTTAAAAGTTTTTTATTTTTTATTTTGAAAAGAACCTCCATGTAACAATTATAATTGTTAAATGAGGTTTAGTTATATGAATTTTATGCTTTTGGAAATTTTGAAAATTTCTTGTGAATTTTGCAAAATATTTTGTTATGTGAATTTTGAAAATGTGCTTTTAGAAAGTGGTATTTTGTAAAAGAGTTTATTTTCTTAAATATAAGATGAACCTTGCCTCACCAAGCTAGTGGTAAAGAGGTTATAAATTTTAGTCATCTCCTTTTATTAGTTAATTTTATCTTTCACTTATTGGGGACCCAATAGGGGTTTCAAGACCTACAATGAGTGAGATCCTAAAACCTGAGGATGTTGGCTAACTTTGCTTAAGAATGAAATAAGCTAAGTGCCAACAAAAGAGAGATATCTTGTTGAACTCAAATGAAATGCAAGTCCACTATTCGATGCTTGGAGACAATAATTGTCTACTAGAGATGGAGAGAGGAACTATCCCTGAGTTGCCGTAAAATTTTGTGGTATTTATTTTGGGATGTGTATGGGTAGGACACCATGCATGTCTAAGGTGTACTTATTGAAGTGATCAGGTATAATATTGAGGTATGATGTACTATCTCGAAAGATAGAGGCATCACCCTTCAATGGACCTAATCACCTAATAAGAACTCTAAGGCATGATGGGTCTTCGAATATACCGAGATTTTCTCCTACTTTACATGGATGAAAAAGTAGGTTTATTTAGATGGGGTTCTAAAGTTTACTATGGGGCAAGCCTCTATAGTTAATTACATCCTAAGAAAGGTGAGTTCTTTAGAATACTCTCGATTAAAGTAGAAAATTATTGTCTCCAAAATTTAATGATAAGACTATCAATAAATTGGTTATGTTAGAAAATCAAATGGGACATATCAAAAGGAGAGACTTATTATTAAATCTAAAGGAGATGAGTAGGAATGCTCATGATACTAGAAAACCTAGTGAGCATTTTAATCTATCTTATGGTTGGGCTTTATATGTTTGAAATTGAGGAGGATTATTTATTTGAGTTGAATTTTATTAGATTGCTAGGCTTATAATCCCATAATACAAGAGAGAAATGCCTAAAGGTTAGAGGTTATTCTTGTAGCCTAAAGAAAATACCACCTCAGATCCTAAGTCTAGGGAGCTTTAGCGAGACCAAAGCACATCTTAAATCTAAGCAGAGATGGTATATATGGTTTACCTCACAAGAGAATAAAATACCCATTTAAACTTATAACCACATGGAGTGGCGCACTAACTCTTATGCTTTAAAACCATGTGGCCAAGTCATATGATTTTGTAAGATAGTTAGTTAGGTTTATTTAGAAAGAGATTAAAGTCCTTAAACCCACTCCCTAAGAGACTAGAGCATGAGTGATATGAGTAATGACTTAGTTTAATGCAAATCTTTTCAAATTTAATTTGTTTTGGATACTTCATTTTGACAAAGGCTTTGGGATTTTGTATACCTAAATGCATGTTGAAATGAGTTATGGGCCAAATCAAGAGAGAAGAGGGTGAAGCTCACGTGTATGAGTTGCTCTCATAGGTCAAGCGGTTCTCATATGTGCAAGAATGGAGGCCCTCATTTTACAAGAGTGATTCAAGATGATATACATGATATTAAGCATACAACATTCAGTTAAGGGTTGCTAAAATATTTTAATTATCTTGATTTAATGTATATGCTTTATGAGTTATGAGTTATAGTTGGGGTAGAAATTTTTTTCCTAAGAGCCTAATCGGATCCACACACATTAAATCACCATATATGAAGAAATTAGAAAAATACATGCTATTTCTATTATGTAATTAAAATGAAAACATCAAATAATTTATAAACCCAATGTAAAAGAATAACATTCTGACGATCGGGTATCAGATAACTCAAAAAAAGAAATGGGTAGAGCTCTACCCTTATACAAACTGGATTATAAAAGAGTAATTATAATTATAGACAAATAAATATTATGGGGGTCTTTTATCTTCTTTCTTCATATCTTCTCATTTCTTCATTTGGGTTTGCTTGCTCCAAAGGCATCACGGGCCTCCCAAGATAAAGCCTTCTAGACTCTCATTCTAATCCCCATAACACTAATCCTAATCCTAATGCATAATTACATTAAAAAGAGGAAAAGTAAATCTAACTACACCTACAAAACATGTGTTAGCTAAACACACCATACAACCCAAGAAGTTATATGAATAATTTGGACTTAGCACATGGGTAATTAAGTCCACTATCCTAATTTAGATTATGCTTAGGGTTAAGCAACCTACAAAGAGGGCATTTATATTTATTTTAAGCACCCCTTAAGCACAATCTTGCAGAAAATATGATTAAGCTAATTACTAACATCCATCAAGTATACACCCTAATATTCACCTACTGATAATGCATCATAAAACCAAACATACATCAAGCCATGCAGTCTAACATAAGGCTAAAAGTGGTGACTTAATTCTAAGGTGTATATGTGTTAAGGCTTGTGTGGTATGCTTTAACTAGGCTTTATTATAATTTTTAAGTGAGAAAGGATTTAATTATAAAGGATGGTTTCACTTTTAAGTGGTTTAATTGATTTGTAAGTTTTACTTAATATTTTCTTCGATTTCATTTGACTTACACTTAACAACTAAGTGTTATAAAGAGAAAAAAAAGAGGACCACCTCCTTTGTCCCTACCTTAAGCCACATCTAAAATATGTTAATTAATCAATTCTCTTTAATGAATGGCTTATTACATATTTTAATTAATCATAAATTAGGTTCACTTTAAATAATCTCATTCAATAAGAAAGGCATCTTAAGATTAATTAGAGTTAATTACTATCACATAATACATGTTTGTTCATTTCTTTACATCATATGTAGCATGCACATGATTAAATCCTAAACATATCTATGCAAGCAATATGTTTTGGCACTTAAATGTAGGATGCATGAATGATTTTCATAGAAAAGAGAATTCTCATTCATTAGCTAAATACACATTCAAATATGAAAGTTCTAACTTCTAAGCAAGTACTTGCATTATTTAGCACCAAGGGGTGAGGTAGGAACCTCCTTGGAGCTACTTAAAGTCATGCATCTAATGTCCTAGATATACAATGAAATTTAAGATAAGCAATTTTAATAGTTTTCTTGTTGTTTAAATAATCACATAATTAATTAAGATTAGGGTTAACACAGTTTTCATGTTGTTGAAAAATCATAATGATTTTAGATTATTAATTAATTAAGAAAATAATTTGGGCTAAGATAAGCAATTTTCCTAATTAACCAAGTAATAAATCTCAAAAAAAATATGGGAGGCATGAGTCATCCCATTAACCAACCTCAAAGTTTAAGATTAATTACTTGGATAATTATATAATTAATCTAATTAAATTTTAATTAAACCTAAATTAAGCCTTAATTACTATTTAAAATCAATTCAATTAATTTAAATTAATCACCTCTAAAATACCTTTAAATGAGTATTTATTAGTATTTTTATGATTTTTTATAATTTTATGATTTTTCAAAGTTTAGTTGATTTAAGTGATTTTTCATTATTTTTATAAAGTCTATTAATTTATTTTTATTAAAATAGACCATTTGAGCTTCAAAATGTAATATCTTCCAATCCTAAAATCCTTTTGACTTTCATTTTATGGTTGGTACATTTTAACTTCAATTTTAATCTTTAAAAATTTCAACTTAATCTAATGTTCATTTTGATGTAATTAATGAATTTTGATTTTCACTAAAACCTAAATTAAGCCAAAAATAGTAATTTGGGATTATAGGTTTCTTGATTCTCTCGAAATATGAATCCAACGAGCCCTTGTTCATAATTTTAGTTAAGTATTTTATTTTCTATAAATTTTTAAAATTTTAGGTGATTTAAATAATTTTAAAATAAAAAATCGAATTTCCCACTTAACACAATCAATGCAACGCGTTGACATGAAATGTAAATACGCATGTCAGCGGTTAATTGTGCAGCGGCGTGGCGTGAGTGGGAAATCGCAGGAGGAGAGTGGCCGGATCATCGGACGGTCCAAATCCACCCCAAAAATAAAAACGGAAATCTACATAAAATCAGTCGTCGATCCCATGAATCGGGATCAAATGGGTATGCTGCCAATGAAATAGTAAGCCGGGGTTTTCCAAATTTTATGAAATTGAAATGAAATCTTGTCCGAATAGGCATTTTCACGTGATTCACAGAAACTTCTATATTCATATTGGGACAAAATAAAATGAAGAATGAAAAAAAAAAAAAATTCTAAAAATCGTGCAAAAACATGTCACAAATAAAAGCATCTAAGGCTGGTTCGATTCTTGAAAATTACCTCATCGGGGATGATTTTCAACAAGATGATGATATGAGCACACTCTTAAGTGGGGAAGAAGCTTAAAATGAGCCTTGACCTTCCTTCACTTTGAAATGGTGTGTTCTCCAATTGCCGCCACTTCCTCATGAATCCACTTGATTTTGTTTGCTTTTGCTCAAAACTAAGTGAGAATGATTCTAGTTAGTTTGAGAGCTCTAATAGATGAAATGAGAGTGGGAGAATGAGAATAATGGTCTATATTTTTGTGCTTTGGTTTTGCTATTTGAATTTATATTTCATTTATGTTTGTAAGTATAAATAAAGATATAAATGATTCATGAAGAGATCAATCAAATTTGGGTTGAATTGGGTGGAGGTTTGGCTAGGTTTATGGAATTCAATCATAAGGCTTTGAGGGGATTTTGATTTTGGATTTGATTATGGGTTCTAATCATTTGGTTTGGAATTTAGATTTGGATTTGGATTTGTAAATGATTTAGGGATTGAATTGGTCTTAGAAAGTCAATTGAATTTGGATTGATTTAAATTTGGTTAAGGCTAAATCCATAGATGAAATCAAAGAGCATAGGAAGGGTTTTGATTTTGGATTTGATTATGAGTTTCAATCATTTGGTTTAGAATTTGGATTTAGATTTGGTAAATGATTGAGTTGAATTTGGGGTTTGGTTTGAAGGAAAGTATGGATTGGGTTTAGGCTATAGGATGCAAGTCTTCATAAGTCCCTTGGGCACAACCTATTCCAAGCTAACTCTTTTAAGTCTCTAGGCTTAGGTTAAGTGTTCACCTAATCACTAGAAGTATCTTAAAGTTAAGGAGCTCTTAGTGTCTATAAGAGTCCTAGATCTATGATGAGAAACTTGAGAACTCACTCTAAAAGTGAGGTCAATAATTTTATTAAATTTTGAAAATATGAATGCATGATTTCAAATATATACAATATTAACATGATTGGAAAGGAATAAGTAAACATAAATATATGATTTCATTTAATTAAATTAATTCCAAGGATAATCAAATCAAATTAAATTATTTAAAGTAAACCAAAGCTTTCTTAGTATCATTTTTAATTTCATGTTTTGATTTGAATTAAGGATGTGAGAAGAGGTTTTTATTCTAACTCATTCCCATGTTTATTAATTTATTTGGTTTAAGGAAATGTAATTAAGTTGATTTTATGGATTAATTAAGTTTTAATATGCATTAAATCCATTAATTAATCATTACCTATGTTACCTTAAATTAACTAAATAATTATGAGCCAACATGATATGCATGGAAAATAAATTTGCAATAATCCTAAGAAATGAAAGGGGCCTAATGCAATTGACTCATAATTAATAATTAATTAGCTTAAGGAACTTGGTTAGCACTTTTATGATTTTTTCACACATGTGAGTTAACCATAATTTTTTAAATGCTTTAGCTTATTAAACACCTAAAGATCTACCCTCGATTAATTAGGATTGGATACATTTTTAGATTTTATTAGGCTAATCAAGTAATTAATTAGCAAATTAATCCTTAATTAATTTCTTTTGGAAAGTGGGATGAACTTAGGAAAGAGATCAAGAAAGAGGTCTCAATCCTATTCCAAAAGTCCCTCACTTGAACATTGATTAATGAGCCCAATTAATTAATTAGTCCTTTTTCATATGATTAATTACCCCTTAATTAAATTAAGAAAGTAATTTAGTTAAATAATTTTCAAAATAATCAACTAATAAATCTCAAAAAAAAAAAGGGGGCGAGGTCATCCCCTTGAACAATCTCTCAAATTAATTAATTAGAGTAATTAAACTAAGTAATTTTTCAATTAAATCTTAATTAAGCCTTTATACTATTCAAAATTAATTAAGGATATTTTTAATAAATTCCTCTCAAATACCTTTAAAATAACTATTTATTTATATTTTTAGATTTTTCTATAATTTGTTATAATTTTACAAGTTTTAGTCATTGAAACACAATAATTAAGCCTAATTAACACTTAATCCATTCGCATGTGGCAGCGCTTTCCACATGGCACCGCGGGTTAGTTAAACATAATCTTAGTCGGGAATGGTGGCGGACATGCTTTCTAGTGCCATCTAATTTAAGATCGATGACTACGATTAATCTCTCATGGTGCTAAAGGATTAAATCGATAATTCTAATGGATCTAATCATGGCGTCCATTCTAATCACATGGAGCGGATGTTTGCGATCTATCATCACCGCGGCGAGGGGAACGTGTCGCCATTGTTGCATGATCCTCACCCGCTCATCGACTCCAAATGGATCCCACACCTTCGTGAAGGATCCAATGGGATCCAATGGCTAAGATCCGCCGATGAAAGTTTTCTTCAAAAGCTCCAACAAATTTTTCACGAGGTTGGTTTCAATAGCATACCTCATGAACTCAAGACCGGTGGCAAATCGATTGAGGAAGCTTTGTTTAGTGGAGATGAAGCTATCTTTCAGCATGAGCTCCAATTTGAGGTGGTTTGCTGGAAGGCCAATACAAGCCATAGTGGTGGTAGGTGTTGATCAAATCCACCCTTGATTATTGGGAAGCTTGGGGAATGATTCATTCTTTCTTGATTGCCTCCAATGATGGTGTGTGCAAAGTTAATTGCACTTTGGTTGAGCCTTGAGAAAATGGGAGTGAATGAGGAGTTCCCCATTTGCTTGAAAAACCAAGAATGGGAACTTGGGAGGCTTAGAACTCTCTAAGAAGCTCTTAGCATCTTGTCTTTTGGTATCTAGAATGAATTTGTGTGTTTGAGCAAAATGAGGGAGTGTACTCCGCCCTCTTGATCGGATGGCTCAGCCTAGTTTGGAATTTTTGTGATCATCCACCACCTAGGGGTGGTGTGGAGTGGATGAGTTGGATTGGTTTGGTTGGGTGAAGGTGAGGAGGTAGTTGCCAAGGAGGGTAGTGGGTGTCCTTGGTGTTTCAAGTGCTCTAATGGGAGAGGTGAGGTGATTTCACCTCCCTTGGTCACGACCCAATCACCTTTGGGTCGGTTGGGCGTCCTAGAGCCTATGTGGACCAATGAGAAGGTGTCAAGTGGAAATGGAAATGACCACTTATATGGGTGATTTATCTCATGTGATACCCTAGCCCAAGGGTAGGATGGTCATTTAAGTATTGGATTTGATTTGGATAGATTTGAAATGAGCCAAAGTAGGTTGGTCCAAATTTCAAGTCATTTGGAGTTCATTTGGTTTCATTTGGCTCAATTTGACTTATTTGAGTCAAATTGGATCAGATTAGGTTGACCAATTAGTCAAATTAGGTCAAACCAAGGGTTGAGTCAAGTTCATATGATCATTTGAGATGTATTGGTGTCATTAGTTTGGTTCAATTTGATTTAGATTTGGTTTTATTCATTTGAGTTCATTTGGGTCAAATGGGTCAAGTTGACCAATTTGACACAATTGACCAAATTGGCTTGGGTCATGGCTTGGTTTGGGTTTGGTTGATCATTTAGAATATGTTATAGGATTTGGCTGAGTTTAATTTGAATTTTACAAGATTTTAAATTAGTTTGACCCTTTAGGTCAAGTTTGGTTCAATAGGTCATCTGGGTCAGTCAATGGGTTAATTGGGCTCAATTGAGGTTTTTAAGTTCAACAATTAATTTGGAATGAACTTGAGCTATTGGTTATAATCAATTCAATTTTGATTTTGATTTGACCCATTTTGGCCATGTAAGTCAAATTGGGTCAAGAGTACTAATTGGTTAGTTTGGCTCAATTGAAGGTCAAGTCATGTTCATATTAATCAATCAATTAATTTAGCTTAGTTGCAACTTGGCTAGTTTAGGTTCATGTGGGTTAAGAAGGTTGACTTGGTTTGACCTAATTTGTGATAATTGATCAACCTGATCAACAATCATGATAGGAGGTTTAGGTAGGTTTATTTCAATCCGATTTGGGTAGGATTGAAACTTAGCTCAAATAGGTCAAATTGATCACTTTAAATCAAGTAGACCAATTGGGTTTAGTTGGCTTGATTTTGGGTTGAGTTTTATTTAGTTGAGTTTATATATGGATTTGGGATTGGTATATAAATTCAATTATAATTGATTTGGATTCAAATGGGTTTTGGTTAATTTGAATATTTCAAATCAAATGGCTAAGTTGGTTTGACTTGATTTTGGTTTAGCTTGATGATTGTAGATTTTATTTATATTTGGAAAGATAATTGAAGGGATAATTGATTTATAAGAAAATCAATTGAATTTGGCCTTTGGAATGTAAGAATTTGGCTAAGTCCATGGAGTTGGGTCATGTGGCTTAGGTTTGGATTTTGATTTAATTTGATTTAATTTTGATGATTTAAATGTATATTTCATTTATATTTGTGAAGATGATTGAAGGTATGATTGATTCATGAGAAAATCAATTTAGATTTGAAGGAAAGGCAAGCTCATCTGGATTGATTGATGGCTTAGAAGGGTTTTGATTTAATTTTATTTAGTTTGATTTAGATTTGATCATTTTAATATGGATTTAATTTATATTGGAAGATAATTGATTGAATAATTGATCCATGAGAGGATCAACTGAGTTTGATTTGATTTGAATGGGATTTTAGCTAAGTTCATGGAATTGAAAAGGACTTAGGTTTGGATTTGATTTGATTTGGATTTGAGATTTGACCTTGATTGTAAGTTTGATAGATTAAGAAGGGTTGAATGAGAAGAAAATCACTTGAGTTTGGATTGATTTGAATTTGGCTGTCTAAGTCCACAAAATAAAATCATAGGGCTTAAGTTAAACTTGAATTTGGATTTCATGGCTTCAATCATTTGACTTGAAATTTGAATTTGGATTTGGATTTGATTTAAATTTGAGGTTTGTTTTGGCTTAAGAAGATGAACATGGATTGGATATAGGGTAAGTGGATCTCCTAAGTCCTAAAGCATAGCTTAATTATATGATTAACTCTTCAAGTCTAAAGCTGTTAAGTGTTCACCTAAGTGCTAAGTGTCTTAACCAAGAAGTCCTAGTGTCTAGAAGACTCCTAAATCTAAGATGGGGAGATTGAGAACTCACTCCAAAAGTGAGGTCAATAGTCACATAATTGCCTACTATATGAGATTAATTCAATTAAAAAAACATTTATTTGGTTTGAGTATTCATTACTAGAGGTTCTTATCAAAATAACTTGTTGACTATACTCACACTTATTCTAAAAGTTATATGTAGTTTTGTAATAAGAGCCAACTTTAGGTACAACTTATCCACCATACAATCAATTATAAACAAATTTAAACTATATATTTTGTGGTTATACAATACCAATTATATGGTATGATTCTAGTCTGCTCATGAATATCTAAGGTCCAATGTATGCACATAAAACATTAGCACAACTTTCATTTTTAATTAGTTAATTTATATGTTAATTCTCTAAATATCATTTAATTATGAGCAATGAATATTTAGCCCTTATTGAAATGGCTATTTTTCCTATATTCCTCTACTTTTGAGTAAATATTATTAAAAGATGTTTAGATATATTTGTAAATCAAGTTATAAAATGCTAATTTTACTTACTTTCACCTAATTTGAGGTGATTTCTTTTAATTTAGCTAGGGACAATGCGCTTGCAACTCTACGCTTAATAGCAAACTTTCGACTTATATATTCATTTATCTTTAAATCTTCATGCCAACTTTTGTACTTATTGTTCTATTCTTCATAGATTCAATCTTGAGAGCAACATTTAAAATATAGCTTTATAAATCATCATCCAAGTTCCACTTTTAGTTGACTTTATCACAAAAATAATTACATGACACTCTTCCCAACATTAGTTTTATATTCCTTGTCAAGTCCACCAACCTCAATAGGCTATATATTCACTTCCTCAACTTGTTCTTGCTCATCCTTAACTTAAAATTAGCTTTATTATCATCAACATTCTTATCAATCTCCAACTCTATTAGAGCTATCCTTTTAGCACCAATAACATGAACAATAAACTTTGTGATATGTATCTACTCATTACTAATAGCCTTCTTAAATTCCAACTTGTTATGAGTCTTCTCTTCAACAATACTAAAGAATTTCATCTAACTTTGATGACTTTTTTTACACAAATCAATATAAAGTGAGATGCCATTGGTCATCACTTGTTATCACCCCAAATGTTATCATCCACTATCATCACCGCCACCACCGCATATCGATCTCTTTTGAACATTACATTACTTCAACATAACTCAAACCAAATATCAAAACGCAAATTCTTTAAATTGATTTACATATCCAAACAACTACAAGTATTTCAAATAGATTATATTATTTTATATTAAATTTATTTTATAATATTTTTAATCAAATAAATAGCACCTTAGTTTAAATGGATCCAACTTACCACTTTTCTAAATAATTTATTCTACATTTAATTTTTTTTCTAGTATCTTACACCTGATTTATGTCTCCAATAAAATCTTGATACATTTTCTAGACATTATTTTATCCAATACAATATATTAATATATTAGAGCAATGCCATTTATCAAATAATTTCTATTAAATTTCATGGGCACCTATAACCTTTTCTTTAAAAAATAAAACTTCAATAACTTCAATCAATACACAAATATATATTTATTATAAAGTGATATATATTGATGTATATATAAATATTGTGTATTATCGATAAGTTAATATTATATCAACACAAAGTAATACTCAATACTTCACACCAATGCAATGCATTGTATTGAGTGCAATAACATTACGTTATTGAAATTTATGTTATATTCGATTCCACATGTAATAATCTCTAAAATTTTCCAAATCTAAAAGACATTGGTAAAAATTCTCTTTTGTAAACCAAGTTGTATATCTTATGTAAGTTATTGAGCGCTTCCTAGCTTGTAATAATAGAGATTATTACGCATGAGTCCGAATGTAGAGTTATATCTAGACTCTAATAATATAAGATTACATGATTGGCTAATACATATGTGTATTATAAAAGTATGTATTGTATGTTAATATAATATTAAACGATAGTAATATACAATAATACACAACTACTTACAACCAATACATAACACTTATGACTATACATATGAATAGAATTGCAATAATTGACTGAAAATAGTAAACCTCTCGTGTACTTGGGTATAGTACCATTTATTTAGCAAAGAATTCAATTAGTGGTACAGCCATAGAGAATAGACAAAAGCATCACATGATGCAAAGTTAGTTATTAGAGTATGAATAGAAAAAAAAACTTCATCAAAATTCAGCGCATAGTAATTTTTCTTAGCTGTGTTTATTGATTTAGATAAAAGTAAACTAAAGGAAATTTAACTTTTGAGTATTTGGATAGAAAGTAACATTTTAATGCATTTGTAGTGTATTTGAAATGCATTAAAATGATCATTTTGAGATAGCCTGACGATTTTAATTTCAAATGTCAAGAAATGTTGCTATCACGGCAGCTCCACCGATCGCCAATCATCACGGCCACGGCCACCGCCGGCCACCGATCACCGCTTCCAACCACGTACCGCATCTCCACATGCCACCACCGGTACGCCCCATCGATCATCGACGCCGCCACCGCCATAATCTCAAATATATTTTACATTATATTTATTTTTAAAAAATTTCATATATTTATAAAATTTTCAACCAAATAAATTTTTAAAGTAATTTCAATATATTATATTTAATTTATTTTACGCTCTAAATTCAGTCAACAACAAAAAACAAACAAAACAAACAAATCCTTAGTTAAACTAGAGCGAGCTCCAAAACACAAACCGTCGTTCACCGACGAATCTACCTTGAAACCCAGCCAAGTTCAGCCTCCGTTCCACTGCACCTACCCTCGCCCATTTAGGAATCAATCCAAAGGCGAGCCAGTGGGGGATCCATGATACTTTCTCCATATACTCCAAATCCCTCGACCCATCATGAGATGTTTTTGAGTCCCTTCTCCGGCTTCTCCCCTCACCCTTCTCAGCGATCGCAGTCTCCAAGGGCATTCGATCCGCTTTCCAAAACTCTTTATCGTTTTGTTCAGTTAGGACTCGCGCTGCGATGGCGCCGCTTTCGACTGTTTCCACTGATAAGGAAGCGGATCAAGAGCTGAAGTATACGAATCAAGCTGTTCATCCGCAGCCACAGGTAAGAAGATCGAAGTCATCTCTCGATCTTATTGTTTGTGGTAGCTAAATTTTGCAATATTGTTACTTCGATTCGAGCAATTCGCGGTTTTGCCGTCAATAGACTTACAGATTGCGGATTGGCTTATCCGGAAGTACTCACTGATCTGGCTTTTCATACTTTTATGGTGTGATCTGTGAATATTGTTCTTGGTTTTCTGTTGTATTGTTTGCGGCGTTAGAAACCCATGCTTGTTTAGGAATAGAATAGGGACGAGTGTAGCTTATGTAGTTGCGGAGCTGAATCGCCCTCTTTATTGAACGATGCATTAAGTTTTGTGGCTTTAGTTTGTGGTTTGATTTACTCTTGGATTCACGCTGTTGTTAAAATTGACCGAGAATTTCTAGGTTGGAAATCTCTTATACCTGTCATTGTAATGCAAACATGCAAAAAATTAGGTGGGTGCTAGATAGCTTAGTTGATAAATACCTTGATAGTTATTTCCAAAGCCTGAGATTGAATTATTCTTACATCAACATTGTGCTTCGGCACTCACACCTTTAGTTAGGTGCTGATTGGCTTAGTCGGTAAAACCTTGATGGTTGTTTCCAAGGTCCTGGGACCAAATCTTCCTACATTAAATTTATGCTTTGACGCTCACAAAGTATGATGAAATAAGCTTGAGAGAATTTATTGTTAGTATATGTTTATCTTGTTCGTGTTCTGGTTGTGTGTCAGTTCTTTGTTTTCGTCCAGCACTTTTCTTGCGTGCCTGCTTTTTTGTATGTACATGGTTCTCATTATTTTCTTCTTGATCATATATAATATGTTTATTTTATATTTTTAGGCTTGGCGTTTGCACTACAACTAATCACCATGTGCTTGGAATTTGTCTACATTAGGTGAGAAAGAGTACACATATTCTTATGGAATTGATTATTAGTTGACATTCTCACTTAGTTCCAAGCTTAGAACAAATTGAGTTCTTCTATCCTTTGTTATCAACTTGGATTAGTTACTTCACTAGATCCAAACAAAATATGATTTTCTATGGAGACTTATTGGAGGCAGTGTACATGAAGATTCCTCTAGTTTTAAAACCAAGCTTGTCTAAACGAAGATTGCAGTCTAAAAGATGGCTCTTTTGGACTAAAATGGTCTGTTCATACTTGGATTGGAGGATTCTCCAAGTTTTTGGCAAAGTGGAGCTGCACTCAATGTCAGGTTGATCACACTTTATTCATCAAATATTCATCATAATTAAAAGGGTAATTCTATTAGTATTTATAAATGAAATTGTATTAATATATGACTTTGAGGAAGAACTAATTAAATTAAACAACCCTATTGAATTACCTGTCAATGTTGTAAGTTAATATATAAGCAACCCTATTAAAGAACATATAGAGGTGGCCAACTAAATTATGAGATACCTCAAGATGACGCATGAAAAAGGTTTAATCTATGAAGGTCTTCAATTAAGTTTGTTAAAATTTTTTTAGATGCTGATTGAAGCAAGGATTTTTCATATGATTAATCCACATCTGACAATTGTACTTTTATATGGGAAACCTTATCACTTAGAGAAGCAGCTAACAAGAGTCAATTTATGGTGTCAAGGAGTAGTGCAGAAACCAAGTTCAAAGCAATATCACTTGGTATTTTTGAAGTACTGTGGTTGAAAACAGTGTGACAAGTATTAAACTTCTAAGTTGAGAAATTACCAAAATATTATTGTGAGGCTCAGACAATCATGAGTATTAAAAAACCGTGCTCACTATGACAAAACAAAGCACATTGGGGATAGTCTATCATTTCATTTTCAAAAAAAAAAAAATGGATTGCTCAACTATTCAATGTACCACAAATTCTCAAGCTTCAAATATTCTCACCAAACTTTAACTATGGCTATATTTGATAATCTAACCAGCAAGTTAGTACTGCCAAATTGTACAACTTGAGGGGTTGTTAGAATTCAATGTCCTAGGGCACATGGTGCAATAAATCATCAAAGAAACAATCAATAAACAACATACTTGGAAGCTGAGGGCAATGAATTTGAAAGGGACAGTGTCAGCGGCTTGTGGTCTCAATCATGAAGCTTCTTGGATGGAAGACTGCGGTCCATGCCCTCTATAATTTTCAATTTTAGAATCCTATGATTCCACTGCAACAATTTTGGATCTACAATTCTTGGTTGATGCAACTATTTTACAGCCACTATTTTCCTTTTGTTGTGATTGTCTAAATCTGCAATATTATAACCTGATTCTCTACCTATTATTGTTTTAGTTAAAATGGAATTCATTATGTTGTTGTTTTACCAGCCATTTTTTCACCATAACTACTCTTAAGATTAAATCTGATTGGACAAAAAAAAAATGTAATTTTAGAGCATATTTCAAACATGAACGGATGTTTTTTAAACTTATGGTTGATATTAAGAGTTGAATGAATGTTCTGTTTAAATATTTTCAAAATCACATTAATTGAAACTTGGGCCACACCCATAAATTTTTTAGGTAGGTAAAATTGTTATTTTGTGTTTCGGAGATAGCTATCTATACTGATTGAGTCTAGCTTGGTGTATTTCCCATAGACATTGTTTAAGTAATTTTGTATAGATTTTGACTTTATAATTTAGTTGTTATTCTTTTGGGAGGTATAATACTTATGCTTTTGAAATTGTAAGGTATAATACGAAGTCTGTTGGCAAATGAATATATTACTCCCAATGTAGTGAGAAAATATTCACATATTTTAAATAAAAATGCATTTGAAAAGAGAGTGATGGGCGGATTTAATTTTGCATTAGTAGTTGTTTAGTTTAACAATGAACACGAGGTTATGACTTTACTTGATGATGACAAATAAGTGTTAACTAATTTTAAAGATATTTGTTCTGGTGAGCTTTTATTAAATTATTGCCACTGAGAGACATAAAAATTTGCTATTGATTTAGTTTTACAGTCATCATTGTCTAATTTACTTCATTATAAGATGAATCTAATAGATTATATCAATCTTAAAAGACATGATTAATTACTTAAGAAGATATTTATTTGAAAAAGTCATTGCATTATATTTGCTTTGTTTACACCTAAAAGATGCGATGTATGTGTGGATAGTATATCAATCAACAAAGTTACTATTAAATATAGATTTTTTAATGTCTTGTTTGTATGATTTGATTGATATGATGAATGTTGTTGATTTTTTATTTAAATTAATTTGAGTAGTAGTTATCATCAAGTTAGAATGAGAGAAGTTGATGAATATACAAATTTATTTTTTAACATAAAATCTACTATTTGAGTGACTTGCGATGCCTTTTGAATCTACTAATGCACTTAGTGTTTTATAAGGATATTGAAGTATGTCTTGTGGCCAATCCAATCCACGCAAACGAGTTAATGATTCTTCAATCAAGGTCATGTAACTTTGGGAATTTAATCTTGTCTAATTGCATTAAAATTGAGATTTCTTGTCATGATCGTAGACCACCATCGTGATCGCAATGTGAGCTTCTCACATGGTTGGTTTGGTTGTTTCATAATTGGTCACCATAGTATAAATACTTTTACGCATTAATGCTAGTATATGAGTGGGGAAAGGAAGGAGTATGGTCAATTTGGTTCATGGTTTGGGCTAATTTTATAATTCATGAATCATTGTGTTAGGACGATCATTTACTATAAATTTGCATGATGCATCATTTGGTGTTCATTTGGTTTCTAAAATAATATTTGAAGCCATAATTTATAGTGGGTTCAATTCTTTTGAGTTGATTTAAAAGTACTAAAAGCATTTTTTGGACCAAAACTTGTGCTTTTGAGATGAAAAGTTTTATGATCCCAATAAAATTGATTTTTTATTTTATGAATTGTACCTTATAATGCTTAACCTTATATCGTTTGCATTGCTAGATATCACACAAGAATTTTTCTTTTCATGTTTAAAATGAACAAGGTAAACATTCCAAAGTATTGATCCCTAGCTCCCAACTTGTACTGGTCTAACAAATGCTAACTTGTTTAAAACCTAGAACATTTAAATTTGACAAAAAAAAAAAAAAAAAAAATCCTCATTCGCCATAGAGCATGGTACTTGTTCAGCACAATAGTCTCGTAGCAGTTTATTTTCTCACTTATTTATTTACCGTTTCTATCTAACTTACTAGACTTGGCATTTTTTTTACCACCTGATCCCTACTTCTTCAAAATAGGTTTTTTGATGAGAAAAATCATACAAATTTATTCTGTTGTGATTTAATGGGATATCATTCTTCAAAGATGTATAGCTTGATCTTTCTACTTTTTTGATGATACGGAACCTTGAGTATTAGTCTATTTCTTCTTGAATACCTTATAAACTTATAGTGCTTGGGACTCTTGCTTCTCAATTGGATATTTTTACAGCTTTTTCCTGCTGACCAAGGATTAATCATGCAACTCTGATGACCATACTTACATCTTTGTGGTGGAAGTGATTTGGACCATCTGGAAATCCTTCACTTGAACATGCAGTTTAGCAAGAGTTGTTGACAAGCTTTGAACTGCCTAGTTTGTGGTGCGTTGGGCTTGATATTCACTCTTAGGCCTTCCTCTTATGTTGCAATTCCATAGCAGAATACTGGGGCTTAGGTCAAGGTTTTGGGTCGGAATTGATTTAGGTGAAATATGAAGTTATTGTGGGATGAGCTCGGTTGTTAAGCCTGTATTGGACGGTGGCATATTAGCACAGCTTTTTGGTATCCTAAATAACATGAATAAATCATACAGAACATCTGTCAGCATATGCCAAAGTGCACTGTTTAAGCTAAACAATTCATGCAAAATGCCATAATGTCAAATTCTTCTCCAGAATGTCTACCATTCAGTTTACGCAAGAACCTGATGAAGTTCAGAACCCTAATTTCTTAAATGAGAACTCCCTGCTCCTTTTTCGCCTTGGTGACATGGATAAATGTCATTCTTCCATTACATAAGCTTAGGCTTTGTTTGACTAAACTTTTCAGATTCTAAAAGTTGGTTTAAAAGTATTTATTTTCGCTTTTGAGAAAAGAAAAAACTGAGATGGTAGCAGCTTCAAAATCACACTATTCAAACGAGTATCAAAATTAAAATTCACGCCTCAAAAGAAACTAAAAAAGCCCTCCCAAAAGTCTTTGTGATTGTGGAGTTATCTCGTCTTATTTTCCTTTTATTAGTGTTGAGCTTAATATGAGTGCTTTAAAGTAGATCATTTGTGCTTGTCAGTTTTTTTTTCTTGGTTCACATATGCATACCTATTACAAGTTTAGGTGGAAAAATTATTTTGAAAACTAGAGAACTCATGGAAGTTATATAGAATTTTTGAATTGAAAGTTAAGTCAATGCTTGTTGGTTAATCATCTCCATCCCCACTACACCTAAGAGATGGCTAATAAAATATTCATAGGAAAACGAAGAGTCTGTAAATTTTTCTTGCTCTTATTGTACTGATCCAAAACAATTGTTATTCACAGTTATATGATAAATCAAGGATTTTGAACGGTGACTGGTATTCTTTTATTTCTTAGGTAGCAAAGCGTCTGGAGAAATTCAGGACAACTATCTTCACTCAGATGAGCAATCTCGCCATCAAACACGGTGCAATAAACTTAGGCCAGGGATTCCCAAACTTTGATGGTCCAGACTTTGTTAAAGATGCAGCAATTCAAGCCATTATAGCAGGAAATAATCAATATGCGAGGGGTTATGGAGTCCCTGCTCTCAATGCCGCCATTGCTGAAAGGTTCAAGAAGGACAGCGGCATTGAAGTTGATCCAGAAAAGGAAGTCACCGTCACGTCTGGCTGCACAGAAGCCATCGCCGCCACGATCCTCGGCTTGATCAATCCTGGGACGAAGTTATCCTGTTTGCTCCATTCTACGATTCCTATGAAGCAACTCTCTCAATGGCCGGCGCGAAGATCAAGTCTATCACGCTTCGCCCCTGATTTCGCCTCTCGACGAGCTCAAGTCGGTAACAGAAGAGACTCGCGCGATACTCATTAACACGCCCCACAATCCCACCGGCAAGATGCTCGCAAAGAACGAGCTAGAATTCATTGCAAACCTTTGCATCGAAAATGATGTACTCGTCTTCACCGATGAGGTCTATGATAAGTTGGCGTTCGAGGCCGAGCACATCTCCATCGCTTCGATTCCCGGCATGCGCGACAGGACCGTCACCATGAACTCCCTAGGAAAACATTCTCCCTGACGGGATGGAAGATCGGGTGGGCGATCGCTCCAACTCACTTGACATGGGGTTTGAGGCAGGCTCATGCATTCTTGACCTTCGCCACTTCGACGCCGATGCAGTGGGCGGCATCGGTTCGAGCGCCCGAGTCGTATTACGAGGAGCTTAGAAGGGATTACAATGCGAAGAAGGCAATTCTGGTGGACGGGCTCAAGGAAGTAGGGTTTATTGTTTACCCATCAAGTGGGACTTACTTTGTGGTGGTGGATCACACTCCATTTGGATTTCCAGATGATATATCTTTCTGCGAGCATTTGATTAAGGAGGTGGGTGTTGTGGCCATCCCAACGAGCGTGTTCTACCTCAACCCAGTGGAAGGGAAGAATTTAGTGAGATTTACCTTCTGTAAAGATGAAGGCACCTTAAAGGCAGCTGTAGAGAGGATGAAGGAGAAGCTCAAGAGAAAATAAATTATGGAGCTTAATATCCATTGTTGTCCTAAGTGTTTGGATTTTCTCAGCAGGTAAGCTTAAGTTTGGGTGTCGAGGAGGAAGAATTTTTTATCAGGGATGCTTGGTTAATCCATATGGAAAGTTCTTAGCTATATTATTGTTCTGCTTTTAATGTCTTTTTTCGTCTATTAATAGGAAGTTGGTGAAATGAAACCAGTGCTGAGCTTGAGAATATATTTTCAGGGGGGCATTGTCCCAAGCAAAGGTTCTCTTCAAGAGAGTATGAAACAATTGGCAAATTTTCATAACAACAATACATTCAGCATAAATCTTGAGCTTTTGAGCAATATTTGCAAACTTTACAATTTCTAATATTTATTCTCCTCTGAGTACAAATAATCAAACTTAAATTATTTTACACTTTATTTGAGATCATCCAGAAGCTGCCAAACATCCACATAACTTCTTGCTTCAATGCATAAAACCATTTTCAATCAGAGTACTTACTTTCATTGTTCATTGGTGGTTCTTTTCTGTGCCAAATTCATAACTAAAGAATCAGGTAATCCATTTGCAATTGTAATATTAAAACTTACAAATGAGAGAAGTTGAAAGGGCTCACCTTTTGCCAGCATTTAACAAATGCAAATCTGACCATCCATTCCTCTGATAAAACCCAAAGAATGGGCTAAAGAAGAAACAACGAACGCAACCACGAATAAATGGCTGTTGAAACCGTAAATCAATCTAAGAATTAAATATTACTTTTTTTAACAAAATTTTCTAAAAATTTTGAATATATTTTATCATTATTGGATTTAAATATTTTTTTTAAATTAGGAGTAATGAATACAGCAGTAATGATCATGATCTTTTCTGTGCTTGTAATATAAAATGGAACAAAAAATATTTTATTTTCTTATAATAAAGAATAATTTTTTTATAAAAAAATTAGAATAAATAATCTAAATTATTTGAATTAACACAACGATAGTATTTAAAGTATTTGAAGCACCTGATTAAGAACAATTATTTGTATCCTAAAATAATTTCAATACATTATATTCTCTTTGGTGTCAGATGTTTTAGTAATATCATGAGATCATAATTCTTTTTTTTTAGAAAATTTAAGCAAATTTAATCACAAATTCATATACATCTAAAAAAGTTAAACTTAAAATCAAAGTTAAAATTTTCAATCATTAGACTAAAATATTTTACAAAAATAATAATAATAATAATAATAATAATAATAATAATAATATATATATATATATATATATATATATATATATATAATATTATATAATATTTAACTTTTAATATTATATTAAAAATATTTTTAAAATAAAATATTATTTTTAGATATATAAATATAAAATTTTAGATGTTAGCTGTGGGAGTATGTAAAAATAATGTGACTTGTACGTGAAGCTATTACCAGCTGCACTATCCATGGGATCACCACCCTCCTGTTCCCGCCTATCGACGCTGTGCCGACGATCCCATGCCGGCGGCGACGAACCCATAAAAGCCGACAACATCATGAAAGGGTTCTGCCTTTCCGGCACCTGCCTCCGCTGCTGTCTCCCTATTCCCTCGTCCGCCGCGGCCGGAACGTTCCCTGCTCCCTTCTTCGGTGGCCGGCTCCTCACCGGAAAGCTGAAACCTGCAAACAGGGCAAGAGTTATGCATGCGAAGCCATGGCACGATGCAGTCAGGTGGTACACGTGGAGGCACGGCATCTCCCTGGCCTCTTCCCCAAGGAAAACTCCTCCTTGCATACAGGGCACCTGAGCCGCCGCGGAGATGAGCCTCCGTGATCGCCACAGTCGGCAAAGCGTCAATGGAGGAATTAGATGCCGGCGGCGGCTGGTGGTCGTTCTCTGTGAGTTCCTCGATGAGCTCGCTGAGGTTGGGCCCGGTGAAGTAGCTTCCAGGGTCCAGTGTGGGAGGAACTGAGTGGCTGCGCGGAGGATGTGGAGGCGGCCGTGGTGGGACAAGGTGTCCATGGATGGGTTGGAATGGGGTCCATGGGGGAAGAGGTGGTGGAGATGGAGGTGGGGATGGGGAGAGGGCCAGTCAAAATAGAAATTCGCCGGAGGAAAGGCGGAAGCGATGGGGATGTCTAGGTCGTGGACGAACTGGCCAGCAGCAAGGGCAGAAGAGTTCGGAGGTGGCGGAGAAGAAGGATGAGATAGGGCAGCGGCATTGGTGGCACCAGAAGAGGCGGAAGGTGCGGCGGATGAGAGCCAGTGGGATGGGAGGAGGAGGGAGAGGCATTTGGGCAGCTTTGTTAATGGGGACGGGGAGAATGGAGGAGATGGATTTAAGGGGAAGGAGGGGAAAGACAAACTTGTGTGGAAAAAACATGTTCTTTATCAAGGCGTGAAGTTTCGTCGTCTTTAATGGACTGTTGCGGAGGGTTTAAACCATAAGCTTCCTTTCTTGCCTCCTACATGCAAGAAAAAAAGAATTGAAGGTTTTGCATAGGTATTAATCTACAATTAATTTGCTCTAAACTCACATACATCTCACTTAATTCTCATATATTTATATATAGCTAAAATCTAAATTTTAATATTTATTTACATAATATATAATAAGAAGATTCATATACATAATACATAATATATGCATCTATATATCTAATATAAAAAATTAAATATTTATTTATCTAATATTTTCATGTGCTTGAAAAGATATAATTCACTTAAAATAAATAAATAATGATAATATAATATTAAAGATTACAACAACAACAACAACAACAACAAACCTTAATCCCACACTGTGGGGTACATGAATCCCTCCCATTACTGTTATGTGTCAAATTCTTTAATTCAAGTATACTGATCATTTTTATACATCTTAACCAAGTCTTTTGTTCCTCTACCTTTCTTAACATAAAAATCTAATGCATCTACTTTTCTGTCATCTCGTGGCTTATCTAGCCAAAACCATCTAGGCGACTCTCCCTAATCTTATCTATACCTTCTCCTTTTGTCTATCTCTAAGACTAAAGCCACCATCCACCTGAGCATCTCATCTCTTCCTTAACTTCTTACGCTTGCTTCTCTTTATTGTGCACCATAAGTAATTGCGTCTCTCCATCTTATAAAATTTAGATGTTATATATATATATATATATATATAGATAAATAGCATTGAAATTAAACCAGAAATAGTGCACATAAATTACTACAAGCAGAAGATAACAGGAGATAAAACAAGTTAAATCAGCCTCCATAACGTTAACCAAGCCTTCAAGTTATACAAATTGCTTACAAATACAATATGATAAGAAAACATACATATGTCACACTAATGAGAAAGCTTCTACCGCAACATTAACCCCAATTATACTGCAATCCAATGGAGGCCTCTGGAGAATATTTGCCTGAGTAGATAAACAAGGAGAAGACGAAAAGGAACCTTTTAACCTTTCTGTCGATCAATCCAGTCACCTCCGCTTTAAGAGTTGACCAGGTTAACCATATCTGCTAACACACCAGGAAATGGAATCGGTTTAGCACCGGTAACCAACAGGTGACATCTTCCCTTAGCCTCTGTGCTCAGCCTTGGAAGTCAGAATCATCCTTTCAGTGAAGTGATCTTTCCAGTCAATTAGAGATGCAAAGGGCAACAAACCAGCCATTGTTGGAAGAACCAACAGCAACATCACATAGAATGCGTATCGCCGGATCCAATACGGTAGCCGAATCGTTGTCTTCCCTTGGGATACTAAAACATGGCCGTAAAGGACTCGGTAAAGGATCGACGGAAAGAGGTTGGCAAAGAGATGAACCAGACAGAGAGCTTCCCAATAAATAACCCAGTGATATCCACTTCCTCCCAGTGAGTCCACACAGAGCTTCCCAGCAATGCCACAAGCAACCCCTAGAAGAGAATAGAAGTGATCGGCATTGTTGATTGGGATACGGCTGATCGATGGAGGAGCGAATAAGCAATGACCAGAATCATCAACAAACCAAACAGCATCCTGGTTATAACCAGTGTATGGCATCTGAGCATTTGCCACCTGAACTGAAGGATGCCATTTGTTTAGGCATCCACCAGGATTTGGACTCCTGAAAAAAAAAAGTAATTAAAACCTTTAGCTTCTTATGCAAAGTGGAATGTTAAAGATGAAGAATTTAAATGAAAATATGGCACTCAATAGGACATAATGGAGAAAAAAAATTAATGTAGCTGACCACACATAGTGGGATAAAGACTTATTGTTGTTGTTGTTTGTTTTGCTATATTGTGTTGCAAGATGAACTTTCACAAAACTGAACTTTACTCACAGTTGACCAATGCACAAAAGCTTCTTCTGCCATTCATGAAACATAGAAGCCACAACAGGAATTTATGTCAAATAAAGTCTTACTCTGGGCATTGCTGTGCAGGATGATGTTGCCTCTGTGATCCGCTGGTATGAAAAAATTGATGCTCCATAAACCAGAAAAGCACACATGAGAATCAAGCCACTGACAAGTAAATCTATGCACCTTCTTTTGAGTTCAGTATGCCTTGCATCCTCCATCTGATTCCTTAGTTTTTCTTCTTTGAAAGCAGCTTTAGAAATATTCATGCGTATCTTTACCTTCTCTAACCAATTTGCATAAGAACTCATGGTTAACTGAGATTGCTTCATTTGCAACTTTCTCATAGTCAAACCTATCTCAACTTCCTTCAGGTCATTAGATCTAGTTTGTTCCGTGACTGATTTCTCAAAGGTGGTCAGCATAGATCTATTAAAACCAGGAGGAATCAAATTATGAGAAGCTCGAACAAGCTCTTGATTTGATTCAAAGCGAAGAGCAAGCAGGTTTGTTGAGCTGTGCGCTTCATCTTCTCCCGATTGTTCTTCACAACTGAGCGGATCAAGAGTACAAGATATCTGTTCAAGATCACAGCGACTACTTCCCAATGAACTGAATGATCTGTTCCTTTGTTCATCATTATCTGATTCTTGGATAAATTTGTCTCCTTCTACATTAAGTGCTCTTTCGTCACTCAATCTGTTTTGTTGTTGACTAGAAGAAGCCTTGTTGAACACTAGCAATGTCTTCAATGTACTGTCAAATGATTTCTCAAAATTTATCATGAAAGAATCGAATCTATCACCATGTATCTGCAGAACAGAAGCAAATCACCCAAAAAATTTAAAATAAAAATAAAAGAAAAGCAATGAACAATCATGCGTCCCCACATGAATATGCTCAAATCAGTAGAAGTTGACTGGACTTACGCTAGACACAGACTCCTTTAGAGCTGAAGTACAGATCTGCATCCAGTAGAGAAGTTGATATTAAATCATAAGAAACTCCTACTCTCAAATTTCATCCATTTACAAGAAACGTGTTTGAAAATATTCTACCATGGGATAGAACTTCTGCTGGTAATTGATCCCTAGAGACAATTTTGCTACACAAAACCTGAGGTTGAAAAAAAAAGGAGTAAGAAACCTTGAAAAGAAACTGAAGAAAAGAAATTTAACAAATATCCAATGGTAAAGACACAATCGCAGGGTGCTGTGAAATTGATGTGTTAGCATTGAAATACTATGTCCCTGCTTATCGCATAACGACTGTAAAGATAACTACTGGCATCAAACAGAACAATTGGCAGGCCAAGCATAAACCACTTTAACTAGCAAGAGGAAAAAGGGTGACTTACATACATAATACTTAACGCTATCATATTTATATATTTAACACAAAACTTCTTATTTGCATAACCATCACTCTCCATTGATTTCCTGTCATAAAATGTCGGAGAGTTGGGGATCCCACAGCCTTGCTGGTTCCACATCTAGCAGCCGTTATTGTGCTCACGTGTACAAACAGCCTTTATGTGTGTTCCCATGCGCGTGCCCGCTCTGCCTCCCAGCACACCACCTCTCATAGCCATTGCCTATGAGCACTACCACACAACCAACCCTATCGTGGTTCCTTCAAACCACCAGCCTCTTCGCTGCGACCACCCTTGTCCAACACCTATGTCTGATGGGAAGTTAGCGGTTTTAGTTGTTATATATGTAAATAGGATAGAATAAAGCGTTATGTATGCAAATCTCCAAGCAAAAAATGTTGTGTCCCAAGCAAAAGTGCATAGTACTCTAAATTGTATTGAACTCGAAGTAAAGTGGATTCAATTTGATTTTGTGTACATTTTTTTGGGGTGCATGCAGTACTCGACACTTAGGTCCTTACCAGGTTTCACTATTTATTTTGTTTCTTGAAGGAAAAAAAAAAACATAAACAGGGAAAGTGAGAAAGAAGGTTCTCAGTTTACAAGAAATGGTGAAAACTTTATATCAACAACAAATTATCACTTCTATGAAAAAGGTTCGAGTAAAAGAACAAAACACCCGAAGTTTTAAATTAATTTCTTTTAATAAAAGAGAATTTGTTTATCATTTCAATCCTTTTCGTTATGTATATGCTATAATGGAAATCATTAAGACATAGAGTTTAACTGATAGTTAATATCAAATAAAAAATAGTTAATAACAATTAGCCAAAAATGACATTTGCTAGTGATTAGCAGTAATCCAGTTGAAGGTTGAAAGTAAAGTTTTGTAAAACATTTAAATGAATGTAAGTGAAACAAACATGAACTTTAACCCAAGCCATAAAATATATAATAACATTAAAGAATGTTACCTACATGTAATATGTAGTAATGACCAACAATTAATTCTTCTCATTGATCCAAATGATGCAAAAAAATTCTTGCATGAAGAACACCAAGAATTTTAGATGATGAATTGACAAAGAAGATAGCCTTCAATTGCATTGGATATTGATTATGACAATTAATGTGAAAATTGATTGAAAGTTTTTTTGGAAAGTGGACAAGGGCACCTTTTGGTACTGAGGTATTGAGACCACCTATGAGACTGAAAAGGCAATTGAGGTGCACACCTCAAGACATGCCTTGATCTAAGGCATATAAAAATTCCTTGAGACTTGCACCCTTTCTAGTCAAGGTGGATTCCTTAAGGCTTTTGAGGCATACGCCTCAATGAGTTGATATAAAAAATAATTATACTAATATATTATACATCTAATATATCTTATATTATATCTAATAATATATAATCCATTGTGTCAATCGCCCTATTCGACTCTAGATTTAGGACAGACAATCTCATTCATACTTGTCAATGAACAACGATTCATTGCACAAAATTTTTTCGGGAGCCATAGCACATTGCGCTAAAAATTTTAAATATGATGCTAATATTTAAAATATATATATATATATATATATATATATATATTTGCATAAGTGAATGGGCCAAATAAGCATTGCTGATTACAACTCTTTCCAGTTGATTTGGTTAAAAAAAATTTTACATATTACAATTTCTCTTTTGCAAGAAACATTCAACATAATACACCATCCATTGAAGCATTGAATTATTAAGTCCTAATGCACCATTTTTGTAATGCTAAACAGAGATCTCCTTAACTGCAATGGCAGGAATAAGGATATGATGACCAACATCCATTATAGCATTGAATTATAGTCTAATTGGAAGGGTAAGCCCCTAAAGAAATGTCAAGATCCAAGATTTCATTGTGTAAATTAATACCCATTCGAAACATTAGATACCAGGTTTAAGCAAAGTGAAAAAGTCTCAGTACATCAACTAATTGAACATTCACGTTAATTTCTTATGGAATACTATAAAAGTTTCCTTTATTTCACTATAAATGAAAATCTAAAATATCATATGAAGAAGTCTTAGTTCATCATTTAATTGTGCATTCACATCAACTTTTCATGGTACTCTAGAAACTGAATTATAGTCCAATTAGAAGGCTAAGTCCTTAAGGAATGTCAAGAATCAAAGATTTTACTGAGTAAACTAAACCCCGTTATAGAAATGTTGGGCTTTAGGGTTTAACCTAAGTGAATAAATTTCAGTTCATCATATGATAGTATATTCACATCAACAATTCAGAGAACAAAAAAATAATAACCAAAACACATAATTATAGTTAAATTTGTGTTGGGATTTAGTCTCATATCGGTAGTGGAAGAGGCAATTATTATGTTTATAAGGCAAACAAAAGTCTTACCTCATGAGCTAGCTTTTGAGGTTGAGAGAGGCCCAAGCCTTAACAATTAGTATCAGAGCCCCAGTTGCGATAGCTCTCATTTGGCAATGGAAAGTCTCATCTCATGAGCTAGCTTTTGAGGTTGAGAGAGTCCCAGAAGTTGCGATAACTCTCATTTGGCAATTAGTATCAGAGCCCAGGTTGCGATAGCCGTCATTTGGCAGGCATGGAATTTTAACCCACAGGACTAAACTTAGGACCCACAACTCGAGATCAATGTGGATGTAAATGATGTTGGCAGGTCCATGAACATGTTTAATGGAGAGTATGTTTGATTTCCCACACCGATTTGGTTGGTCTAGGTTGCATCTCCTCAGTTTTGGGCTTGAATGAATGGGTTGCATGGCCCAATGTACGAAGGGGAAGATTGTTGGAATTTAGTTCCACATCAGTAGTGAAAGGTACAATCATTATGTTAGTTGATGTTAAGATCCATGATTTCACTTGTATAAATTAAGATCCGTTCTACACACAGGATACAAAAAAGCAAACAAATCTCAGCCCATCATCAGATTGTACATTCACATCAACTTGACACGGAATAGTTACAAAAGAACCCTTTTTCTTCCTATTTTTTTCATGTTCACGTTGGATGCTATGGGTGGATGGATGTGCAAATGAGTTCATTTTATAGTATAGGCGACTTTAGTGATCGTAAATGGAATGCCAGACCCTTAATGAAACGTCCATAATAAAAAAATTTACTAATATATGCTACACAAAATACAAGATCTGGGTAAAATAAGCAACGAAATCTCAGTCTATCATCTGATTGTACATCCAAATCAAGTTGTCGAAATTTAAACCAAAAGTTTTCATCGTTTACTCCATTTATCATCGACCAAATAATTGCATTTAATCAAACACGATTCTTTATCAATCTTCAAATAAAGAAAATATTACAAAACCCTGGTCGAGAGATAAACCTGGGAAAGAACAGCGGCAAAGGACGTGCCCAGCGGAAGAGCAAGGTCCTGGAAATCGTCATCAAGCATATAATTAAAGTTACTTTTTTATATCCCTGATGCTGCTCTGTAATGGATGAAGCAATCGATGTAGAGGAAGGGGAGACCTTCGAGGGCTTCTTGATCTTAGAAACTGCGAAACCTTTGCGCTTCCTAGGTGGACGCGGCACTTGAGGGGAGGGACGGTTATGGGATCTCTCAAGTCAGCCGCCTCCGACGTGTTGCGCCGTCGGAGCCCGGAGGCGCGATCCATCGGCAGCTAGGAAGAAAGGTCGGACGCTGAAAGGAAACCTTGGGAAGAGCGCAATGCTTACTGAGCAATCAAGGGTTCTTTCCTCTCGAGCGGCTACAAATTTTCTAAATGTCGTTGGAAAACTGTTTTATATAATTTTTTTTTTTAAGTTGCTTGAATATTATAATTCTCAAAAATAATTTACCATCCCAAAAAATTTTAAAAATAATAAGAAATCAACAATCAACCTCATATATCTACTCATTTACTACTCATTTATAATACAATAAATTAGCATTAACGCTCTCACCCAAAAAAAAAAAGAGTTTCCCCAAATAAAAAATATATAATTATAATACTAAATTTTCGTTTATAAATGTTAAAAAAATTGATTACTTTACTAATTTTCCTTTTATATTGGATGTAAAAGCACAAATTTAATGTAGTGGTTATTTGATCTTATGATCTTGACAAAAACTTAAATGTTAAAATAATTTAAATAAAATGAGTAACAATAATTAAATTTGCAAAAAAATTATGATCAAATTATATTTATATCATTCAATTTTTTTGTTATTTATAAATTTAAATTCATGTCACTTTTGAACTATCAAATTTGTACAGTTACTTATGTTGCAATCTATTATTATGTTGTAATCTATCATAGCACATAATTATTATCCATTTACGTGTCTAACACCTAAAATTTAATATTTACAAATATAGCATCTTTTTATACTTCAAAGGGTGAATTTAACTTCAAAAAAAAAGTAAAAAAGTACTATTTTTATTGTAATAATAAAATTTATGTGCTATATATATATAAATATTTATATTTGGGTGTTACATATATAAATATATAAAATTGTGTGCTATGTATGTAAATGCTCTAAAATTTTATAAAGCAAAGAATGGATTAAAGTTTTGCTGTGAATTTCAATATTTAAATAGCAATAAGAAAATTAGAGCTATAAGGATGATAGTGTAAAATAGTCCAATTTTGCGTATTATTTGCATGATTAGGCCTAAATTTTAATTTATAGTTAAGACTGTTTGGTTGAAAGAATTTTGAGTACAAAGTAAAGTAATACAGGATTTTAACTTTTGGTGTTTGACTTGAAGTAAATTAAATTTCCAAGGTAATGTATTGTATTCTAAATACGTTACAGCCATTTTTGTGTATTTGAATTGCCGATTTGGGCAAATTCCAAATCAATATAAAGTGTTGTTATTCGTTACTGCCCACACACCCGTCGTGCCGTCTAGCCACACCGGCCATTTCGCCGTCACGGTCGTCGTCGAGTCAAAACCTTCAAAATACTTTACATTACATTTTTTAACCAAATAGAAAAAATAAAGTCAATTTGTAAAACTCTCAACCAAACAACTTTAAAGTAATCCTTTATTCATCATCTTTGCATTCCTTTTACAATATATTTCTTTTTTTAATCAAATAATCTTTATCAAAATTTAACATTTAGATATGATATGGCTCTCAAAATACCACTAGTCAAAGCACAAATCTTGATGTCGAAATATGATTTTGAGTCAAACCGTCGAGATCAAGACTTAAAATATCATTGGAATCTTTGAGACATCAATTAAATCCCAAAACGACTCTCAAATATGGGGTGTTTATAGTCAAATCGAAGCGTCTCGACGAGCGGATCTAATGAGCTTAAGATCTCATAATTCGACTTCATTTGGGCATCCAAATGCTCAAAATACATCAAATGATCAAAGGAATCATCCCGAGCCGTCCGATCGAGGAGAGTGGTATGGGCCTTACATGAATTTACAAGAATGCCCCTCCTCCCATCTATAAATAGGTCTTCATTCCTTACATGAAGGAGGCCAAGAAGTGAAGTGAAGTAAAGAAAAGAGGAGCTAAAACAAGTGAAGAAGGCGAGAGGCTGAACAAGTGAAGAGAGGAGGTGCAGAGCAAGAAGAAGAGGAAGAGTCCAAGCAAGAAGAGGAAGAGTCCAAACAAGGAAGAAGAGGAACCAAGCAAGGAAGAAGAGGAAGAGCCCAAGCAGGAAGAAGAGGAAAAGCCCAAGCAAGGAGGAAGAAGAAGCTCTGAAGCTTGAAGATCCTCCAAGCAGTGCACACATGCTCGACCATCATCAACCACCATCGCTTTCACTAATTGTCCTGCATCTCCACTACTACCAACTATTACAACTGATCGTTGTTACATAAATTTTCCTCCTCATGCATTCATCCGTTATTAGGAAGACTTTGTATTCTGAAATGATACATGGTGGAAGCTTTTGTGACTAACTGCAAGCTGCGTAAACTTTCACTCTGCGGCGTTTTCCAACAAGATAGATCATCCATAAAATATTAATCTCATAAATGAAATCATCTTAACACTTATATACGGTAGACCAATTGGCTCCCAATGCCAATTCTTGAGAGCTTTAATATTCCCACCTTGAAACTCATGTATGATTTAAGTTTGTAGGATGCTTTAAGATGAGGACAATAACATGCAACCTAATTATATGGTTGGGGATTTCATTTTTCTCTTGAGATGGTGCAAGCTCAAAGTATACTATTGTAATTTTTTTATTTTTTGGTGAACATTCAAGGAAGAAATAATTTGAATTAAAGGTCTTCTTGCTTTAATACATTGCATCAATAATAGTTTGAGGTACTTAGAAAATCATATCATATTTGGATATCATTTGTTAAGATATGTGCCCATGTAATAACTAAGTTATCAAACATGAAATACTTACATATCTTAATGTGTGGAAGGCATGGTTGTGTAGATATATACTTCACTTAATTGGAGTCTATGATGCAGGACAGATTCGAGGACACGGATCTGACATAGCGGACCGCAAAGACATTTCTATTATTAAAAATATAGGACACGGACATGCATTGAACATGGCGTTATAAATTTTATATATTAATAATTATAAATAATATATCTGATCTAAATAAAGTTTTAAAAATAAAAAATGATAAGATATTTAAGTCTATATGAAGTTTTGAAAGATATAAAGTCCATAGGTGATAAGAAAATATTAAGAGAAAAAGTGTTGAGTAATATGAAGACATTAACCTTCAACAGATAGCGACGGTGAAGACAACATTGACAATAATTAATGATACCATGATCACATAAGAAACTCTAGCCATCGTGAAGAATATGAGTCGGAGACTTAGACGAGAGTTAGATGTTTAAATCCACAAGACACAACTTATAAGTTAATAAATAAGTTATAAATTTATAACTTATATTTGAAATAATTTTTATTTTTATTTTAATTTAGCGACGTGTGTCGATTTTTTTAATTATTGTTTTAATTGGACACATTAAAAAAAGGCCCCATGTGTAGGAGGCACATCATACAAGTGTCGATGATACATGTGAAACTTCACATCATATTTCTAGAAGTGTACATCATAGATTGGAGTAAATTGTTATGTACTCATCGTGTAAATTTTAATCGGTTTAAAATTTTTAACATGATAACTCGTTAGAACTTCGACCAAAGAAGTTGAAGTCGGCGACAACTTTACATGAGTTTGTTGCATGTTAAGAAATTAGTAATGCATACCAATGAGCCACTATTAATATATTTTTATTTTATATCAAGCATTCATTACATAATCTATTCAATTTTTAAAATATAATATTTCTCTAGAACTTTGCCTTTATCCTTGCCAATAAATGAGCAATTAGAGAGAAATAAAAAATTACAAATATACCAAACAATTTCTATATAATTGCATATTCAACACCTAAGATTTTATATTTGCATATATATATATATAGTGCCTTTTATGTATGTAAAAGTGTTTCACTTTTAAAAGTTAGGAATGAGTTTATTGCGTGCATTTTGAGTGCATTATTCAAATGCATGCATTTTAAGCTAAATTTTTAGAATAAGCATGATTAAAACCTTTATTAGCAGATTAGGCACATTTTAAAAAAATTTAAAATAGGCATAGCTAACCTTTAAATATTTTTTTTAAAAAAAAAATTACCAAACCGTGGTATTTTGATCGCATGAGTTATCCATTGTTGGAATTGAGCTTGGTATCGGGAATCGACGAAATTCTCCACAACTTTCATGTTGACCAAAAAAAGAGATTATGTTTTCTTGTATAGCAAATTTCATTTTTTCTATTTAGAAGTCGGAAGCAATTTTGAATATTGTGACCAGTGGATGAATCATCGTATAATTTGGAAAAAAGTTTAGAAGCATGATAAATTCATACCCATTATCTAATTCTCCAAAATATGTAACATGATAAACTGTCACGATATGCGTGTACATAGAAAATATAAAACAATGGAGTAGTGTACATCAAGTATCGATGATCCAAAACCATGACAACTAGGGACAACTAAGGACATCTAATGGCGGCGGTGCCTCCGTGGTGGAAGTTCATCACTCCCAGAGTGTAATGTGCAGAGGTCGAGGGACGTCTCACAGATGTGCTGGCGATGCACTTCATCTCCACTGGTCGTGACCTCCTCCTATCATCGAGGGGGTGGCTATCTCCTATGATGGTCCCGCACGAAAGGGGTACATTGCGTGCATCTGCGTATAGGCGGTAGGTTACATAGGAGCTGCTTGCCATGACCGAAATGGGTGAACATGGCTTCGATAAGTGCGAGTAGGTGTGCCATATGGGTAACTATATAGACCAACATCCCGGTATAGACAATGGACTACGTTAAATTCGGATGTGGTGGGAAGACGAAGGTCCAGAAGAACTGTTGGCATCATCCAATCTCTATATCTACTATCGATATGTGCATGTCCCTCTAGTTTCACATATCTCTTCATAGGTATTGATTGAATACTAAAAATCGGTATCCATGTCTCTCCCAAAATAAGGCTAGAAAATATCTTGTGTGTCCAAGATATGCTCCCATTGAAGCAATTACATAATTTAGTTTGCATAACATATCAAAATTTGAATGGCTTATAATTTTTCATTACTAACCATCGGTCTCTCTAGAGCTCGAGGATAATAGGTGGTAAGCGAGAATGGTGAGCCCTAAGCATGTACAAGAAGGCCCATGACCAATACCACCTCATGTCACTAATCGGGTCAACTCTAGGTGGAACCGCATCTGTTGGTACAACCGAGAATGTCCGGCCTCCCACGGGATATGTAACCTGGTGGTACTCAACCCGATCACGTCGCCTTCCCACCATCAATTCGATGAAATGCGGATCTATAGCTCCACGCGTCAACCCTCGATTCACCAAGCTGTCAGGACACGATCTGGGAGGTACCTCAATTCTCTTCCATAACTAGTGGCAGCGAGCCAAATTTCATTGAGCCAAATAGATATCTATCACTCGTGTGTATCTCGCCTGTAAGGCTCCTATATCACCGCAATATCATATTAATAAGGTGTCATATTAAGATTAGAGCGGTAAAAAATGATTCAAATGTGCACTTACCATACTCGCATCAAGCTCACTCGTCTCACCTAACATGAGAAGGTGTCATCTCCCTCGTAACCCTCATTCCACCCGAACCAACGCTCATACCCTCCAACTCTGGAAAGGGTACTTCTAATGTGGTGGCCAATATGTATATGCTCCCACGACGGACACGGAAATGCGACATCCGCCATGTTCGTCCACTTTGGCCTAGTAGCCTCATTCAACTCTGTATAGATGTGCTAACACAGCTCCAATGGAGTATCTACTAAGCATGCTCAAATCATCTAGCGGCGGTAAAATACTATAAATATATCTCCACCTAGAAGTATCGGCATGAGGAAGCGACAATAGTGAACAGTATGCGCTAATGTGCATCAAAGTTGGCATCGGTAGATCCAAATATGAATCCCTATAAAATGTTCATTGCAACCAAAGTAAAGGTATGCAAGTACAAAAGCGAGAGCATCCGTAATACATTTCAAGTACATAAGTCTAAAAGAAACCAACAACCTAACTAAACAACACCTTTGTCAGTTGTCTGTTATTCCCAATTTTTGCATAGTCCACAAATTCGTTGGATCAGTATGTTCTCATCCATTGTATTGATAAATCGCCGTGTCCTAGGCACGCCTGCACCTTCTAACATTTGGTGGTGTGAGTTCAATCATAGTATGACCCGATAAATGCATTAGCGGTCGGTCGCGTCGAGAATGACATGAAACCGAAGCTTCGTCGTCGTGGTACATCTAAAGTGTAGTATGGGGAAATATATTGAATGATTTACAAGGCGTTGCCCCCTCACAATGACATGCGGACAAGGAATGTGCACTAACTGGGTTTTGCATGTACAAGTGCAATGAGTTTGTTCACGCAATTCAAGCTTGAATGACATGGAGGGCATCGTGAAAACACGGAATTCAATTACATTTATTCTAGTAGGATCACAACATCTTCTAGCTTCATGTTCATTTTATTGCGTTGAGCTTTGACACGTGGAGCGAATATCGAATCATTCACTTGGATAAGTTGAGAGAGTCGTAGTCATTTGTTGAATATGACAATAAGATTATAGAAAATTGATGTAATTAAAGCCGAATCGGCAATCCACATGCCCTCTTCAACACACTATTGAAACACTCGATGCGTTAGTGGTCATTGTCGGTAGCAATCATCATGACACAATGCCTACTTCATCACATCTCTTGCTAGCGACCACTCAATAACATCACGGTTTAATATTCCTTATGCGTAATATAACGTATGAATATATGAATGTCGGTTGTATTACTGTCATATTTTCACGGCACCTGAATCTAATATTAGAATTTCCATCGCTCTACATGCCTTCTTGAAGTTTTTCCGAATGGCACAAATAGTGGCGGTGTTTTGCCCAAGGTAAAATTTCATGGAATCCGTCTTAATCCAACATGACGTCGGATATAATGCATAAATCAGTCGAGTGCATATAAGCAACTAAGTCCCGATGTCATGATAAACCAAATCCGGGACTCATTGCATTACGCTTCAACAATTACAAATGCCAAAGGGAAAAAACCATTATTAGCATCAATACCAGCGGTTAGTAGAGTACCTCATACTTTCTCAAGAAGAATGTACCATCAAGACTTAGACCGGTCTACGAAACCGATATAGATGGTCCAAATGCCTAAAATGTTAAAATGGCGTAATCTTGACTAGATGTGATACGTGTCGCATAACTAAATGTACAACAATCATGAAGTAATCTAGTACACGATAGATTCCTCTCACCAAATATAACTTGTATAGCCTTTCAGCATCTCATGCTTTCATGTAGGATACTTTAATGTTAAATTTTGATTCCATGCGGATAATTTTTGGTTTCAAATCCAACGACATCTAATAACAAACCGGATGTAGTAGCTAATAAATTATGAGGTGCCATGTCATCTTCAATATCGAATGAGAATATGTGTGGTCACGACATACTAGAAATCACTTACCACCAAGCCTCTTGCTGCCAAGCATGTAGGCCACAAACATGACATACTAGAATGATTGTTATGAATGCAAAGTATCTGGGCTCCAAAAATTCTCCACCGACCTCTTCTATAAAAGAGTGGTTTAAAGTGTCTGTAATTTTCATAAAGGGATAAAATAGTAGATAAGACACTAGAGATTTCATTCTCATTTGGTGAGAACTTTAGATCTGGTTTTAGGTTTCCTATATGCAAGCTCTATAGTTAATTACCCCTCGTGAGAGAGAACTTTCGATTAAAATTTAGTCATTAGATTGCAAAATGCTGTAATAGCGATGTGGAGTTTTAGAGTTTAAGATATGAAATTTATCATTTTAGCTTAAATCGATGGTTGGGAATGATCCCAATCTAGATCCCATGGTCCGTCATCCCGGACATCGCGGTCCCTAGTCTACTTAGTCAAAGGAGGTTGACCCAACCGATGAAGGATCATCATTAGCACACATGGGTTATATGTCAAGAAATCCTTGTAGACTTAGGGTGGTGTTTGTGTAAGGAGATAAATTTAAGTCCACATTAGGCGAGAGGGTTGTTTGCCTATCAAGTATACCCTATGATTCATAACTCAAAGGCGAGTCATTGGGAGCATATGGGCTACTGCGTGATCGTGATATAATAGAATCGACCAAACCACTCGAGGACTCACATAATAGCTTCATTTATGGAGCCTGCCAAGCGTAGTTTAGAGGACATGGGCCACGTCCTATGGCGAGAGATTGATTGAGAGTGAACATAGCAACACTTGATTTTTGGCTACTTTGTGAGCTAGTTTTCTTAATTTATCACCCCGATAAACATTGTGGAATGTGGATAGATTGAGTTTGATTTAAGTTTTAATGATAGGATTTCATTTAAACCATTTTTTAAATTGATATTTGATTTGAATTGATTTGAATATGTTGAAGAGCTTTAGATCTTATCAATTTTGTTTAGCTATAGAGGATTAGATCTACGTCACATGATATAATCAATTTATCGAGATATTTTGATTTGAAGTTCTTATTATAGGTTTTAGATTTTGTTAACCCGACCTAAGTCTAAGACTGAAGCAACGCGACATCCTCGAGACACTTGAATTTAGGCATTCAACATAGGCATAGTGTCGTGGGGCATGTAGAATTTATAGTTTAACTAATTTCACCTAATTAGTGATTTTGTTGATTTTAAATATCATAATTAGAATGAAATTCTATAATTTCGATAAAAAAGAAGCATCCATGATTTTTATAAATTTTAATTTAGTATCGCCCCTGCAGACAAAAGGGTTGCAATGCGAAGACATTTTGATTTAGATTATAATATAACATACTACACATAGTTTACTTGTTGAGTTTTTGTAATTTTCCCAACTTGATTAGGCTCAATTTGCATCAATTTTGATAAATTATGTTGATTGTAGTGTTTGTTGCTTTAATATTACTTATGCTTATTAGAGTATAATAATAACCTCCATATTTATATAAAAGGTATTAAACTCAATTTTAATTCATCCTTAGATTATGAGTTTATTGCAAGTTTATTATGAGTTTATTGCAACCATTTTTTAAATTGATATTTGATTTGAATTGATTTGAATATGTTGAAGAGCTTTAGATCTTATCAATTTTGTTTAGCTACAGAGGATTAGATCTACTATCACATGATATAATCAATTTATCGATATTTTCGATTTGAAGTTCTTATTATAGGTTTTAGATTTTGTTAACCCGCACCTAGTCCCCAAGACTAAAGCTAAGGAAGCAAGCAAAGATCCTCGACACTTGAATTTAGGCATTCAACATGGCATAGTGTCGGGCATGTGAATTTATAGTTTAACTAATTTCACCTAATTAGTGATTTTGTTGATTTTAAATATCATAATTAGAATGAAATTCTATAATTTCGATAAAGAAGCATCCATGATTTTTATAAATTTTAATTTAGACGTCGCCGCTTGTACAAAGGGTTGCGATCCATGCGTGAAGACATTTTGATTTAGATTATAATATAACACACTCTACGACACATAGTTTACTTGTTGAGTTTTTGTAATTTTCCCAACTTGATTAATTTGCATCAATTTTGATAAATTATGTTGATTGTAGTGTTTGTTGCTTTAATCTTACTTATGCTTATTAGCTAGTATAATAACCTCCATATTTATATAAAGGTATTAAACTCAATTTTAATTCATCCTTAGATTATGAGTTTATTGCAAGTTTATTATGAGTTTAGCTTTAGCCCCCCCCCCCCCCCCTTCAATTCCAATTAAGGCTTGTTTAATTTTGTTAATTTGCAAGAAAAAGAGAACTCACTTTACAACCATTTGAACCATAGAATAGTATTAGAGTTTGTGAGCTTAATATCGCCTCCTCCAAAGTTTATGAGTTTAATATTAGCTTCCTCCCCTCCCCCCCCCAAATTTCACTTAGATTTTCAATGAATATTATGTTCTTCCTAAAATTTGCTTTAAAGGGCTCCCCTCTCCCTCTTTTTTTCATTTGATGCTATAAAATTAACTATAGATTTTTCTACTTAGCTCTAAGTCACTAGTTTTACCCTCCCTTTTCTAAGTTAAAAGATTTGACAAAATTTTTTGGCGACCTCCGTCATCCCCAGATAGGCTACATCGAGTGTTTTGCTTTCAGTGCCACAGTAAGTGATGTCTTGCGACACCATAGTGATTTTCATCTCGCACCGTTGAGCATGAAGAGACCTTTAAACCCATAAAGCATATACAATATATATATATATTGCTCCTCAAAATTTTTTCTAAGTATAGAAATTAGCAAAATTTTTTTAGTCTAAGGGGACATCTAACAAGTGGATTTTCGACGCCTATTTGATGAGCGTGGACATTAATCCTGGACACGCCATCTCATGCCCATTGAGCACAACGAGATCTTCAAACCCTGCTGAAGCAACACAAGCATGTATATATACATTCACATTCATAAATCTCACAAGTTCTAACATATTTTTTTCAGGTCAAAAGAGATGAATTGGGTTGTATGGTTGGGAATATAAGGCAAGAACCGAAAACGAAGAATTCCTATGACGATGTTCTTCCCTGGGTTAAAACGAGGGGAGCGGGATGGCTAAAGTGAGGCGAAAATCGAAGAATTCGCTATGATGTTCTTCCCAATTTACGATGAAAATGGTACAACTAAAGTGAGGAAGCGATCTGAATAAGATTTCACTTATTAGCGATTCTTACCTTGATGAAATGGGACAAATTTGGGTTAGTTTGGAGGTCAGACGGTCAAGGAAGAGCTAAACAAGGAAGGCTGGCTGGGGTCAAGGAAGGGTTGGCTGGTCGGGTCGCGGTGAAAAGAGAGCGGCGCAGTTCAATGGGTCCGCAGCGTTGGTGGCCTCTTCGAGAATCGGTCGGTCGTGCGCAGTCGCCGCGTGGATTGAGAGAGAGGGCTGGTCGATGATCAGCGTCATCTGGATCGCGGGCGTGCCGGCATCACCGAAGATGAAGTCGACGATGAAACATCATAGTTACGGTAGAACTGGAGATGGCTGTAGATGTAGAGTGTCTTGATATCCCTCAAAGCTGCATCGGTAGAAGACGGAGAGGTCGGCGCTGGATCGGAGGACTTGTGTAAAGAGGGAAGAAGAATTTCTTTTTTTGTCTCCCCTGCGGTTTCTTAACTTGCAGTTTTTTCTGGAGAGAAAGGGGAGAGAGATGAGAAGGTTGAAGGGTTACGTAGCTTTTACATGCATGCGGAGCTGGTACCGTCCGGAGAAGGAAGAACAGCCGGCGGTTTGTCATCATCGATATTTCGAGAAAGTCAATTTTTTAAATTAAGTATGATTAGAATCTGAATTAGATAATTAAGTACGCTCAAATAAAAATTTAAGAATAGGTATAGTCGTCCAATTGGGCCACGCGATGCGGCTGATGTGGCGTATGATCGCGTTGAAATGAGCGCAGCTCCCACTTAGGCTCCGTTTGTTTAAGCTTATTTGGTGCTTTTTGCTTTTGGGAGTGGGTATTTTTTTTTATAAGTGTTTGAATAGTGATTTTATTAAACTCCGTTTAATAAAAAACGGAGTTTACGCCGGTTTTAAAACAACGCCTACCTCCGCTTTTTTGGACAATCATTTTGGGAAAATTATTGTCGTGATTGCCCCATTCTCCCACTCCTCTCCCACGATCCTTATCACGCAAAAAAAAAAAAATTCTTGAACATCTTGATCCAAGGAACAATCTCTTGAGTTTTGATCAATAGGCTTATCATACCTGATTGGAACGGAGAATCCTTCATCCTCGCTCCAACGAGATGCTTCTCTGCTCTCTTCATCATCGAATCATCGACCTTCTAACTCTTCGAGAGGATCGTCATTGGGAGCAAAACTATTCGACTCCACTACAATTCTCTTCCTCTTCATCTTCCTCTTCCTCCGAGCGTTTCAAATTCCCCATCTGATCTCTTGCCACTCGTCATTGTCACTATCCGCATTCAATGGATCCGTTCGGTTCTCGATCAGCCCTCTTCAAGCACTAAGAAATTGAAGTAGTAATTTCCTTAAAAGTTCGATGGAAAATTAGCATAACGGTCCAGAAGTTTTGCCTGATGACACGTAAATCGAAAGCACTATCATGTGGAACAAATTCTCCTCCTCTTCACTCCATCTTTGGGCTACATCCTCTCCCATGTCAGAAATCCAAGCTCCATAAACTTCTTCTTCCCCACCTTCAAGCTTTGATCGAGCTTCCATCATATGCCTCAGCATCTAACAGAGCCTTCATCAGCAATCACAATCTTCCTTAGAGCGACATAATGGAATCTCCATAGCCATGGAGTGAAGTCTAGTAGGCATAGAATGACGCAGTTCGAGCCATTTATCGAATCACTTCATCACTCTCAATAACAAGTAGATGATCCTACCATGAGCGACATAGAAATTGAACCGACAGCCCGAGCTCTTAAAATCCGATGAGACCATTGCGGAAGATGCTTGGTGATCTGGGTCGGGACGCGTCTCCGATGAGAATGCTCCACAGGCTTGAACATCTTCTAGCTGATCGAACAGCCTATGCGATATTCATATCCTGGAAAGAACAGAACCCCAGATTCACAGATCTGCTATTTTACAAGTTGGTAAATGTTCAAAATGAAAAGAAGCATATGCACAATATGTAAATCAGTCCGAGCATTTTTTTGTACCTAAGAAAGGTCTTTCTTTAGACGTAATGGTCATAGGAGAATTTCTTTCAAATTGTCTCAGCTTTCCGCTTGATCCTCTGTTTTACACGCTTATTCACCAATTCATCAAAGAAGAAGCCGCTTACCGTTCTCTAATGCTTCAGTTCCTTGATTTTGAAGAGAGTGGGGTTCAAATAATAATTTATAAACATTTGAAGAAAAAATTAATTGCTGAATGATTAAAATTTTTTTTGTCAAGAAACTATTACGATGCATATATTTTGAATAGTATAAATTTCTTAAATTCATAATTATAATTTTTGTAGAAATAGTTTTGTAATCCATCCGCCTTTTAAACGGCTTTGAATTTAAATAAAAAAAAAAAATTTTGACTGTTTTGATCATATCGCAATCATTTATTATCTAATTCAAACTTAGTATCGTTTGAATCGGCATGAAATTGTCCGACTTTTATGTTAACCCTTGAGATTATGACGTCTTACATAAAAAAATTTTGATGTATCTGAATTTAGTTGCATTTATGATTTAAATTTATATACATATATGGCATGCACAAAAAGCCTTATATATAAGCTATATTTGTAAAATAAAAGAAAACTCAACTTAAAGGATAATTTATGATTCTCTCCGAATTTTACATAATGACTATATTAATTTTAATATGAGTATTTTTTTCTTTTGATGTCGACCTATAAATTATTTGTTTGATTAGTAGACTTTGATCATATTAAAAAATAGAAAAATAAATGTGTTGAATGCTTATTTTTAATTTTTTTTTTTTTTTGCATTTTTTATAGAGTGAATTATTGAATTTTGAATGTTTAGCTTTGCATATTGGAGAATTTTTGATGTGCGTGTTCGTTATCTTAATGATATTTAAATATTTGGACTATTTTTAAAAAATAAAAAATGTAAAAAATTAAAATCACATATAAGATACTATTGATCCCATAAATTTATTAAATAAAGAAATGTGACTAGAACGTACATCAAGGTAACATATAATCTACAACTACCAGTATGCTAGAGTACATCTAATGGCGGTGTAATCGTGGTGGAAGTCGTCACTTCACGGTGTGTAATGTGCGATGTGCCGGGGATCTCAGCAGTGATCTTCGATCACCGACATCATCTTCTGTTGTCCTTTCCGGTGTCATCTAGAGGTGTAACATCGATATCTCCTATGGGCTGGAAAGGGTATATAAATTTACAGGATGCATCGTGGCATGTATACGGATGGGTGAGGATACATGGAAGAGCCTCGACTGCCAGACGAAATGGTGAACATGCCTTCTGGGAGTCGGTGTGCTATAGGGGTAAGTGTATGGACCCGGCGTGGACGATGGACACCGCATCGAATCCACTAGCATGTGGTGAAAGATGACGCATAGGAACTACTAACCGTCGCATCTCTATACCGATATCGATATGTGCATGTCCTAAGTTTCTGCATAATTCCTCGTAAGTATTGAATCATTTGCTAGAAATCGAGTCCATATCTCTCCCAAAATAAAAGAGAATATATCCGTGTGTCCAAGATATGTTCCCTCTGTAGAAAAAAAATTATGTTGTATATTAAACATATAAATTTATGAATAACATAAATTTCTTTTAACACTTACCATCGCTCTCTCCGAGCACGAGGGGTAGTAGGTGGTATGTAAGGAGCCACGCATGTATGAGGCCCGTGAACGATACCACCTCATATCTCTCCGCCGGTCAGCGTAGGTGGAACCGCACCCACATCAACAATGGCATCGCGGTTCGCCTCCCATCGTAATATGTAAGGCGGTGGTAAATGCACTACAACATCGCCTCTTTCCCCGGCCCATCGACTCAATAAAATGAAGGATCAATAGGATCGATCAACTGGGTGATATCGAATCAATGTTCAATGACCGCATGATTCGATCTTGAACATTGTTAAAATTAGCCCGACGAGAAATTAATATGGACATTTTCCCTCCAAGATAATGAGGAAAAAATCATCACCGACGCCAAGTTCGCCATAATACGCACTGCATATCAGGTTTGAACTCATTCAATCAAATATTTGTACCGAAATGGAAATGTGAATAATAGACTTGTTCTAGTTAGCTAAATTAATGGTTATCTTGTAAAATACAAATGACATCAACCCAAATAATTAAGATGCCATCAACCCAAATGCTTAATTGTACCAACTCCATGTTCTCTATTACGGTGAATTACATGAAGAAACTATAAATGAAAAAGGAGAATGGATATATCTCTTCATCAACGACTATTTTGATACACAATTTAGTTGAATGGATCAAAAAATTACACAAAAAAATAAAATTTACATACATAACACAATTGCTCATTTGTCACAAATCTACACGCATTTCCTAAAATTTCGACATGGACAGCGACGGCTTATGTGTATATATATATAATCTAGAGTGTGATTCAAAGCAAGGGATGATTATAAATAAGTGCTTTCCCACATTTGTAGTCCCACCCTAGAAACTCAAGTGCATCACAAGCCTTGTAGGCTTATCTTTGTTTACTGAAAAGTTCTTTCTCTTTGAAGTATTTCACTTGCTTATTAAAAGTTCTTGTGTTAAAGCCTAGTGCTGCCATGTTTAAGGTTTACTTAATAAATTGATCCAAAATGATTCCTCGTTTAGAAATAACGATGCAAAATTGATCTAATTTGGCCTCTCAACTATATAAAATTGATCCTAGTTTAGTCTTTGAGGGACTATATTGGATCAATTTTATATAATTAGGAGTTAAAATAGAGTAGTGTCATAGGACTAAATTGATCACATGCAAATATTTGAGAGACCATTCATGCATTAATTTTCTTTTACATATGCTTATGCAGTACAAGATTTTATTTTGTAATATATATATATATATATATATATATTGCTTTATAATAAAATATGAAATTTTGGGAGAATGTATGCCTGGATATGATAACTTCAATGTGTGGTGATTTCAGGCTGACAACCTAAGGCTGGAAACACTTCACCGTCTCTGTGAAATATTAACAGCACGCCAAAGTGCAAAGTACTTCTTGGCCATCTCTGAATATTTCCACCGTCTCCGAGCTCTAAGTTCTCTTTTGGCTTTCACGCCCAAGGCATGAGTAATGGTTATACAGAATGTGAAAGAAACAGATTTTAAGGAGAGTTATCACCATACAATCAGTAAAAAAAAATCGAAAAGGAAAAGTAACATAAACAAATTGGACAATAAAATTAAATGACAGTCATAACCTAAACAACAAATAAAAATAAGAAACAAGAACAACATTACCCTAAACGCGAGATACACAAAATTAGTTAGATCTACAATATATATACCTAAATATACTAAAATACATATCACCAATGTATATTATATCACTCGTTTATTTTGAAAAACAAAAAACAAAAAAAACCTTTTCCGGCCAAACTTCACGGATCCACACCGGGCGGCGAGATCTGGCGCGGCGGGGATCGAAGGCCGCTGGGCAGGACGGTGGTTATGAGCGGCGAAGCGAAGTCGATCGGGTTCGGGCGGAGCGTGACCTAGGAGCTATGCGAGATCGAGATCTCGATCTCTGAACGGGTTTTTTAAAAAATTCGATTTCAGGCCGCCGTTTAAAGGCAGGCTTAAAGCGGCGTCTTTAAATTTTTTGTAAAATCGCTTATTTCGCTAATTAACGCGTTTTAATGATGCTTAGTTTAAAAAAATTGCCTTTTAAAATTATGTCGGTTTGAGGGATGGAGCCCATGTCGACATCATTCATCTGTCAAATGGGCGATTATGTTTATTTTATAAAAATTTTTTGATACTTACACGTAATTAAGATTAACATTAATCTTATTTTAAAAATAATCTCGAAGGAATTCAAACGAGAGAGCAGGGGTAGTTTATTTTTCGGCTAAGAGGAACGGTTGAGGAGCGGTTTTCAGTTTTATTTTAAAATTTAAGCTAATTAATATATTAATTATGCTAATTAATATACTAATTAACTATAATCTGAATTTTACAATTAAAATTATATATAGTTAATATATATATCCCTCTTATTGATATATTATATTAATGCGGTGCGTTTGTGATGGGGTAGTTTGGTTAGTCGATGCAAATTGAGTCAATTCTCAAATGCGCGTCGCCTTTCGATCGCTTCGATTTTTGTGCACTCATCCAAATTAAGTGTGAATAGTTTTATGCATTTCAATATTTGAAAGATAGCGTGATTAATTTAGCGGAGTCGTTTGAACCTCGACCTCGACCATATACATGCAAGCTGTTGATAACTCGGCGTTTGATTAATTGATCATTAAGTCATACAAAATTTATACGCCAATTTCGCGTTCGAGCGAGGTGTTGAAGTGGTTCGTTGATAGATCATTTGAGTTGATTTTGACGCTTATGCATTCCATTACTCGATTTGCGCATTCGCGATTATTTGAATTGGCGATCGTCCGAATTATTTGAGACGATCTTGATAGATTTTGATGTTTTGAAACTAATTTTACAAACGGAGGTGCTTAAATATCGCCACTAAAACTCAAATCCTTTTAAGGACAGCAAACACTAATACATTAAATATATTATTTAAATTTTAAAAAATAGGATTGATTGTATTTGAATTAAATCATTTTATAGTCGCCACTAAAATTATTTTTAAATAAAACTTTCTCAAATAATTTTTCAAAAAAATAGTTAATGTTTCATATATATATATATATATATATATATATATATATATATATATATAATTTGTAACTTCGTTTGGGTTGTATTTTACAGTATTTTGAGAAATCATGAAAAAATTATATTTTTCAACCTCATAAAACTATAATTTAACTCTTATAAAATTAAAAGGAGGATTTACATACATATCACATAATTCTTATATATTTACAGATCTAACATCTAAACTTTAATTTTTACATATATATAATATCATAATTTTAATATCATATTAAAATATGATCATCGCTTACTCTCTAAAAGTGAAATACATCTTTTAAAATATAAAAAAGTATTAGATATGTAAATACATAAGACTTGTATAGTATGTATATAAATCACCCCAATAATATTAAATAAGTTTCTTTTACGTAACATTCATTATTATTTTTTTATACAACTATATCTCAAACAATCCCTAAATGAGGGATGTCCATTGTATTCATGCATTGCTTTTGAAGTTAAAGCTCGCCAAAAAAGTGGTTTCAACTGCTTGAGCCTAATTATTACCCTAAAGATCAAATATTATTCAAACCTAAGGTTCAAATCTTAGTTCACTCAATGAGAGTTCATTGTTCTTCCTTCTCATTGGGAAGACATTGATGGGGTAGGCATCAACACCTAAGCATCACATTATATATATATATATATATATATATATATATATATATATATATATATATAGATAATATTTTTTTATGCGTGAAAAATATTAATGGTGATGTATTTTACATAATATTAGAGATTTAGAAGTTATTTGTATGAATATTATACTTTAAATATTAATTATATAAATACATACAAATTATGTGGTATACATGTAAATGGGCAGCCCTCGCCATCGTCTCCGGGCGCGGGATAGCCTAGAGCGGGGTATAGGATGAAGACGATGGACAATAACTGTTTGATGCTCTGGGATATGGTGGGCCCAGGCGCCGGCGCGGTGTTCTCCGCCGGGTGGTGGTTCTGGGTCGATGCCGTCGTTTGCAGTGAGGTCAAGATCTCCTTCATACATTATCTTCCCGGTACCCCGAGTCAAATCTCCATGTCCTTTTATGTTCGCTCTTCTATTTTTCTCTCATAGAAATCATTAGGGTTTTGTTCGTTGCCGATGGATTCGAATTCTCAGGAATTTTGCTTCTCTGGCGGCTCTCATGTTCAACTGCGTCCGGAAAGAGGACATCACGTACGATTATTATTCTCCCTACGGGGAGTCGGAATGGAGGTTAGTTTCTTTCGAGCTCGGCTTTCTCTTTGGTTTCGTATTCGGTCCCTTTCCATGCAATTTTTCCTTGATTGGTCTGTTACTTCTCGCTGGAAGACGGCGATTAGCTGTTCTATTTGACAACAAGGGAGTTTCCTGCTTCAGTTGGCTGCTGTTTTCGAGGATACTAAAATAACAAAAAATTATGCAAACTAATGCAATTTGGGGAAGATAAGCAGGCATGACTAATGAATTGGTTTTAATGCACAGATGCAATCTCGCAAAGAATGTTACACGAGCCACGCATGCTAACTTTGGGAAAGAATATTGACTCTGTATAGCACATGCATATATCATACCTTTTTATGTACAATTTTGTGCTAGCGCCTTGGTTTATTTCTAACTGCTGTGAAAGACAAGTCGAAAATTCTTTTGGTCATTTTATTTATTACTTTTATGCAAGTCTCGTCTTGTCTTTTAATTAGTTGATTGAAGGCTGCAGTAAGAATGTTTCTCCGGGAAGATTTAGTTGAGGAGATGATTTCGTGTAGAAGTATGTTGACTTCATCTAATGAATCCTTGCATATTATTTTGTTAATTTAATTTTATATCTACTAAAGCTTAAAACACTCATGCAACCATTTTCTGCTTGCTTTAGATAGATGTGCTGAAGATTGTAAGGGCGTTTGTTTGTCTTGCTTGTAACCTGTTTTAGCAGGAGGTTTATACATTACAAAGCCTTTGGAAAGAAAATTGAAAATTGTATTTAAAAAAAAGTTGATTTTCTTTGAAAGGTTTTTTTTTTAAAATTCTGATATTCATTATTTTTATTTCAATGTGTGATTTCCTTTATATTGACGTGTTAAGTTGTTTGGCTGATTATATCATCAGTTTTACTGGATCTTGACTAAGGCACGGTATAGTGAAGCTAAATCAATTTATTGGCTTTCTTAACTCCTTTGTTCTTGGTCGATTTTATCAAATTTTTAACTACTATCAATAATAAAAAATTTCCATAGAAGTTTTAACGAAGTCTAGAACTTGATTTTTCATTAAAAATAAGAAAATTGCTATAGAAGTTTTAAGAAAGTTTAGAAATAGATCTTTCATTAAAAATATGACTTTACTGTGAATTGGAGGCATAAAATACCATTAAGAATGTAAATATGTATTTAAAGAGTAACAAAATTTGAATACTGTTGAGGGTTGTAATAATTTTAAAATGCCAAAATCTTGCAAATATTATAGCGAGTGAAGTAAAAGCTATAGGTTTAATTATATATTTGGAAGGAAAAGGAGAAATAATAGTATCTAAGGTAAACAATAAGAATCCATTTTTTGAGAAATTAATTAAATGAGAGTTTTAAGAAAAAAAATGTTTCGAAGAACATAATGAATAAAATAAAAAGATTTCAAATGGCAATTGAAATTTTTTTTTGTATTAATATTTAAAATAAAGGTGCTATCAAGGTTATGCTACCATAAAGTAATCAAATTTATGATTCATATCATAATGCTATTTGGAGATTAATGGAATTAAGAATTAGAAGAAGGAAAATGTTATGTTATTTTTGGAGAATCAATTTGATTTTATGCTAAGTAGATTTATTATAGAGGTGATCTTTGTGATTAGATGAACAGAGAGTTAGATTTATAGACTTTTATTGATTTTGAGAAAGCATATGATCAAGTTTGATGATATTTGATTAGTGCTCATTGAAGTGGAAACGTGTTTCACAAGCCTGTTGAAGATATTGGAGAGAGCAATGAAACATAGGCTTAGAATAATTAGACTTACACATTAAATCTAGTAGCTAATAATATGCTTTTGAATGATACTCATGCATCTATAAAGAAGTATACACTAAAGAATCCTTGTTGATATCAAGTAACTCTTGGAACAATAGAATGCACAAATGTTCCCCGACTTGTAATCTCCATTTATGGTAGAAAAGAGTTAAATCACAAAATATTCTCTCAACTATTTTATGAGGCCAATTCAGTTTCAGAGTATCAATTTTTTTTTTAATTTGGTCACTCAACTACACAAAATTTATCCAAAATTTGCTCTTTGGGATTAAGTTGGGATTTGTGATGAATTTTGTATAATCAAGGGACTAAATTGAGGTAGATTTTATATCCTAATTTTACATGATGGATCATTTTGGATAAATTCTGTATAGTCAATCGACTAAATTGGAGAAATGTGATAATTTGGGATTAAATTGGCTACATATAAATAGTGAATTATTTTGAAATTTTATCTACTAGAAAAATAAAATCAATTTTGTCCTTTGGGGAATTCGATTCTCTACTTTTCTATGCTTTATTGTTCCTTATGTAATGTAAATATTTTGAACGATAGGTTGGCTGCCTTAAATTTTTTTAGACTCCTAACCAATCATAGGAGAGTTGTAGATATTAACTTAAGTGACAATTAGAATAATGGAGGAAAAGTTTAAATTTTCAGTATTATTAAAATATAATGTGATATTTAGATATTATAGATTTATGTATCTTGGATTTAATGTATATAAGAATATAGATATAAATGAGGATATAAATTTTAGAGTTATGACTGAATATTTAAAATTGAAAAATTGCTTGAGAGATTTGTGCAATAAGAGGATATCACAGAGGTTTAAAGTAAATTTTATAAACTCACAATCTGACCAATGTTGTATGGATATAAATGTTGAGTTGTCAAAATTCATTTATATCTAAGTTCAGTGTGGTAGAAATAAGAATGTTAAGATAGACATGTTGCAAATCTAGGAAGAATAAATTAAGGAATTATTATTTTAATGAAAATATTACAGTGACATCTATTAAAGATAAAATGACTAAAAATAGATTTGGGTGTTTCGGACATGTATGATTATGGGTAAGAAATTTTTTTTTTAGACGAGTTAAAAAAATTAGCATAAAAAAATTAAGGAGACAAATGGGTAGAGTTTAAAGATGATTTGCAAAGAATATATTTAGCATTTCAAACAACACTTGACAAAAAAAAATAAATAAATAAATAAATAAAATAAATAAAAAAGAAAGAGGATTCATAATGTTGATCCTAAATAGTTTGGATAAAGCTAATAATGATCACTACAATCTTTAATATTACTGGCATAACATTTTAATCGATTCACACTTGAAAAGATGCTGTCTTGTTTAATTAATGAAAATTTAAAATTAAGTCAGCATACTAAATATCTTGCCAGGAGGAGGGAGAGCAGTTCTTGAAAATTTAAAAATACATTTCTGACAGATACTTCCATGTTTTGATTTTGCAGGTTGAAGCTTTGGCTTTTCTTGGCATATGTAATATCCTTCGTTTCCTTGCAGCAGCTGTGGGTTTGTTGGTGCAAGATGCACTTACTGACAAAGGCCACTCTGTATGGGCTGCTGTTGCTGGTGTTCTCCAATGCGTCTTCATATTGATCAGGTATGAAATTTATATTTCTTTGGGCCTGAAATGGTTTCTCCCAGAAATGCTCCTTGTTAATATGAAAATAGAGGGTGCCCAACTAGAACATTTAGATTTAGGGGCTGTTTGAGATCAGTTTTGTTTTGTGTTTTTTATTTTTGTTTTATGTTATTTTAAAAACATGTTTATTTAGTTTATTCTTTAAGTGTTTTATTTTTTATTTTAGAAATAAATAACATTATTTTTAAAAACACTCAAAAAACTTTTAGATATTTTGATTATTTTTAAAACAACTATCATCATCAAACATGTTTTATTTTGACACAAAACATAAGCAAAGAAAAATAAAAACAAAAAACAAAACAAAATATAAAATTGATCCCAAACATAGTTTTAGATTTAATTAATGCGTTTACCGTTCATTTTAAATATGAATTTTTAGCATTCCAGTGGTTATATAATTGCAGTGGGCTGATATATTGGACCTGCCATTCTGATGATTGAACGGTGCATGAAGCTCTTGGGAGAAGAGAATGCGGAGTCAATCCTATGCAGGTTTTCTTCTTTTCTTCATATCTATGCAATGCTTTGGATTTTTCTTGCCTGTGTATTTTGAGATCATTAAAGGATCTTGTCCTACTGTTCGATTCAGATCATATGTTTAGCTGTGATAGAGCATATGCGTTTCCATGTACAATAACCGCATAAGTGAATAAACTATTGTCATTATGTTTTAAATCTGATTTCCATGTTTTCTGCGGGTTTCAATATGAAAAGGCTTTAGGAGAGATGAGGAATTCTGTACAGAAGTTCGTGTAAGAAAGAATTTGCCTCATTTTATTTACATTGAGGTTTGTTTTTTTCTTGTGATATGTTTCAATTTTCAATTAATGAAAGTGACGTTTGAACACAAATTTTAATGCAAGGTTTATAAGAATGTGTAGTTATTACTTATTAGGAGCTTCTTTTAGCACTTTTATAAGGAATTCCTTGCTGAATTTCCGTCCAGAATTTTGTGGTGCTCTTGTAAATGAAGAATTAATAACTGCTAGTCATACTCCGTATGTTTCATTATGTACCAGAACTTTGTGATAATTTTTTACTTCTCTGTTGTAATGCTTGTGTTTCATTGACTTTTCAGCTTGGAATGTTAGTTATTGATCTTATTTTAGTAGGATTAGTGTTCTAGCTTTATAATTATGTTAATGCTTTTCTCAACTAGAGAGGAAGTTTGAAAGTAGAGTGATCGTAGTCTTCTCTTAGATTATAGTGGACGTAATCCACAATGTCAAGACACTTTAAATTCTATCTGCTGTTTCTCTTTCTGCGAGTTCAATGTTCTTCTATACCTTAGTCCAACCTTCCATTAGGAAGCAAACTTATTCGATGATGCAACCCTCTTGTCTCTTATCTTCTACCTAGCTCGTCATCTTCTCTCTGCGTGTGTTAAAACCTGTCCATCGAACCCTCTTGGCTATTTTTCACCATTAACAGCAGAGAGAGAGAGGGGGGGGGAGGGGTGGGCAATTATGGGTGCTAGAGAAGGTTGATTTAGAAGGCTAGCAACTATTGTTTGGAAGGTGGATATGATTGGGGCCAATGATGGCAACTCAAATATGAGGGAATGTTGTGGAGGGATTTGATTAATGGTAGATATGGCAATATTTCAAGTTAAATTAAAAAAAGGAGCTTTTACATACACAAGCATCCTATTCTTCTATATTTACAAATTAACCAACTTCAATCTTATTTTTTCAAATTGACTTTAAAATATTGAAATTGATAACAAAAGCCCAACCCATAATTTTCATTTTGTAAAATTTTTGATGATTTGATGGTTGCATGCAAATACATGGATCCGTTATTTTAAAAAAATCGAAAGGGTGGTTAAATTGTAAATACACATGTATTAAGTGGTTGATTTGTAATTTCTTATTAAAAAAATGCATGGAGTTACTCATTTTTGAGAACTTAATGTATGAAAGCTTTTCAAACATACCCTAACATAGGCTAAGAGTTAGGATAGCTTGATTTTTGAGTGGGGATCTCGTGACGGACACACACAATAGAAATCGTATATGATTTTCACTAAAAATGAGAGAGAAAAAAATCAAAATATTAAGGAGGTTAGAGGATAGGATGTGCTTAAGAAATTGTAATTAAATACCAACTCTGAGGATGATGAGTTCTCGGATGCTTACTAATATGAATGATGCTTATGATTGAGCTACACTGATACTAATTGATATAGTTTGTGAAATGAGAGAATCTTGTTGTAACAATGTACTTTTGTTGGCTTGAAAATATCGAAAATAACTTGCATATTAACTTTGTTGTTTTGTTTGTTGAATGTAGGGGTTTTGGAAAGTTTGGTGTTTAGATTGATGAATCTAGATTGCATTGTAAAATTCGGTCAGATTTCAAATTCAATGTATTTGAAATTCGCCAATTTGGACGAATTTCAAATATACTACCAAAAATGAAGAGACCGCCATCGGCCATTGCTCATCGCCGCCATCGTACCATTAGTCACCATCCTCATCATCAAAACACTACCACCATCACGGCTTGGCCACCACCACCGCACCACATCCACCACCGCCACCACTCATCGCCGCTTGCTGCCATTGCTACCACCATAGTCTCCATCGCCATTACCGGTATCGACGCCACCGGTTAATACACGCCATACTATCATGATGTCATACCATTGAAGCCTGCATACCGCCATCACCTCTTTTGATTCACCAAATATATTACATTACATTCACTTTATTTTTATAAGATTTTCAATTAAATAACTATAAAGTATTCAAAATATAATGTATTTATTCTACACTATATTCCATTTACATTGTTTTTTTTTTCAGGCAATCAAATATCCCCTAATTATGGATTGAGAGGTAGAAGCTTGTATTAAAAGTCCGCTAAAGAAGAGAAGATATGTAATCGTATAAGAGAGGAAGTAAGGAGGAGATAGAGAAATTAAGAGAAGGGGAGAATATATAATATTTATCTTACAAGAGAATGCTATTTTGATTATTAACTTATCAAACTGAAAGATGAATTCCTTTATATTAAAAAAGGGTCATCCTTTATTTACAGAATTAGGTGCAAGTTGACGAACAGAATGTCTTTGAGAATAAAAAAGATTATTTTTAAAAGGCTAGCTAATGATAATTAGTTATTTAAAAAAAAAAATAATAATATACAGTCGTTGTTGACGAGACTTGTCGAATCATGTCGAGCTGTCCGGAGAGAGACAGACCTTTTTTTTTTTTTTTTTTTAACGGGGAGAGATAGAGAATTAAATAATAAAATATATAATTTAAAAATATTTTTATAAATATTTAATAACTAAATATTTATATATTTAGTTATTAATTTTTTATTTATATATATAATTAAATATATAATTTAAAAATATTTTAATTATATATATAAATTTATAAATTTATTTAATATTTTTTTATTAATTAATATGTATAATATATAATTTTTATTAATTTTGTTAATATATAATATAAAAATATTTAAAATATATAAATAAATAAATAAACAAAAGAATAAATTATATAAATATTTTATAAACTATATAAATAAAATAATTATATATATATATATTTATAAATTTTAGTTATTTATATATTTAAATTATATAAATATTTTAAGTTATATAAATAATTTAAAAATATTTTAAAATATAAAATAAATATATATATATATATATATATATAATATATTATTTATTTTAAAAATATTTATTTCTTTAAAATATATAATTAGTTAAAAAAATAAATAAATAAATTGTAAATTATATAAATATTTAGTTATTTATATATTTATAAAAAATATTATTATTAATTTATTTATATATATACATATATATATTATATTTATTCATTTTTTATTTATTTATTAAAAATTATATTTATTTATTTTTTTATATTTTTTTATATTTTTATATTTTTATTATTATTATATATTAAAAAAATATATATATATATATATATATATATATATATATATATATATATATATATATATATATATATATTTATATATATAATTAAAATATTCTATAAAAATTATTTTTAAATTATTTATATAACTTAAAAATATTTATATAATTTAAACATATAAATAACTAAATAAATTTATAAATATATATGTATATATATATATATATAATTATTTTATTTATATAGTTTATAAAATATTTATATAATTTATTCTTTTATTTATTTATTTATTTATATATTTTAAATATTTTTATATTATATTAACAAAAATTAATAAAATTATATATTATACATAATTATATTAATTAAAAAAAATATTAAATAAATTTATAAATTTATATATATAATTAAAAATATTTTAAATTATATATTTAATTATATATATAATAAAAAATTAATAACTAAATATATAAATATTTAGTTATTAAATATTTTATAAAAAATATTTTAAATTATATATTTTAAATAATTATATTATTTAAAAAAATTAATAAAAATAAAATCTTCCTCTCTTTCTCTCTCTCTCCCCGTCGTTAAAAAAAAAAAAAAAAAAAAGGTCTGTCTCTCTCTCTCTCTCTTCTCTCTCTCTCTTTAGAGAAATTAAGAGAAGGGGAGAATATATAATATTTATCTTACAAGAGAATGCTATTTTGATTATTAACTTATCAAACTGAAAGATGAATTCCCTTTATATTAAAAAAGGGTCATCCTTTTATTTACAGAATTAGGTGCAAGTTGACGAACAGAATGTCTTTGAGAATAAAAAAAATATATATAAAGTTGGATATTTTCTAATGTCTTGTTTTGACTTTTCCATCGTTGACAAATATAGTACAGTGCACCAATAAATAAAAAATAACCAATTTTTTTCATTTTTTTAATATGCAACATAAAATTTCGTTAATGTCCTGTAACCATAGATTAACTAAACTCATAATTTAGATATGGGCATGAGGTTCTGTGCTTATTATTACTTAAATGATCCTCGAATTTCCTCTTTCTGGGTGTGTGCAATTTTGGGAATTAAGAAATGGGTTAGTGAATGTTCTTATTTCTTACATCATTTCGATGATATATTATTGTTCTCAATACTGATGGCATATTCACACGTCTATTAAGGTTATTTTTGACATTTCCACATTTTTGACTCAGTTGCTTAAGGTTATTTTCGTAATTAAGGCTGCCTTAATATTTATTCCTAAAAAATGGAATATTAAGATTAAGTTAATACCAACTGACTAATGTGATTATTTTGTACTAATTTTTCAATCTTGCCTTCCCAGAAATACGAAAATTGCCTTTTCTAAAAGAATAAAATGATATGTCAATAATAATATTTAAAATGTATGATGCTATACTTATAAGGGAGTATGGAGTTGTAGATATAAGTCTGGCCAAAATTTGCTCTTCCATTTATTCTTGCTGAATCTATCAATTCATCATTTATGCTAGTCAATCAGTGTCAATTCAGTTCGACGGTTGAATTCAAATTTGTTTTGAATTTAACCTAATTTAAATATGAATACTCACCGCCCTTAGCTCGGTTGGTGAGGGTGAAACACTGATACTCAGTTCAGATTCATTCGCGGGGTGTCTTATCTTTTCTGGGTGAAAGCGGGCGGCAGTGACTCTGGGGTTGTCGTGATTAGTCATCTGCAGTCCGCGATAAAATGGTGGGATCGAGGAGGTAGACATCTCGTCATTAAAAAAAAAAATTTAAATGTGAATGATTTGCTTTTGACTCGATTGATCTACATATGACTCAGTGACTCATTTGAATAGAAGATTCAAGTAAAAATTAAATCAAATTTTAGAAATCAGGTTAAGTTTAAGTTCATTAGTTAAAATTCAATCAAATTCATATTAGTGGATTTAAGAGTGTCAAAATTAATTCAATATGAACTTGATTCAAAATTCATGTTCACGTTGTTCAATAATTTTTTGGGTTTGATCCACCAACTCGAAATTGACTCGATTTGACTCTAACTCAATTTAACTGAATTCTAAATTGATTTTACTCATTACTTCGAATTTGACTCAATTTTGATTAAAAAAAAATATAAATAGATCATTCATTGGTGTCAAATCAGTTTGAGTCAGTTGGGTTCGAGTTGAGGTTTTGACATTTAATAAATAAAATCAGATCAAACCTATTCAGATCGATTAAATTCGAAGTCAAACTTGACCTTATTCCAATCCTAATTGACACCTCTAATTAAATCATATAAAATCAATTTCAGTTGGCGGATCATCTCAAGTTTGATTTAAAAATTAAATAGGTCAGGCTTTTAGATTTGAACTCAATTTAAAAAATTAATCAAATCAACTTAAAATTGAATTTTACAGGTAGAGTCTATCGAGTTATCGTATCGAAATAATTATTAACACCCTTAGATATTAAAAACTTCTACTTCATTCACTAAGGTTTTCAATATTTAAAATTTGATCACTCTTTTATTTCTCATAATAGCATAAATCTCTGAATTGTTGCAATTTACCTATTTTAGATATTTTTAGATTTATTTATATATTTATTTATTTATTATTATTATTTTTTTTGAGGAAGTATAAATGTCCAAACAGAAATTCGATGTTCTGACAACAAAGCTGGCACCAATGATAAAATTTGATTAAACCACCTATTATGAAGTTAAAACATAGGGCAATTAATATATTACATTGAAATTTTAATTATTTATAAAATTAATGTTATCCTATTTAATTTTTTTTGAATTTTACTTAAATATCTAATTCACAAAACAAAATTTTAATTTTAATTTTATCAAAATTCAATGACATGCATTGATAGTTTAGAAGATAGTTAAATATTATCTGTGTACATATTTTAATATGTTTAATTAATTTAATGAATTACAAAAAAATGATTTATTATGATATTAATCAATGATAATTATGGAGAATTTAAATTAATTTTATTGATTCAATTTATTTAAGTAATATTCATTTAAATTGTATAAATAATTAAAATACATTAATAATTAAGTATTTAAAATATAAATAAATTTATTATCAATTCTAAAATAAATCTACTATCAAGTCTTAAGTGAGTGTATTATCATACATAAATGAATTTTAAATGATATTATTCATGATTATAAATAAATTAAATTTTAAATTATTTAAATCTACTCAATTAATCAAGTATTATTAAGAGTGTTCAAATATAATTAATTAATTAATTAAATGATTATAAATGAGAGTCAATTGAGATGAATCATAAATAGCTTGTAAAAAAATATTAGTTCATTTACAGTTTTAATTTATATAATATTTTAGAATATAAATAATATTAATATATATAGATATTCAAATAAATTTATATTAATTATATTTTAAATAAATATTAGATATATAAAAAAAAATTATAATATTTATATTAATCCCCGTCGAAAATACTAAAATTTTTAATCCTTCCACTGTGCGCGTTTCAACATCGAAGAAAAAGACCCTCGAAGAAGGAAGAAGGCAATGTCATCAATTGCCGAGCCGTGGCCGCGATATTCCACCCTCTCTCTCTCTCTCTCTCTCTCTCTGGTGGAGTAAGGGCCGTGTGGTGGAGGATCGAGCACGCTCAGCTTCCCTTGACTTCTCAACCAAACCCTAGGTTTCTTCTTATTTCCTTGTAAGCTTCACTTTTCTCATGTCCTTGTTTCAATTACTGGTACGTCACACGACCCAATCCTCACCTCTCTTTTTTTACCATTTCGCAGTAACTTCTCCAAACCGGGTTGAGATGCGCACCAATTCCAAGTTAAAATAGAAGATAAACCCATCCTTTTGTCTCGCGATGATCTGTACCGGATGGTTTCTATGGTCGTCTGGGCATGTGACCATGTGCTTGCGTCTTTGTTCGATTTGTGTTTTGGTTGTTTTTGATATATTTCATTTAAGTTTTATGAGGGTGGTTTCGTCCAGGACTTGCTTGAAATCCCAGACGGATGTGTTGGTCGATGGCGTGCCCGTAATTGGTGGCAAGAAGCGTCTACTTCATTCATCCCTTTAGGTTGGTTTGGTGGTTGAGATTCCTTTCTCTCTCTTTTTTTCTGTCAAAATTTTGGTTTATTTTCGTATATATACGCTTATTGTTGGATATTCATGTTGATTGCTGCTTGAGATCTGTAATTCCTTCTCATTGTTTCTGGTGGTGCGCTATTATAACTCAGTGCAGGTAAATTCTCATGATTTCATTCATTATTGGTAGATCTGTGGCTTTGTTGTCCAATAGATTCTATGCAAGTTTGTCTTTTCGGTCTATAAGTTGTTGGAGATAGCGCTAAATGCTTTGATTGGTTGAAATGAAGATTAGAAATTCATTTTGTTGGTAATTATCATAGCGAAGAATTATATTCTTTCTGAACAATGAAATGACTTTATTTTCAATTTGAGGTGGGAAGATGCTTGAGGAAGTCAGACAATGTTTCCTTCTGAAACATTTTTTATCCTGTGTGCGGCCAATTCATTTTAAATGTTTGGTTATGATGCAAGGATGAACTTGCTCATGGCGGTGTTTTGATTTTGACACTTTCTCAACTGTGATACAAAGTTTTCCTACCTCACCATGCCTTTGTATTCTTCTTGTGTGTAGGGCTTCATAGGATATGTTAAAAGAAATTACGCTCTATAAAGTATCTCGGTTTTGGTGAAAAATAGACAAGGTTTATTAGGACATCACTTGCAAGTGAGATGCAGTAGTTTGAATTGATAGTGGTGAGAATTAGATAGGAGTTGGTTCATATGTCACTTGACACATCATGTCACTTGCATGTAAAACCCATTTTGGTGAAAAAATGTTTGAAATTGAGATTAAATTTGTTACAATATTTTTGAATTAAAATATAGATAATGATTTGGAAAATTAATTATTAAATTAATAAATGCAACATGCTTGTAAGAAACCTAATTGAAAGGGAATAAATCCAACTACTGTATGTGTTAGGGGTAACAATAAAAAAGAGGTAGGGTGTATTGAGTTGAAGGATAGAATTGTTGGGGTGACTGCTACGATTATTGTCGAGAACATTCTAAATATGCTTAGTGCTTATGCTATTCAAGCTGAATTTGAAGAAATTTTTTTTTTCAATATGAATTTTAGAAAGAGATGGATCCATTATTATAATATATATTTGAGGAAAGGATATTTATTGACAATAGCTTAAATAAATATATAGCTTCTAGAAGGATTTGTTGTGAGAGGATTCATCGCGGACATAGAATATGGGATATAAATAAAATGAGAAAAGCTATATTTTATTTCACGGTAATATATGGCATTGTTTATAATGAATGCAATATTTAAAATGATAGGTGCTTAGTTACTTTCAAAAGGACAACTAACAAATCACAAATGCTTTTTCTTAGAAGGAAGGAACAATCACTCGGTAAACATCATCTAGTGATTTTAAAAGATAATTTAATAATGCAACATAAAATGGTGTCATGAATGCATATATTAAGGTATAAAAAAATTAAAAGAAATAATCGTACTTGAAAAAACTTGAATAGAGAATTGAACCAAACTTGTTTAGGGAGGCAAATTGAATTTCTATTGGTGAACTAAATTTGATGGGAGGTAAGATGGTTAGTTGCATAAAAAAGATAAATATAAAAAAATTTTAAGATTTTGAAATGAAAAAATCCTATATATGTGGACCTAGTGGGAAATAGAATGTGTTTAGAAGGCATGGTGAAAAATAATTACTAATTAAGCACCTAATGATGATGAGGAAGCTAGAAGTATTGCAAAGTAAAACTACAATTTTGATGTTTTTCATGGTTGACTTGTTGGGGATCATAGAGTATGCTGAAAATCAATTGAGTGTTTTAGAGTATACATGAAACAAATGAAATTAAAGTAAAAGCAATCACAGGAGACATCAAATTTAACGTGGAAAAATTTGAAGCGAGAAAAAATCATTTAGCCACACCATTAAAAATTCTACTATGATCGATGGAATAGTATAAATTACATTTATCTGAGCCTCCGCATTCTTCACTCACTTGAAGCACTTCACTCTCACACACAAGAGAATAAGAGAAATTTTTTAAAAAATGTACTAAAATTGCCTAAATACAAAGTCTCTTGACTTGTCTGCAGGTGATCTTGGCGCTTAGACGTTGTCGCCACTATTTTTCAGGCTTTTTGCACGTCATTATTCTTTCTTAGTGCCCTAAGCTTAGCACCACACGCTAAGGCACAAGCTTCTTTATCTTCCGGTGCAAATCCAACGACGTGGCACTATCCATCTCACGCCGAGGTGTTGCCTTCTCTTTGAAGCCAAGATCTCATTTTTTAGTGTCGAGACATTGTTTCTCCAGGTTGAGGTGCTACACACCAGAAAAAAATTTGGGGCACCACACCCAAACCATCAAGCAGGGGAGTGCTGCTCTCTGCAACCTGCCAAGGAGCTCTCTGTCAAGCTTGATCGGTGTGAAGGAGAGGGCTCAAAGATAAAATCAGGCTTCACAAAATAACAAAGACTAGGTATTAAGGGAAAAGAAAGTAAGATATCTAAAATAAATAAGGGAAATTTTAGGAGAGGTGATCTTGGGTGTTTGATTAAATTATATTTATTAGAAGATAAAAGGATAAGATCTTAGTTAAAGAGGAATACAATGAGGGAAAATGGTAATGTATTTTGAGAAATTACTGTATTATAGTTTTAAAGAAAAAATATTTTTAGAAGCTCATAAAGAACAGTCATAATGCATACTATAGATCGATTCAAAAGATGATGTTAAGTTAGCTTGAAGAAGCTGCATGTATATAAAGTCCTAGATTCATATGAGATGCCTCTTAAGATTTGAAAGTTGTGTGACATTTGAAAAACAAATATTATAATGATTCAATGGATCTAATGCTACTCTGCATGAGATCACAGTTTCTATATATCACTGTTTCAATATCGCATCTATGAAGGCAATCCGAAAATCATATATTGCATGTCATTGTTCAATCATACTTTTATGAGAAAATCAATGAAAGACATTGTCCATCAAAAAACACCAAAAAAGATCTCTATGAGTACACAAACATCAAGCATGATTTTTAAGCTAATATCAAGCCTTCAATACAGTCTTACACCTCAATATCTGTTTTCAAACGCTTTATCTTACCAAACATATTCCTCCTTCAAGTCAAGGTTTTATTTGTCTTAAATGTTGACATTTGGACCTTGAACAAGGGACATTGTATGATGCCATGGAGAAAGCAGCTCGAGGTTGGATTAAGCTTGGAGGATCCTCAATCTCTTTCCTCAAATCTAGTTGAGCATTCACTTTTAAATTGAAAGCCAATGCTAAGATAGATACCAAGTTGTTTTAACATACTGCAATTAACTGTAATGGAAAACAGGGATAGTTTTCTGCCAATTCACTGCTTATCACCATAGAAGGTTACAACTCCTTGCTAGTAGTTCGTAACTTTCAACTCCATTGTTTATCATTATAGTCTAATGTATTGTTCAGCCATTTGTGTGTCTGTGATCGTTTAATATTGTCACAAACAAAACACCATATTCAAAATTTCAAGTTCATGCAACATGTTATGTAACAGCAACAATTTATTCTTATCAAAGGGACTTTCGGGAGCTTCTGCTCAGATACATTAGGAATCAGCTCGAACATGTCTTGTGTGGCTAGCTCTCGGTGTTGAAAAGCTCCTAAATTATATAGATAGATCTATTACTGTTATGGTTTCTGAACTAACTTAACTATAGATACTCCCTCTTTCTATTTTTTTATTCTAGCAGAAGTTTCCAATGAAGCTCTTCAAACCATTGATTTAACGTATTCTTAGGAGACTATCATCCAGTGTTATCTCAGTATATACGTGCTCTGTCATAAAATAAGACGCAGAAAATTACGAATGTTTTCTGATATACCGAGTTTGAAAGCGCACGTATCTGCTTGTTGCGTAGAGAGAATGTGAAAACTAATGGTAATTAGAACTTTTACGTGGCAGCTATATTTTTTATTTAATCCAGATTAAATATGATAAATTGGCAGTTTAACAAAATTATGGTGGTTGACTAAGTGGTTTCACCTTGGTATGTCTGCCCTCCCTTTTAAAGTGGCACCGTATATCATATTCAGTTGTACCTTTTCTCTGAACAACCCTTTCTCCTTTAAGCTCCAATCTTCCTTCAAGATTATGTTCTACACACACAAGCTCAGTCTTGTTCAATCATATGCTGAATCTAAACTAATTTTATGCTCAAACATTGTTGAGCTTGATTTTAGTACACATTAATGGCTTTTCCACAAACTACTTTCATGTCAAAAGTAAAGCTGCTTCACCTTTCAACTTTTCTTTTTTTATTTATTTATTTCACTTTCTTCTTCTTCTTCTTGTCTTTGCTATATAATTATGCCTCTGATTCATTAAAATCTTATTTTAGTTCTTAATTCTTCTATTCTTTATCTTTTTCAGAAATATAATTTACTTGTCACATGGCAAAAGTGCCAAAAATCGCCGCAAATTTCTATCTCGCAAGTTTAGATCTACTCCTTATCCCACTTCGCAGCCATGCTATTGGGATGCTAAGGAATCATGTAACTCGACAAGAGCACTCGTATCAGAGAGAAAGGACTGGGAGGAAGCCACCTGCTCTGCATGGAATTCCCACACAACGCCGTTCTCTTGCTCTGCTCTTCCCACGACAATGGCTGCCGTCCCTACATGTGTGGAACCAGCCATCGCCTCTCGAACTGCCTGGAACAATTCAAGAAGAAGGCTCGCACAAAAATCAGCTGTACTGAAGGCGATTCCTTGGGAGACAATCCCATCAGCCTTCGCCTCACGTCCTCTCGAGGGCCTCTGATCAACGATTCTAAGTTAATGGAGCTTTCATGCCCTTTATGTCGGGGAAGGTGATGGGGTGGACGGTGGTGGAATCAGCCGATATCTGAACGGTAAGAGGAGGAGCTGCATGCAGGATTGCTCCTTCATGGGGACGTATGAGGAGCTCAAGCATGCGGCACCGGTGCGCGAAGCCTCGAAGTCGATCCTGAGATGGAGGAGAAATGGAGGAGCTTGAGCTGGAGAGCGAACGGCGGGACGAGCACTATAATGTCCTCCGTGCCGAGATCAGTGGTGTTATGAGATTACGCCGACGAAGACTGTGCCGGCGCCGTTGATGATGGTACCCTTTGCTGCTTAATAGGAACATCCTCTATGTCTTGAGGGAAGGTGCTCGGCTTATGCGGCTTCAGTGGGATGATGCTATGCAAGAGAGTGGTGGTGTTGATGTCGCCGTGAATGGCGTCAATGGTGTCACCGACATTGATGATGCCGTGAGTGCTAACAGAGAAGGGGAGGTGCGGACTTCTCTGGACCAGAGAGGGGAATAGGAGCCGGCAGAGTGGCCGGCGGCCAGCTCCATTTAATGTAAGGTGAAGTAGAATTAAGTCTTCAGTCATGGTTTAGGTTCCATGAACATAGGGCTCTGCTCAGTTAACAATGGAAATGATTTCAACGGGGCAGGTGTTTATTCTTGCGAATTGATTTTCTGTTTTTATGAAATTCAGGGGCAGGGTGGCAATTTTTTTTAAAGATTTAGTTATTTGCAACACCTGTATATACTTTATAGATTTAGGGGTGTTTTGCAATGGATTGGATTTATTTCAAGTAGGATTTAGTAAATTCAGTATAACCGAATTTAAGAAATTCAGTGTTAAATCAAAAGTGTTTGATAACGATTTATTAAATCCAAATTGAAAAGATGATGTTAGATGATGATTTAAGTCTTATAATTAAATAATAATATTTTTAAAATATAAAAATAAAAAAAATAAAAATTTATTAAAATTAAAATTCATTATTTAACAAAGATATTATGTTCATTATAAAATATAAATAAATATTATATTATTTGGATATAAGAAATTTTTCTGCTGATAACACAATTGAATTTTTCAACTCCTTCAAAATTTAAATGCTACGATGACTGTCCCAATTTCAGATATGTAAAAAAAAAAAATTATATTAAAATTATATAATAAAATATTATATTTTTTTAACGCATAAAGTACTTTCTTCTTACTCACGCTTCTTATATCAGTAGTTTACACGCCTCAAATCATCTCAATTCTTCACCAATAACAGCGCGACATCGAGTTCTTCATCATCTACGATCACCTCTTAAGTCTCTATTATATCAGATTGTTTGGTATATTAAAGTAGTAGTCTCCACGATAATAGATAAATAATGACCGCACACAATTACAATGCCACCCCACGCTTAAAGGAAATTTACATGTGAGTCAAAATCTCAAATCTTTCTTTCCAAATCCCAAAGTTCCACCACATTTAGTAGTTTTAATGGTTAAACAACTCTACTGTGATATCTATATTCTACGATAAATACTTAGGTGATAACGAAATCTAAATGACGAATAAATTTGTTTGTGTTGGCGTAACTGAATCAACTAAGTAATACTTCTCTGTGGAACACGCTCGATAGCAACGTAAAACTCTCATATCTGCGGATCCTTTCCAACTATAAGATAAAAACAAATCGACGATCAAATGAAACAAAGAATATTTGTGAAGTGAATACTTTTCTCGATATATATTCGCAATCGCGAATTAACAAATTTGCATACGTGTTCCGACGACCTATGACATTCCGAAAAATGGATTACGTCTGAATGAATAGCAATGATATCTTGTCTGGCGGTGGGTTGATGAACTTCGTGGATAATGAAGCGATAGCTTGTAACACGATTGAAGTAGCGCTTGTTTAGTGAATGTTGAAAAAATTCACAAGTTATGCGTCTTATCGCGTTGCACCTCTTAAAAAATGTCTCTAATTGTTACCTTAATCATGTTTCTTGTGTGATTAATAATCAAGATTGACCAAGATCTACGTATAAATGCCTACGTTGGTAACTAAAAATAAATGTAAGAATGTTGGATGTCGTTAAGAATATCAGTACATATTGATGCAGTGTCTGTCTTATAATTCTTTGAATGTAATCTTGTTCGGTTGCTTGAGCATTATCATCGATGGTAGATGGGAGTAATGCATTGATAGCATCGTCATCTCTAGAAAATTATCAATTGAAGAACAAAGCCATCCCTCTTGTAGCATTATATGTCATTTTATTATATTATCAAAGTACAAAATGTCAACTCAAGCGAAATGCAGATCCACAAATTAGCATTTTTAGATAGTGAAAGGTACAAATCTGTTGAAAAAAATAATCATAGAATAAAACAAAAAAAATAAGTTTGTTTCCAGAGCTTGGAAATGACATGCATTAAAAACATTTTGTTTCAAATCATAGTTCTGCATTTCAATAGTTATTTAAACCCTAAACTAGAGAAAGAAGAAATTGAAAATTCTCAATAATTATAGATCAATTTAACCTTGCCAATCTACATGCATCTTCAGAAACTTTTATTAAAACAGTCAATAAATCTTGCAAAATTTTAGAATTTTCTAAGTACTGAATTTAAATAAGAAATAAATGCAAGGAATCAATCCTTCTAAAAAAATACCATCATATTATCATCATATGAAGAACAACAAGAGAAACAAAGAATCAACAATTTAATATTAAACACATACAATCGCCAACAAAACTATTTTAAAAAAAATAAAAGCCATATGAACTCAATCAGTTATAAATAAATCTCTACAACAAAAGGCTGAATTTTCACAAGACTCTAACAGTTAAACTTGAATTCTTTATATAAGCGGGCATCCCCATTCATTGATAGATTTTGGTTTTATACTAGAAAAGAATGAGCCTCCACTAAATTGACACTCAAAAATAAGAAAATGCTCCGGACAGTGCAATCATAACAAAGCCGGATATTCATAGTAGGCCACATGCATGATATGATCAAACTTAAATTCATAGAATTTAATGCATGGAAATTGGAAATAAAATAATAAATAAGGCAAGAGTCCCCTCGAGAAAGAGAATTGAATTCTCTCGTAAGCTCTTCACACTACAAAACAAAGCACGTTCAATGTATGCAAGTTTCAAGGACAAAGAACACATTTATAAAAACATACAAAAGAATAAAAATACAAAAGAAATCTGAGTTGATAACTTCGAAGCTAAAGCCATGATGACGATCCATGGGCGTGGATGAGTTCTTCTTATGTGTTATCATTAGCAAATTACCTTCCCACCTCATTAGTACAACTTTATTGTCACTACAATCCTTGATCTATCACGAGAAGTATACCTCGGTTGAGATGTTAGGAATAGTAGATAACTTGGTGAGACAATCATCCATTGTGTAGAGGCAATATTTGTTCATGGTTTGGCAATTTCTTACGCATTTTCAACATTTTATTAAGATGTCAATGTTTCATGGTCCCGGTTTTTTTTCTTCTCGATTTTGGTGATTGCACTTGATGCTCTTTGGATTTGGTTGATCGGAAGTGTGTTGTATATTAGCCATAAAATCCCCTCTCCTTTGCCTCCTCTCTGAAATTAATACCATATGGACATGAAATTATCGATTACTCCCTATGATCTGTTGGTTCGGTTTCTCAACTCTCAATGTATTTGTTAGTCTTTGTGTGCTGTTGATATTATCTCCAAATCTTTTCAAATATGTGGTATTGTTGGAAGGGGTTTCGCCAAAAGCGTCATTTTCGTTTTGTTAATATGAATTTGACATTAGATTTTTTAGTTTGACAAAATAAATCTCTTAATCTTGACTTGATAAAATAACTTACCCGAATCACCTCTTATATTTCATCTATCTAATTGGTATATATTGTGTCGTCCCAATCCACTCAGATTACTTGGTTGATATAACGCGAAAGTCGCTTTCATGTTCTTATATCGTGTCATAACAATGGTGTAGTGTATTTTGTTCAATTTTTATTTAATGTCGCAACCACCTCATTCCATTTGTCTCTCCTTATTACACGTTCTGGATATTTCCCTTGTTTTAGTATGTCCCCAAAATCGCGTTATGATGTTCGTGCCATTTAGAAACTCTCGCTTATTCTCGTCATGAGTTGTTCTCATGCATTATTTTGTTGAGAACTTGTGAAGCGTGGTCTTTAGATTTTCCTTTTGAGAAACCTTTCATATCTACATAGAATTGAAATTTGGTATGAATAAAATAATGATGTTGATATTGGCGGAATAATGATATCGAAATTAAATTGCCTCACATGAATAACAAATTTCTTATTTTTCGTAATTGGTTACTACAAACGAACTTGATGTTCGTTGACTCTGATCGATGCGCATTGTTAATTTATGATCCTAACTTACGTCTTGTTTGTTTTTTTTTGCATTTTATTAATTTCCTCGAGAAGCGAACGTCGAGCTTCCTAAATGTTCTGACATTCAATATATTTTGAAGTACAAAAATTTATTTAGGATATATTCTACACCAAGAGTATAAAATAATCCTCTCCCTATTTACTCTTTTAGAAAGTAAATGTAATGAATTTCAAAATATAATCAATCACTCATCCTGGAGAACATTAAACTAACCAATCTATCATATCTTTGTACAAAAAAAAACATGAATTACCTTCTACATTACTCTTGCCATAATTCAATCAAAAATAATTGCACCAAATTATCAAAAGATTTAATGATTATTGTAACGCTTCCAACATACTACAAGAGAGAAAATTATTTGAGAAATTTATAAAGCAATCTTGAAGAACCTTGTGAACCATATCTACTATAAATATACATTTGCCACTTCACAAAGATATGATTAGAACTTCAAAAACAAAAACCTACAGTTCACATTGTAACATCCAAAACTTAAAAGGGATATTATCCAAAATGAAGAAGATGATGACAATAGGAATCACTGCAATGGAAAGCAAAGAATCATTTCATAACGATATGCATGAATTACTCTCGATGACAACCGCCTCAAAAGTTCCGATCATCTGAAATGTCACATTACCATAGAAAATATAGAGATAAATGATCATCATTTACGGTGACCTATAATTAAGCCATCCTAAAAATATTTCATCGTGAAGACAAATTTGGTCATGTCGATAAAATCCTCATGAAATCGGATCGAATGCAACCTTACATTGATCTATGTCGGATAAGACATTAGGAGGTAGCAAAGGGAATCAAGCCGAAGAATCTTCAAGTCAAAGGAAAACATTCGATGAAAGAAAGTGAGATTACTCAAAGATCACATTCCATGAAGAAAGTTGGTGATAGTTTGAAGGGAAAGTTGTCGAGATTCTTCATGAAGATCACATTCGGTGCTTCTCGAAAATTTACTCAAAGACCAGTTATATTGATCGCATTATTGCGACTAGATTCCATAAATAGCGGAAAGAAGAAACGGCGATGAAGAGCGAACTTACGCAGAGATCCGCGATGCTAGGCGAAGAAGAGTGACCGAAGCGTGCGCGAAGAAATGAGCGATCGAGGGAGTTGAGGCGAACGCTGCAGTTCGCCATACCAGGTTCCGTTTTTAAATCCGTTAAATCCCGGGTGATTTAACAAAGTTATCTTGATTTACGGATTCTACCGGCGGATTTACTAAATCCTCGATGGTGTGTTGGTAGGATTCTAGATTTAGCGAGCTAAATCCTAGTAAATGCCAAACACCCTTAGTTACTTCAATATTGTTAAATGATCTCTATTGGCAAGAATTATTATTATTATTCTGATTTTTTTTTTCAAAATACTGAGGTATAAATGGTGAAATGTGGGACTTAAGATCTGATCAGTGGGTCATTAGTTTTATCATCAAGTGATTTTAGAGATCAACGGGCCATATGTTATTCTTTAAAGTATTATTCTTTGGTCCATGAAGTTGACATGATTGATGCCATGCTTTACTATGAATCACCGCCAATCACAGGGGTGTTAGTATGAATATGCATATAATAATCTCATCGTTCGTTAGTTTCTTTTTTTATTTTTAAACTCTGAGGGAAAATTTTATAACATGTGATGAGATCTACAACAATGATTTATGGTGTAGAGAAGTATTATATTTAGGGCATTTGGGATAGTTGTAGTTTTTTTTGAAGCGGTTGTGAAGTTGTTGCGAGAAGAAGTTGGTGGCGGGAAAATCTTTGTTGTTGAAGTGATTCGGTTTGGAAAATTACATTTAGAATCTGCATTTGATTGTTTGTGCATAAATAATTGAAATATTCTTGTGACTATATTTTGAATAAATTTAAGAATGAATAAAAAATATGATAATTAATATTCATATGTAGTAAACTAATAAATTACATTAATAGATTGTATATCATTTAATAAATAATACTACCTAATTAATAATATTAATATTAAAAGTATAAGTACAACTAGTGCGATCGAATATTAAGCTTATATTCTTGATTAAATTTTTTAATTTTTTTTTCATTGGCCATTTCTTCTTTTTTTGCATGATCACGCTTTGATGTGTCATTCTCGCATTCGTAAATCCATTAGAAATAGTTCGATCATCTACGCTCTATTTTTTGGACACCGAAAAATCTTCTCTTATAATTTTCTTTTGTATGTAAATACATAACATCAGTAAATCAATTCTGATACACAACTCTGGACTCAATAGAGCTCATTGAACTCATATTTCCGATAAAGTAAATTCGTAAGCAATAAAACTATTAATATGAGGATTAGTGATATTACAAAATATTTTAAAAAATTAATGAGGATTAAGTCAACTTTGAATCACATTGCAAACTCATTACCAATCTGAGATAGAAATTATCAATAATACAACTAAATCATCCACAAAGAACCACAAAGAGCATGAGAAGACCAAAGTCTGGACTGCAGGCGAGGAGAGATCGCACAGGAGACGTAACTGACGAGATCATTTGTGAGTAGAATGAAGTAGATACCGGCGAGATGACTCTGAGTCACAAGAGAAACTCTTGTTGGAGGGGCAAAATTGTTGTTGTTTCGGACGCGAGAACGATCTGGCCCGATGCCCCTGGACGTTAAAAGCAAAGGGGTAGTTTAGGGAAACAAAATTTGTGCGGGGCCGAAAGGAAGAAGAGGCTAGTCGCGACTTATGCGGTGCGATTCTCATTTTTTAAATAAATGCTCGCGGTCGGTTTATGCCGTGTCGTGCACCAAAACGTCATACTAAACGGGCCCTTAGTATAGTAAAGATGAGAATGCTTTGGTAGTTGAGCGGCTTTATATGTAGCAGACTTATGTAGTAGGTTTATTATTAGAGAAATTTACATGAATAGTATTCGATTCTTATGCATTTATATATCTAATATCTAAAATTTGATATTTATAAATATAATATTTTTTTATACTTCAAAAGACGTATTTTACTTCAAAAGTAAAAAAAAAATATTTTGGTTATTATAATACAAAATTATATTATATATATAAATATTTATATTTTAGTGTTAGATATCTAAACATATAAAATCATAAATTCTCGTGAGCGTGGCGAGAACCCGTCTTGAGTTCAAATCCTCTCCGGGGTGGAGGCCTATACCTAAGGTGGGAAAATAAGTGAAGGCAATGTGGGTGATGAATGTGGCAGATCTTGTGGGATTAACGATATCACCCACAAGATAGGTGGAGTTGGGTGAATATCCATTACATATATATATATATATATATATATATATATATATATATATATATATATGTATATATATATATATATATATATAAATTATGTGCTATATATTTATATGCGCTATTATTGGTTGCATACAACCGTCAGCATGAATAAAGGAGAGAGTTTTGGCCTAAGAGATATTAGTATGGAATTGTCTGAATTAAACTGACTTGTAAATTAAACTCAGTGAAATAATAAATCTGTCAATTAACTCGATTCGATTCGTTAGCTTGTAAGTTAATTTGCTTTAGAAAATATTAATATAAAATATATTTAAATTTTATAAATATAAATATAAAATTATTATTATTATTATATTATAATCTTATTTTTATCTATTTTATACTGAATGAATCAACTCATAATCCAATGAATATTAATTAGGTGAAATTAAAAGCCAAATTTGATTAATTAATTAAACTCTAATAAAAAAATAACGAGCTCAGCTCCAGTTGTTTTCCCCTACCCCTACCCCTACATGATGTTTTCTCCCATCATCGAGAGAATGAACACTTTTGTCAGTATATTTTCAACATTATTTTTAAACTCTATCTTAATAAATATTAATAATATTTATCCATTATCTTCTCATATGCCACATTATCATATATAATTATGCCACATAAAAATGTCATAATTATTAGCGAGAAAAACTTTGCTCCTACACATACAAGAAAACCCATTTAATTCATCTATAACGTCTTTAATTTACTACTTCAGGTTAAATTTGGATCAATTTTCTGCATGCAAAATACAATTTAAATAGCATCATAAGTGATATTTTTTTAAAAAATATATTTTAATTATATTTAAAAATAATAATAATAATAATAAACTGTGCTATTTAACCGGTCTTAATAGAGTGATAGCTATCAGAATTTAATTTTATTAAAATAAAAAAATTGTAATACTCACTATACCTATTTAGACAATAATTTTTTTTTACATCAACCCTATCATTGCAGTAATTGCAAACAAACCTTTAATTATGAATTATATCAACTCGATAACTATAAATACATCTTTCGAAAATAACCCAACAGGTGGCTCAATAAATGCAAAAATGTTTTGGTTCCTGAAAAATCAAAATCCAACAAACATATGTTGCAAAGAACTGATCCACCTTTTCTCATTTGCAATTACAAAATTGAATTTACAAACCATTTTCTTACACCATGAATACAATTATGAAGGCCAAAAAAAAAAAAAGAACCCACCCAACATTAAAAAAATGAAATGAAAATGGAAAGCTGACATGAAAAGGAACTGTACAAAACTAATCACAAAATAAAATTGAAAATAATAAATTGAATCAAAAGACAAAATTGACATTCTATAAACAGATCAAGAATCATACTTTTTTTACATGTAGGGTAGTTGCAGATAAGCCCAAGTGCATCGCTTTGAGCAGTGACACGAATCTCAACAGGTAATCTTCAGAGAACCACTTTAGTTTCCATGTAAAGCTCCTTCCATTCTCTCTTCGAAGATTTCCTCTCTCGTTGTTGTCTAAAAAAATATTTCCATAAGGAACATTTTCTGCAATCAAAGTCAAATATCTGCTATCCTCTTCTGATTCTATGACCTAAAAGAGTTTTTTTAAATAATAATCATGTTCCAGAACTATGATCCAGATATATATATAGCATTTTACAACAATTTTAAAACTGAAATTCAAAATAATAATAATGATATAAAAATAAAATTGATTCATATTTGGCATTTATAAATTGCAAACTATTAGTCCTTCAAGCTAACATTAATAACAAAGAAACAAAAACAACAATAAGCCTTTATCCCACTATATGTACAGGAATCTTTTTCTCCATTATGTCCTATCAAGTGTCAAATTCTCATTCAATTCTAATAAACTAAGGTCATTTTTTATCATCCTAATAAAGTCTTTTAGGTTTACCTTTCTTTAAGATGCATCTAATACATCTACTCTCCTAAGTGAGTTATTGGACGGTTGACGTTTATATGGCCAACAAAGAAACAAGAACAAAAAATAAATAAATGAATAAAGCCAATGATAAATTACCACTTCCAAAATGTTTTTGGGGCAGATTGAATCAAGAGTGTAATAAGGTGGGGTTCCAAGACAATCCGTTGGTGAGCCGAACTGTATGAGGTTCTCACTGCATATAATAATATACTCTTCAATAACAAACAAGGATCTTGACAGCCATGATTTTCCTGTTCAATCAAAAAATAATTATTTTCATATAATATGTGCAAGAAGACTGATAAACAGCTTACAGAAACAAAACATTAAAACTAACTTCAGTAACAGAGGGCAAAATAGATCAGCAGTATAAATGAAAACTTTAATTTATAGTCCCATCTCCAAAGAGGTCTCTGTATCGCTAGTAAAATATGACACGCATAAGTTAATCTAGCTATTTGCTATCCAACCACTGTCAATTATTCAATAACTTTCTATAAAATAGTTGAGTTACTCAGAAGATAAACTCAGCCCATACACCTCTCCCTTTCTAAAATAAAATTCAAGTATTTAAAAAATATTATATTGGTAAGTTGCAAAACCACCATCCTCTCTCTCTCTCTCTCTCTCCAAGACGCAAACTCCTATTATCTTCATCTATGCATATAAAGCAAGTAAACAAGTGACACGCACTTTCGCTGCCCGAACCACGCTTTCATAAAATCACAGCCAATAAACTTCAGACCACTTGTTCCATTAATAATTTTTGGTTATGCAAACAATTATGCGGTGTCCTTTCTATTTTACCAATAGAATACAGGAAAAGGATTAAAGGAACTTATTTTTCTTGTTAGTGTTTCGAATGTAATGAATTTTCTTTCCATGCTTTATCATTGAGCTATGTGCTTCATAGGGACACTCTCCTACTCCCATAGACTTTTCCTACATCAGTTGAAATCAGAGCTCATAGTTCTCCAGTGAAGGCCAACGGAAGCGGCAAAGTTCATGATGAAAATGAAGTTTTCAGCATGCAGGCCCTAAGCATACATCATGGAGTTAGAGAGAAGATTCGTTGTTACTTGGATGTATAGAAAATTGTAGCTGCATAAGTGGTGAAATTATCTTTAATTCACCACCGTAAGACCACAGACCTAGCTTCATCTCAAAGGCTTCAAGATAGATGCTGACTGTCATATGTCAGGAAGACATGAAGAGTATTAGGTAGGGCTGTAATCTAGTGAGGTGAGTTAAGTATTTATCGGGTTGGACTTAGCTTGAACAAATTAAAATTATTCATGTTTAGCTTGAGTTCAAGCCAAACTTTCCTATAAATGTTCAAACTTGATTTATTTAATCTTCAATACATTTAAGCTTGATTTGTACTTAGCTTGTTGAGTAATTGAACAAATATTTAATCAATTTATGACGAGCTTTAAGCAGTACCTGAGAGGGAGGGAATGGTGTGAAAGTCAAAGAGAAAGAGGAGGGAAGTTGAAGAAGAAAACCACCGGTTCCACCCATAGTTTGCCTAGTAAATCGACTAAGAGGGAGGGAGGAGGACATAAGTCTAATAAGAATAGTAGGGTATGGCCGACAAAGTCGATAGTAAGAGTTTAGAACTTGAGGTAGGAATGAAATCAGTTTAGGGCTAAGTGAGGAATGAGCAATCTATTTTTTTTTTTTAATGGGCAAAGGATGCTGAGCCAGGTAAGTGAAGGGTGTATTGAGATTATAGGTTATATAAATATATAATCAAATATGTAATATATTTTCATAAATTGTAACATATTTTGATTAAATATATAATCAAATAAATTATAAGTTATATTTAATCATTTAAATATATGAATTATCACCAAGTTTAATATCAAGAATTTAACAAGTTGTTCCTCAAAAAACAAATGCGTTTGTTTAACATAAACAAACCAGTTTGTTCATATTTATGATCGGTTCATTTAACCTTCAATTTTCAAAACTATTTAAGGTTGTTTAGTTATTAATTTGAACAATCATGAGCGAGAATTAATTGAGTTAAGTTCAAATTGTTCAACGAATGCATTGGTCCATTTAAAGTCTTGGTATTAGGGCAGCAAATAAATTGAGCATTCGACAAGCTTCTTTCGGCTTCGATTAGAGCTCATCCATGATCATTCAATTAATTAATGAAACAAGCTTAAATACATTTATAAATGGTCGGTCATTAAATGAACATGATTGAACAATCCTCTTCTTGATTCGTTTATGAAACTTGATAAATAATATCATTTAACATTCACAAATAAGCACGATAAGAAGCTTCACAAACACTATCATTTAATCTTTATAAACAAGCTCCCAAATTAGCTAGTAAAGAAACTCATTTAAATTTATATAAATTAAATCATTAATCCTTAAATGAATTAATAATGTTTATTAATTTTAATTAATTAATTATTTATTTAACAATAGTATCCTTTTAACTATTTTTTAATTATTAATTAAACTAAATTCATTAAAAGCTTAAGACTCACTCGATAAGAAAACAAATAGCTCAATAATATTCCGGTTATTTTGCTTGATAAGGCTCGTTTATTAGAAAATAAAAACATATTCGATAATACTATTTGTTAATCTGCTCGATAAGGTTCATTTTACTTTGATAAATGAGCTAATCGACAACATCTCAATTATCCTAATAAGAATTGAACACAAACTAAACTCAAATCAAGCTCAAACAGTCTTAATGATAAGAATCAAACTCGAACTTGAATTTAGAAGCTTGATTTCAGCTCGACTTGAGCTCAAGCTTGAATTTTATAAATGAACTCAAACTTGAACACATTTTTTGCTCGGCTTAGCTCACAGATCATTTACGTGTTTCCAACCCTAAAGATTATAACATTTTGGGTTTAAATTCTCAACCCCATTGGTGACCAAAGAGTGATTTTCTTGAGTTTAAGACCAACGCTAAAGTGGAAGTGAGGGTCTTTAATGAAATAAATCAATAATTACATCAAGAAGACAACAAACTCAGATCAACCTAAACCCTTTTGAATATATGGAAGTATCGGTGGACAAACAAGTAAACCCGGTTGAGTGCAAACTCAAAGATGGTGACGCATCTTAGTAAGACCAATTACAGACTCACCAGTAATGAGAAGGCAAACAACCCATTAATTCGTAGTAGTCTTGAATGCAAAGAATACTTAAGGAGCACTTCCCATCTATTGTGTAGTCAGTATCAATAATGTCAACAAATAAAGCATTCAGCTAGCTAGTACATAAAGGATTTCTATCACCTAAATGCTGCGTCAACCTCCACGAACTAGAACAACCATCAAGTGTTATGGTATCTTTGTAGTTTGAAAGACTCCCTTTGTGATTAACTAACTCTCCAATCCAACTGTAATTATTCAGCGCTGCTAATCTCAATTTGTATGTGTGCATAGCAAACATTATTAGGCATGAAGCAAAGGAGCCTGTGCCAAACTACTAGCAATTGGCTATTATCGTTGAAATCAAATGGGGCAAAATCATACGAAAGTCCATGGTGCAAAGCTCTCCATGTGACAGGGAAAGTTCCTAAAGATGATAGACAATGGAAGGGAAATGATAGGGACAATGCAAAGTGACCACATCAGTTGAAGAAGATGAGGAACATGTGGTGCGCATTGTTGAGACCAACTATGGCACACAATTTCATTCAACACCTGTACCTGCTACACCATCTAGCAAAAAATGTAAAATATCATCAGCAATAGCGAGAGTTACAAGAACATAATTTCCAAGTATTTAGTTCACACATTCAAGTTGCCTAATAAAATTATACATGCCCATATAAGATTGATTGAATCAAAAGAGAGTCAGAAATACAAATTCTAAGAACGGTAGGATTTTCTATTGGCAAATTTTGTAACATAAATTTTGTCTATGATGTTGTAGATATGTATGCTTGCCAGATCTTAGTCAATCATAACAATTTGACATTACTGTCATATAAAAAAAGAAAGACAATAGTAACTCATTCCAATGAAAAGAACAAAAGCTTGCCTCAAGTTAAACAGCCTTCAAACACCTTTGTTGCTCTTCGATATGGGCACAAAATTCATTCGCGAGACTGAACACAAAACTGGTTGCTATGCCATTGGCCAAGGTGTCTCAACCAGTGCTACTTGCTAGGCTGTCACATCACTTGAGGTCGATAAATTACTTGTTGAAGTCTTCGTGCCAATCACGTGCCTAATGCATTACTACTACTCAATGAGCAACACAAAATTGATTTCATCCCAAGTTCTAATCTATAGAGCTTCCAAACTATACATGTGTCCAAAGGAGTAAGAAAATCTATAAACCATTATTAGTGATCTGCTCACTAGGCAACTAATTTAGGTGAACCTTAGCTTACGTGTCATGCCTGCATTATTAGTAACTAAAAAAATGAGACTTAGCTAATGAGCATGGATAGTTGAGTTATCAATAAAATTAAGATTAAATATCAGTTTTGTCTTCCTCAGCTTGAAGATATTATGGAAAAATTGGTCTGGTCAAGTGTTCTGAATTAGATCTTAGCAGTGGCTATCATTAAGTTCACAATAGGCCCAAAGATGAGTGTAAAATGACAGTCCAGACTAGAGAAGGCCTCTATGAATGGATAATCATGCCCTTTAGATTGTTCAATACTTTAAACACTTTTGTGCAGTTAACAAATCAAATCATGGAACCCTTTTATCAATAATTCATTGTTGTATATTTTAATAACATCTCAGCTTATAGTGGGGCAAAAGGGAAGCACGTGCTAGACTTGTAACAAATCTTGAATGTGCTAGAACAAAATCAAATGCCAAACAACCTAAAGCAGTAAAATTTTGGTTCTAGTTGGGAGTTATTTCTCAGGCTTATTATTACAGAACAAGGAGTTCAAATAAAAACGGAAAGTTCAAAGCATTCGATATTGGTCAACACCTACCATTGTTCATAAGGTTTAGAACTTCCACAAACTTGTTACACTTTATCAGAGATTCATTTCATTAGTAATTTCAGTATGTTTACGGTGCCAACCACGAATTGTTTAAGGGTATGGAATAAAACAAGATCTAAGATTTGCACTCAAAGACAAATTCAATATTGTACCCATTCTCACTCTTCCCAATTTCGATGGAGTCTTTGATGTCCAACAAAATGTTTGCATGAATAGAATAGTTGTTGTGTACTCTTAGGAAAATCATCCCATAAAAATTTTCATTGAAAAATTTAATGAGGTGTGACAAAATGGACAACCAATGAATAGTTGTTCAGCATTACAATGATGGAAGGGCAGCGCTATCTAACATCAAGAAAATTCATTTTACACAATAATCATCATGCACTCAAGCGTTTAAACTTGCAAAATCAAAACAAGCAATGGCATTTGTTTTAAGGAACTATCATAAATGATTTTTTGTTAGTTGTAAGGCATAAGGCGAGGTACAAATAGGTAAAAGATAAGTAGTAGATAGGAATGACACAAATATGTTATAGATCATATTCAACGTAGTAGCCAAATTTCTGCCTAATGCATAGCATAGAGAAGACTCAAACCTAGGAGGGTACGACCACCACCCTTGGAATCAGGAAGCAAAACATCTAAGAGCTAAAGACTGGTCTAACGGAATTTGTAATTGATAAAGTTTCACACGAACAAAAAACATCTACCAAGAAATAATTATTTCTCCTAAAAAAATTTCATAAACAAGTAAACAACTTAAATGTTAGCCACTTCAATGAAATAATAAGGATTTAAAGGCATAATAAGCATCCAATGGATGCTATAAAACTCACTTGCATGGAATGATAAAAGCATGATCTATATATTTATTACAAAAATTCACCACGATCTCTCAATTAAAGAGTTTGATTTATGTCGAAATTTTCGTAAGACAAATGAAATAGTAGAGAAGACACTACCCATAGATTTCCTCCTCATTTTGTGAGAATTTTAGATCGGTTAGGGTTTTTATACAGCACCATAGTTAGATCGCTTAATGCGTAGTAAGAATGCGCGAGTTATGAAATTTAGATTTATAAAATTCATCATTTCAACTTAAAAGCGGATGGTTGGGTGAACGATGACGCTGCGATTAAGATCCCATGATTCCATCATCGGCCGTCGTGATCTCTACTACTTGCAGGTAGACCCAACGACCGGAGGATCCTGTCAGCCATGGTTGTGTCGCCCAAGAAAACCTCAGACCGGATGGTGTTTGTGGAGAGACCAATTCTACCTTAACCGGAAGATTTTTGCTATCAATTCCACCATATAATTCACAACTCAAAGCGACGAGCCATCGGAAGAATTGCTGCCGCGATCGTAATATAATGATCGATTTGATAACCACTGATCAAAGGACTCGTCAAATCGCATCATACGCGAGTCAATGGCCAGTTTTACACAATCGGGACACGGATCACGCCCTTCTTAGTAGAGATTGATTGAGAGTGAATATAATTATATACTGATTTGACATTTTCTTTTGGTAGAATTTTCTTAACTTATCACCTCCACAAACAATTGAAGGTGGGTTTTTTAACTTTAAGTTTTTTAACTTGATGATTTTCATTTAATCATTTTTAATAATTCATTAGATTTTTCATTTGAATTGATATTTAACTTATATTAATTTGATTTGAAAAATAATCATGTTTTGATGAAAATATCTCGGTTGAAATCTTCATTCAACACAACCATCCTGGTATATAAGTTTGCTTGATCTTTTCGTTTATTGTTTCGCATCCCCGGCTAATTTAATAACAAAAGGAGGATCGTCATATGATGTAATTAAATTCTTAGCTTTGTTTTAATAAGTTGGAAATATTATAATAGCATTATTAGATTTTGTTTTTAGGTTTTGTTAACCTGCAGGCTATAAGACCAACCTGGAATCAACCCACAACATCCTCGATACTAAGTTTAAGCATTCAACGCGTAGTGTGGGGCCCATGCGAATATATTTTAAGAATGCTTGCATAATTTTAGGCATTGAATTTGAGTTTTAATCATGCCTTATAATGCATAAAGAGTTCAATCGCTTAATTAACGCCGCTCGCTGCATAACGTGAATCCATGTAAGTTATATGTTTCATTCATATTCAATTTTAAATCTTTTGAATGTTTTATGGCACAATATATTTCTTATTCATTCAAATATTTTACTTATATTGGATACATTTAATTTGTTGTAAACTATTATCGCCGACGATTATAAGCTCAATCTTGTCTCAATTAATATATTAGACTTAGTTTAATTATTGATCTTATTATTCGCTTCAAGGATTCTTCTTTAACTATTTCATTTTCATTAATTATTAATCTTTACTTTGATAAAATTTTTGGACATCCCCTCATAGTGCCGAGAGCTGCTTCTACCACGCTTAAGAAAGCATACATAGTCAATGTCTTGCAATCTGCGCTTAAAGAATCTTCTAAACTCACCACGCTTAAAAAGCATACATGACCTTCAATATCTGTTTGAAATTAAATTCGACAGCCTCCGACGCCATCCGCAGGTGTATCGAGATCGAGGCTTCCCACCACACTTATGGGAAGTGTATACGGTAGGTGTCTTGGGACACAATGATTAATTTTTTGACCTACCGCTTATAAAAAAGCATCGCATATGCCTTCAAACCCGTAAAGAGCATGATCTCCTCGCCATGCTAACATGCACAGTACTTATATCTAACAAATATGTGCAATTGTATTAAAGCACACAATAATTCAATATACAAATATGACAATGGTATTTGAAATAAATTCAACAACCTTCCGACGTTATCCCCGAGGTGCGTGATCAGCGATAAGACCTTCTCACCATGCTTATGGCAGCGTAGGTGTCTTCGACACCGCTGACCGAAATGATTTTCGCACTCCGCATGAAAGTGTTGCATAGCTTTCAAACTGTATAAAAGCATCGATTTCGACATGTCGAAGCGACGAGTACTTAAGTCTAGTAAGTTTCTCTGCTGTGAGCAACGAAAGTACTTACAATCATAACATTTCTTACAGTTCTTCATGGGCAATTACATTGAAACATCACTTTTACTAAAATCAAGTAACAAAGGCAGTAGAGTGAAAGGACAGACAAAATAAAATGGCCGTTGACTTCAAAATAGGACTGGACTTAACTCATTAAATATTAAAAATATTGCTGTTAAATTTCATGGATCCTACCCTTCTTCTATCTTATGCCATTCAAATGATAAGATGTCTGCTTGGTAGCAAAACTCGAACAAATTTTGAATAGGATTCAATTACAATACTACCTGGTAGTAAAAGCCAAGACTTAAACTCATCATCTCCTTAATCATAAAGTTGATCCAACAATTAAGTGCTTGCTTGCAAAAATAACTACACTTATCTACCATAACCAGTGATGATGTGTTGAGAAAGGGCTGTGGATATAGGAAGGTCAAGAGGGAAATGGGATGTCCACTAGCTTGGTAGATCGGTTTTCAAGTGGAAAGGGAGACACGCATGGCTTGAGAGATTTACCTGTAGGAGAGGAACAGGATAGGATGTTTGGCTTTGGCTTCAGGTAAGGCAATGGGATGAAGGGTAGCTACTTTGGTGATGTGAATTAGAAGAAACCCGAAGTGGAGGACAAGTTGGTAACTAAGAGAAGGTCGGACAGGCCTTGGGAAGGTCTGTTCAGCACTGCAGCAGAGACGAGAGCTATGGATGTTCGGCTACTAGGGGCGACGGGAACAATAACAGGACAGGACGATCGAACGACTCGATTTCTTCGACTTCGGCTGTTGTTCGGACGAACGGGATAGAACCGAGTGGTAGCACGCTTGATGGGGAGAAATCGAACGAATGGAGGGCTGCGGCATGTGAGTGGGGAGCAACGCTCAGGTCGCGCGGGTGTGTTCATTCGAGCTGTTGAGTGAGACGGATGGACGAAGAGATCCTCGACGGCTGTGGAAGCGAGAGAATCGAACGGAAAGAGGGTTTCTCGTTCAGTTTTGGAAGCTCCAACCGAGAGAGGAATAAGTGGGCGGCTGTGAATAGAGGAGTTAGGGTTAGGTCTTCTTAGGTATATATAGGCCCATTTGCTTGTTTGGGTGAAAATAAATTTGAATTTTGATTTTATGACGTTGAGTGAATTTATGTTGAAGGAGTGGAAGATCGAGATTTTCTAGCATTACACTTGTTACATCGATTGTCTCATTGTTTTAAATTGCATTTTAAAATTGCACCATAAAATAAAATTCTTAAGAGATTTTTTGAAAAAAATCAAATGAGGCTTACATTTCATTAGTGCTACGCCTCACATGCTATGAGATGTGCTTGAAGGCTCACCTATTTTAAGTGTGTGCTTTTAGATCTAGATTTTAAAAAATATTGAATATAAATTTTAATTACCCAGACAACACTCACTTGTTAACACACACACACACACATTCAAACATGAGATAGACATTATCCAAGCAACTCTCATCTTGTGCCCTCCCCACTCCTCATGCATATGTTGGACACTACAGCCATCATCTCCTTCAGTTGCCATATATTCTTACTTTGATGTTGCATAATAGGAGTTAACGAGTTGTAATTCTTATTTTGAATGTTATGTCATTAATTCTTACTTTAATATCTTATATTACTTTGAGATTTATATAACACTTTTATTTCATGGTTTGATGTCAAGATATTAATTTGTTACTTGATATTTGTGCAATTTGTTCATTTCTATTATGTTAAGATGTTAATATGTTACATTTTAATATGTCAATAGGTTAAGATATTAATATATTACTTCTTATGTTGTACTTTGATGTGTACAATACTTTTTAGTTTTCGCAATTTGTTGATTTCAATGTTTGTCTCAAAATGCCTTGAGGCTTGCACCTTATCTCATGGACTAAAAATGCGTTAATACTCAATTGTGCAATTTTAAATATTGATGAAGTGATTAAAACTATAGATCTGAAGTTTTTAGTCTCCTGGCTTTGAATGATCCAAACTTCCAATTAATTTGTATGGGTGTGGAAGTTTTCTAGAGACATCAACAAACTATTGTGTGTGAGAAATGATTTAAATCCAACAAAAAATTTTAGAGTATGCAATTCTTAATGATTGCCCATTTCTTGTACATACAATGAAAGAAAAATGTGAGACTCCAACATTCAAGTCACGAAGAATGATTGACGGCTTAAGAAAGCCACAACCAAGTTTTACCAAAAGACAAGGGCTTAAAGTTATTTTGCTTTACCATGATGAGAGTATTTATAAAGTTTAGGGTGGAGGGTAGTTTCATACCTTTGATAATACCAATGGTGTACATAGGTGATTCTTCATCTCCAAGACCTATGTTGTACAAAATACCCTAGTTGAGGTGTCAAACCATTTTGATCATTTGATCGATCAAAGAATTGATAATTGAGATTTTGTCTTTGAGATCATTGTTAGACTATTTTGTTTGTTTGATGTAATAATGTATAGATAGAGGTTTTATGATTTTAGATTTATGTTGTCAGAGATCAAAATTAGGTTGTTGGATGCCTTTATTAGTGGTGTCAAGTGTGATTTGAGTTGTATTACGACATTTTGGTTGCTTTAAGATCAACACTTGATTCTTTGATTTTGATTGAAGAGGCCCTCGCACATCATAAATCAATCTAAGTTTTCGGAAGTATTACTGTTTTACCTGTTTCTGTTGCTCATAGATCCATGTAGCACAAATCTTGATGTCATTATTTAGATGGCCAAAATTAAAGTGAACTTATTATTTTGTAGGAACTATAAATGTTGACCTCAATGTCTACTACATAAATTGAGTCGCGAGCCTTCGACGGGCGAATGCAACCGCAAATCGGTCAAATACACTCAACATCGAAATCGCCAAAAATTCTAATCGATGAACGTTCAACAGCGTTGCCGTAACATCAAAATTGATCAAAATATGCATATCACAATTCGACGGTCAACCGATCAAAAGGAGGGACATCGATGGGCGACACGCATATCGAGGAAGCGTCGCCAAACGACGCTCGTGAAATTGATCGCGTCGTTAGCGCCGAAACGCCAAAACCTATCAAATGAGGCCGCCACCGACGAAGCCAGTTGAATATCGATCGAAAGCGACGACGCGTAAATTTGAGCTAAAATTGACCCCAAACGCCGACAAACCAAATGACTGATCGCAAAACATCGCACTGCGGTCAACATCGTAAAAATTTCTAATCAACATATATATTAACTATATAATTGCTTTCACCTTTAATCAATTAAAACATGACATAGAAAAGACACTTTTGTTCTTTCTCTTAAGGATCTTTTCCTTTCAAACAAGATTACTATATATTAACATTCTTTTTCTCACCGACTATATCCCTCGCAACCCATGGCCTCTTAAAGGGCAATACTATAAGAATACCCACATGTAAATGTCTCTTTGTCATATTGATGTGCCACCACCTCCACATTAGTTTTGAAATGATGCCTAATATAAATACGAGTTAAAACATCCATCCTAGCTAACCAAATGATAGTCAACCCTTTGTTGGTGTCATAGAAGCAAAGAACATCTCTTTAACTTAGAATGAGGGCCTTCCATATGCTTTCCTAGAGGACAAATTACATTGTCTCATGCAAGAAAAGTTCTACTTGGAATATTGAAACTGGACTCTTACCATTGGTCCTTAGTGAAGATTCACCATTCTTAGCTATTCATAATAAGCCACCTGATGTCTCCAAAATTCCAGATGCCCACTATGGACGCCTAAAATGGGTTAATAGAACTTTCTAAGTACATGGTACAGGCGATTGTGCATATTCAACAAACCACAAACTTGCTTCCCTGCTAAGTGTTTCAACAATAATCTCAATAAAAGAAATATCTCAACTATTAATACTGTAATCAACTAAAGGATCCAAATACCTCTCAGACAAGGTCATTTATAACCCGTAAGGAGTTTGAAGAAGTACCTCCTTGATGTATCATTCAAATCACCAAAAGAATTAAACTACCATCCACTCTCTAATTAGCAAATAACCCCACCCACCTCTTATTGACTTAAGCAAAAAAAGTGTCTTTTAGGAAACATTCCCAAATGTAGGCTATTTTATTTCTTTGTTTGTGTGTGCACAAAAAAAAAAAAGAATGATCGATGTAACTAACATACCCTTGAGATCTCTATTGGCTTCAGATCATTTCATGCATGCAAAAGTGATTGATCAGAAAAACTTAAAATTACAGCTATATGCAAAAAATGCACAATTAATAATGTAATCTGCATTTGTGAAAACAACATCATACCTTCGCATTTGTCTTGCAAGAGAAGAATCATTGAGTAGAAATATATTCCTCTGTCTAAGCTTCCAGAGACATATTTCTCCAACAAGTCAACTTGAACCTGCTCCCAACTGCCAGCCAACATTACCAAATCTAACCGATCATGAAAGCATACTAGAAAATAACATAAATTAGGATTACAGAATTTATCTATGTGATGATGACGATGATATTCACATTTCAAACACGCAAAATATAAGGGAAGAGTTCACCTTTTAAAGAATATTTTGCAGTTGATAAGCTCGTATCATATACTTGTAAGAGGCTAAATAAATCTTTAGACATTTCAACTGTTCTTGCTAAAACAGATGTGTTGTATCCCCTTCACCCGTACCCTGAATAAAAAGTGACCTCCCATTTAGTAAAACCCATGACTTTACTGATAATGAATAGTTGAACTACAAACCTCAAAGCTTGCAGTCCAAGACCTGTAACAACTTCCTTAATCTCATCAAGACTGTAGCATACCAAATCTCTGGAAACAGTATCTACAAAAGAACTATAAAAAATTAAATAACTCGAGCTCTAGGGAATTGGAATGTGACATTAAGTTGATACTGTGAGTAAATTGTACAAGTGAATGTGAACTTAAATTAGAAATAATCATACCTAACCCATCATCTGTTTTATCAAGCAGTAGCATATATAATTTGTTCTTACAGCTCCTCAGTAAAGCAACTTCACTGCACAAAATAGATAAAGAATCTCGGAGAGGAACTAGCAAATTGCAAAAACACCAGTGACTACAGCGTGATCAAGAATGTCAAACAAATGATTGGGACTTAAACAACAGTCATGTATCCTTTGTGTCAAATTTCTGTTAAAAGAATTCAAATATCTTCTATGCTTCATGCCATAGATCTGTGAAAATTACACCTGAACAGACTTTTCTAGACAAACTAGAAAAAAATTCAAAGAATTACCTGATGTAATAGTCTGTTATGGCTACGTTTATATCATGGAAGCAACACAAATTCAGTTGGAGTAAAGCTATTGCCATGTAGAAAATCAATTTATCACAAGCTCAGTAAGAAAAAAACTATTAGAACTGTAACAAACACTGTGCAAATCCCCATCCCCACCTAGGTATTTTGACTGAATAATTTATCCAGGACAAGCACAGATAAAATTATCTCCAGTTATTTGGGGATAATGGAGCATGTATGATTAGGGCCAAAACTGTAAAAAAGAAGAAAAGAAGAGAGAAAGAGAAGAAAAATTAAAGAAATTTCACCGATCACACTGACAAGTTTATTTTTCAAGGAACATTTGAAATGTGCAATTTCTGGTCTTGACTTAATCATTTTTTTATTCTCTTCCAAATAATTTTCTCTCTTGTCTAGAGATTTTAGACTTTGAGATTGGGTGATTCGGGAAATGAGTGCTTCTTTTTGTACCACTTTTATTTGTACACTTATATTGCTTCTATATTTTCTTCTCCCACGTATGTTAATTTCTTTAGCTGAATCAGCTAAATTTGGATACCTTCTTGAAGTTCATAATCTCTTTACTGTTAACTTTGGCAGTCATTATTTTCTCTCCTGGCAAGCGCTTCTATAATAAAAGCTTAATGTAAAGTGATCGTCCAAGCATCCACCTATTAATCTGAAATATGTCAATCAGCACAAATACATGACACAAAGTTGACCTATTTACTAACAAGTAGTAATTTTAAAATAAGCATGATTCTTCAAACAACAGAACCGAAGGTATCATGTTTCAATACTACTAAGGACAAAGAAGTTAAATGTGTTTATTACTTGGAAATAAGAACTTCCAATCGTGAACTGCAAAGTCAAAAGGGTAAATTTATAAACCAAAGCACCCTTTTTTTGCAGAGTGAAAAAAAACCGGATAAACTACATTTGACTACATAGGCGATAACTGAAATTCAGTTAACCTTATCACTCAATTACAAGAAATACAATAGGGCAGTGGTCCCAATACGAGCAATATTTGTAAAACTGCAGTAGTAAATAAGATTCGCATAAAATAAATGAAGAAAACTTTCAAAATTAACCAAAATGGGTCGATGTTCTCTAGGCGTGTTCTGAATTTTTATTGACTATCAGCTGCTTAAGTGACAATGGATTTAAATTTAGTTGACCAAAACAGCATTGTGTCAATAAAAGAGAACAAAATGATGTGCTTTGCAAGCTAAGCAAATATTATTACTATAAGACAAAAAATCAATAATTGAACATCTGTTCAGTAAAAGTGGTAGTACAAAGCAGCAGACATATCTTTAATAAAACACCAACTTGAACCCTTTACCCGCATTTTATATTATTTTGGGAGGGGGATAATTCTCTGTCAGCCAAGAAAGGATGACGGCATTCTATACACCAACAAGTAAGTAACGAGTTTTCCCTCCATGCTGGAAGTGAACTTATTCAATCTAAGTGACCCCAAGCCAACGATCCTCTCAAAACACCAACTTAAAGCAAGCCCCGGTTTTTCAAAACCGCCCATATTAGTGGTTTTAAAAGGTTAAACCATGCCGATAGTACATAAAGTGAAAATAATACAGGACGCTTTATAAAAAGTCGGCATAAACCATGTGCCGATAATACAAAATCTTGAATGCCTTAATTAAAAGTTGGGCACTATGCTCCACTATGCTCGGTCCTTAACGACCGTAAAGTAGATCAATTATTCCATTAACTCTTCCTTGTTATGCACGGAAAAGGTTTTTCCACACATTATCTTTTCCTCCCAGATTTTACAAGAACTTGTTTTATTTTCAAATCGTAGGTAATGTATTTCTTTGAACTAGGTCTGTTCAATCTCAGTGGCTGCTCCGAGGTGAGAGCATCCAAGTTAATGGGATGGTTGAATGTTTCCCATAATAATTCTTTGTGGACGTGCTCTTTTGAAATGAGGTGGGCCTTGATGCAGTAGCCTTCCGAGCTTTGGGTCATCTTGAATTTCTGTTTTTTCTCAAAAGCTTCTTGTAATGTTTCTTGGTCGATGTCGTAATCTTCATTGCATATTCCTTTGGTTTTGGACCAATCCATATGGCCTTTGAAGTTGGGCTAATTTTGTGTCATCCCCATAGGTCTTTTTAGTTTATTTTATCGGGCCTCCTCCGCCCATCCTAGAAAGATTGAAATTACTTCCTCCTTGAGTTGCAGAAACAAACGTTAAAGATTACAAGAATGTTATTCTTCCCGTCATGTGCAAAATTGATCCATTGCGCTAATATAATCCAGAAAGCCATCAATTTTATGGTTTATTTTGGGTTGTCTTGTTATAAAGGAGATTATTCTTGGCAATCGGAGGTAATTTCTCTTTATCCAAGTAATGTATTTTAGGCTTAATGATTCCATGCACGCATGGATTTCGCATCAATTGTGGATTTAAAAAATTTTCTAAAGCGTAAGATTATTTTTTCAGTGTTCTTTGGATCTCCTTCTTTTCTTCCATTTGCAAATGCCTCCACCCTTCCACACCTGTTTCTAATATAATATATGCATCTTGGTGGAATCTACAAGTAGCTTTTGACGATAGATTTTATTTTCACGATTAATCATCATGCTCATGATGACTCGTCGTGGTGAAGTCTTTTGATATAATGGACCTAATAGACGCAAGGTTAGAATAGGATCGGGCATAATTTAAAATTCCTAACCATGATCGAAGTCCTTGCTTTTCCTTGAAGCTTCGTCAGAATCCCAATCCTTTTCGCGGTGTAATTTGATTTTTCTCCAATGATAAACCAAAAGTCTATCTTCTATCTTCATTTTGATAGAGGACCAATCCTTCTTCCTCAACTAGGAATTTTTCAAAATGTCTTTTGTGTTCTTGCTCGATTCCGAAAATCATCAATATAAACGATTAAAAGTCGAACAGCTTTTAAAACAATTATCCATTTTTCTGGAATGTTGGGTGCATTCTTAGCCCAAAATGGCATAAATATTCATAAAGTCCCGATGGACTAATAAAGGCCGTCCATTCAATGGAATGCATGGCTACTTTGAAACCCATTTTTTAGATCAATTTTGAGTAAATCCGCTATTCTCTATCTTCAGAGTATGATGCTAGTGAGTAATCGATCTTTGTAGATTGTCATTAAGAGCGATAATTGAAAACCATTCTTTCTTTCCCTTGATTTCTCCTCGGATCTATGCACGAAGTTAACGATCATTGCCATGGTAAGATGCTTTGCTTTTATTACTTTGAGTGCCAAGAGCCCTTCAATGTTTCTTAAATTGCTTTCGATCATGGCGAACGCTTTTAATGTCTTGGATTAAATCGGGTTTAATTTACAAAGACTGATTTTTACCCGGTGTTTAACGTCGCCCAATATACCCATTGGTCTTTTGGAGAATTTCTCCATTCTTTGTGAAAGGATTTTCATCAATAGCGTATCCATTCTGTAGAGTGATGTCATAGATCTCTAGTTCGGGGAACTGTCTATGATTTCTACTGCGTAATTTCCTAGAATGTGACGATGTTCCTCTATCCTTATTCCGCTTAGATTTCATAGGAAGTTGATCCCAAGATTTGAATTTCGTGGTGTTCATGTCCATACAAGAAATTAGGGGATTGAATTTATGTTCTTGCATTCATTCTGTTTTGCTTTGTTATGAGTTTACTTCATTGAAGGTTACCCTAACTCGCTTTTCCTCACGCTAGGATATCCCTGTGTTTACAATGTGGAGGTCGCACCATATCTACTATGCTTGTATTACGAATGCGGACATCGAACACTAAAAGAAAATTATTATCAGAGTTTATTACCCTTCCCGGTTTTTTCATTTGAGCTCAGATGTTAATTGAAGCTACCGATTTCATCGCCTTCCTGGCTTCCTCCATGATTCTCTTCCTTTATTTTGGATTAGTTCATCTAGATCTTCTTCAGGTTGTGGCTTTATGAGTATTTGAATGTGTTCCTTTAATCTCCTATTTTCTTCAGATGATCAAATATTTTACCAATTGATCGATGAATCTCTGAGTAGTAGAGTGAGTTCCTTTTGAGTGATCGAAGGTAGAATTTTGCACACGTATGTAATTTTGCAAATAATGCAATGGATCCGATATTTATATTGGTTGTTATGGAAAAATACGACATCTAGCGATTGTCCTTAAATTATTTGCTCGCCCCAGCATGAGAAGCCTCTTCAGATCTTGGTGAGGCTTACTGCTGCACTCCGCCCCAGTCTGTCATCAAGTCAGATTCTTACGGGTAGATTCTCCGTGCTTTTTATGCGATTTAACGTTCGCCTTCTTCCTCAAATGCTACGAGAAAGCTCTTCGCTCAGTCTATCGAGAGAACATCATATTCTTCGGGAAGGTCAGTCATGAGTATGCCCGCCATATCATGCTTGCATTCTCAGCGAAATGTCCTTCGCTCCACGGATGTAGATCTACATTTCTGGCTTGTTTTGTTTTGATTATCCTTATATGTCATGCGGGCTTCCTTTGTAGTTTTGGAATTGTAATCCGTATTTTCTCGAGTTATTGTAGACTGAATTGATATTTTCTACGATAGATAGATCTTTGATACTCTGTTTCGCCGCATAAATCGATTGATACGTGAAACGTATCCTTGAAGCTCACCGACATCCCGGATATTTTGCCAACGCGTTGTTTGATTTCGCCTCCCGAATTGGTGGCATTTTTCTAAAGAATTTGTCGAGCTCATAATTGATATACATTCTACCGATCTTCGCCAAAGTCTTATAATCGCTCATATAGTTGAACATATTTTGAATCAGATAACCGCTCTAAGTCAAGATATACATTCGGCTGATCTTGCAAGCTTTCTGTAAGTCCGCATAATAAGAATTATCTGCTTTTAATTTCTTCTTTTTTTGGCAAAGTTCTTAGGACCCAAGCCAACGATCCCTATCATGTATCTCAGTATCGAGCTATGTTGGCTAAAAACCTCATTGTCGGGAGAGATTTATTAAGTGAACTTATTCAATCTAAGTTTTCTATCCTATCTGGTAAGACGCTTGTCGATCCTTCAAGAACTCGGAGACTTTTGAGATTGCCGAGAATAGTACACCGCGAAGAAAAGGATTGATCGGGTAAGACTGGAACTTATCTCAGTATAGATCTAACTCGATTAGTTCTCAACAATCAAACCCGAACACCTTTCACCTTCGATTACCTTAATCCAACTTATGAGTGATTGGAGACTCTCTTCTATAAGTCCGACATTACAATCCACTGATCAACTGATTCCATCCCCTTACGCCAGATTCTAAATCCCATCAAGCTTGCATAAGTAACCGCTTTAAGTACCTAATTAAGCAAAACAATACCATTATCCAACTCTAAGTTACCATCGAGAAAGTTCGACACTTGGAGGAACGCGATCGCCTCAAGCATCACCCAAAGTAGCAAATGAACTCAATCATCCATATCACCTCTACAAAATCGGCTCAACCTCTCCTCGATAAAATTACCACACCACCTAAAACTAAATGCAGTTATTTGTCTTTCAAAATCCTAAAGATATCTTCAAAGAAAAACAAAATCACCCAATTAAATGGCCTCATCATCCACCCAAACCGGTTATCATCAACTTCTTCCAAATCCAACCCCTCTACAGGATATAACTTTGTGGATGATCCGGTTACCGAATGCGATCTAGACGGCTTATGAACTTCAACGAGAATACCTACAAGGAGGTATCAACCAACTGGAAAGTCAGATCCGCATTAATCGAGCTTTCAACAACGAAGGGCAAACCTAGCTGGTAAAACCTTATATAAGATGGATGGTCACCGACATCGCCAGATATCAAGATTACTCAAGAAGGATCCTGATAACACTCAAGTAAACATGTCATTCATTCAACAAAGAATCATACCAAAGGTTGCTCGAAGGGATGCAAAGACATCCACTTGGGAATGGTCTCAATCCACATTACATCGAAGAGATCGGAACAATAAGATTAATTGTCCTCCGAGATACAAGATGGCTGGATATATCCATTATTGCACTAGGAAGGTAGACTATCGGCCAGAAATCGCGTGATCGCTCCATCTAATTCTCAATACGATTTCATGAACACATCGAGCTCGTAATAATGACACACGGCATCAAGAGAGGAGGAGAATCGAACCTCCTAATTACCAAAGCATTGAGAAGACGCTAACAAATACCACACTGTTTTTAAATCTCTGAGAAACTACTTGACATCTCACCGAATTTCAGATACCAAGGCGACGCCATCCATCAGAACTTCCGTTCGTGGACCTAAAACCATCGAAGCCCCGTGCATTTCATTCTCAAACTCTACAAAGATGATGGATATCCACTCTCCTTTTCCACTTACACTCCATTATACTCTCACACCATCACCGATCACTCCACCTCAAACGACGATGATGAGTTCGACTAATGGCTTACTGGGGATGATCCGTCAGGACGTCGACACCGACTCTAATGAAGATGACTCGACTTTTCCCTATTTTTTTACCTTAACGCTCAACTGTTTCTTCCACTTCTACGGAGGTGGTGGGAAATGCTTACCCAAAACTGAACCCACGAACCACAAGATTCAATCGAACCCAATACCTCTTCGACTCCACCATCACATGACTCATCCTTCACTGAATGACCAGGTAATGGATTATCCCAAATTAAACGGATGGCAAATAAAGCAGATCACCATGCATCTGTTTCATCCTCATACCTACCAAACTAACGAATGAAATGTACCCACGCAAACTTCCACATCCCGCAGCTATACACCACCCCTTCATACTACCATAACTATAAACCTCAAACTCGATTTCAAGAGATCCTACCATCGAATATGGAATCAATCCGCCTTTAACAACCAAGGAGTCCCTTGTACCAGTAAGACTTCTCCTGTATGACGATATTATTTCTATGAGAATCGATCACTCTAAATTTAATGACAAGCAATTTTGCACAACAAATCGGTACCGTTCATCGAAAATCGCCGGAGAAGATGAAAAAGATCCGATACGCTGAATGGCTCCAAAATAAAAATAATAATTCATCGCAGATGACCGAAAATGTACTATCACAGATCCAAGAATAATCTGGCGAAAGATCCCTATCAAGGCTCAACCGAGGAGCAAAATGGACATATCTGACTTAGAATAGTTATCATGTGATCAAATCAAAATATGTTCAACTATATGAACGACTATAAGACTTTGGCAAAGATCGTCAATGTATATCAATTCGAGCTCTGGACAAATTCTTAGAAAAATGCCACCGGACAAATCAAAACAACGCTCAAAGCAAAATATCCGTGATGTATGGTGCTTCCAAGGATCGTTTCATGTATCAATACCTACCGATTTATGCAAGAAAGGATACAACGAGGTATCAAAGATCTATCTATCTAGAAAAATACCAATTCAGTCTACAATAACTCGAGAAAATACGGATACGAAAATGCAAAAAACTACAAAGCGAAGCCACATGACACGCATAAGGATAATCAAAAACAAAACAAGCCACATAAAGGCAAGCTCGGGAGAATCTACCCGAAGAACATGACAAAGCGACAGTGGAGGTACCGTAAGCCTCACCAAGACACAAGAAGACTGCTCTCATAACTGGAGCGAACAATTCAAGGACCATACGCTGATGCAGAAGTAACAACCAATATAAATACTGGATCCATTGCATTATTGCAAAATTACAAAGATGCCCCATGTGTCAAAAATTCTACCTTCGATCACTCAAACCTCTTACCAATCAGGATTCATTGATCCAAGAAAATATTCTCGATCATCCGAAGAAAGCGAGATTAAACACATTCAAATACTCATAAAGCCACAACCGGAAGAAGATCGAGATGAACTATTAATCCAAAATAAAGGAAAGAGAATCATGGAGGAAGCAGGAAGACGATGAAATCTTAAAGCTCGAAAATTGATCCGAACGAAACTATCGAGCAAAAAAAACCAAGAAAGGTAATAAACCGACTACAATCTAATAATTTTCTTTAGTGTCTGGATGTCCCGCAATTCGAATACAAGCAATAGTAGATCTATGCGACCTCGCTAAACACGGGATATCCCTAAGCGGAAAAAACCGAGTTACTGTAACCTTCAATGGAGTAAACTCAGAAAAAGCGAAAACAAAGGTCAAGAATGGTACCATGATCATCTGGAGAACATAAATTCAATCTAATTTCGTATGGACATGAACACCAAAGACTAAATCCAAATCGCTAGGATGAACTTCCTACGAAATCTAAACGGAATAAGGATGGGAACATCGCACATTCTACAAATTATACCAAGAATAACGACAGGTAAGTAAAATCACCGCCAAACAGATTCTAAACTAGATCGACTACGACTTCTATACATCACTTGAATGGATACACCAAACTATTGAAAAATCCTTTCACAAAGAAATTGTGAGAAATTCTCCAAAACTCAAGACCAATGGGTATATTGGGACGACCGTTAAAACACCGGGTCAAAATCGCACTTTGTAAATTGACATCATAAACCCCGATTTAACTATCCAAGACAGCCATTAAAGACGTATTTGATCACAAGAGCAATTTAAGAAACACATCAGGCTTCGCACTCAAAGTAATAAGACCAAGAAAAGCGCCATCGCATTCATGGCAATGATCGTAACTCGTGTAATGCCTATAGATCCAATAACCGAGAAGAAATCAAAGGAAAGAAAGAATGGTTTTCAATTATCGCCTTAATGACAATACATACAAAGATCGATCTTGATCAATACTCCTCCTCAAAGAAGATGGGAATAGCGATTTACTCAAAATTCGATCTAAGTGGGTTTCATCAAGTAGCCATGCACCCATTCCCATTGAATGGACGGCCTTTATTAGTCCATCGTGACTTTATGAATGGCTTATGTCATTTAAGCAAAGAATGCATGAACATTCCAAATAAAATGGATAATTGTTTTAAAACTGCTCGACTTTTAATCGCTTTATATTGACATCCTCGATTTTTTAAAAGAAAAAAGACATCAAAAAATTCCTACAAATAGTTGAGGAAGGGGATTGGTCCTCTCGCCATCAAAATGAAGATAGCATAGATAGACTTTTGGCTATCATCATAATAAAAAATCAAATTACGACATCATGAAAAGGAGGATTCGACGAGCTTCAAAAAAGGAAAGGACTCGATCATGGTTAGAATTTTAAATTATGCCCGATCATATATTCCTAACATCAAGGCCCTATTAGTCCATTATATCAAAAGACTTCACCACACGGGGACAAGCGCAAGCATGATCAAATTAATCGGAAAATAAAATCCATCGTCAAAAGCTACGACTAGATTCCACATGAAGATGCATATATCATATTAGAAACAGACGTATGGAAGGGTGGGAGGCATTTGCAAATGGAAGAAAAGAAGGAGATCCAAAGAACACTAAAAAAATCATTACGCAAGGGGAAATCGTTAAATCCACAATACGGAAATCCATGCGTGCATGGAATCATTAAGCCAAAATACATTACTTGGATAAAGAGAAATTACCCTCAACCGACCGCCAAGCAATAATCTCCTTTTATAACAAGAGCCCAAAATAAACCATCCAGTGGCTCTTTTGCCGGATTATATCGCTGATCACAATTTTGAACACATGACGGAAGAATAACATTCTTGCCGATAATCTTTCACGATTAACGTTTGTTCTCTGCGTGCACAATCAAGGAGGAAGTAATTCAATCAATCTTTCCAGGGATGACCGAGGCGGCCCCAATAATTTAAATGATAAAAAAGCCTATGGGGATGGCACAAAATTCGATATATAGATTACTCAAGAAAGGATCCTGCTGATAACACTCAAGAAACATATCATTCATTCAACGAATCATACCAAAGGTTGCTCCAAGAAGGGATGTTAGTTACCTTATCTCTTGTTATATCCCATTTCTTTCTTATTTTCCAAAACACAAGCATTAAAGGTTATATTGTGCAAATTGACAGTTAACACCCTCAGCAAATTGATAAGCGTAAGCAATCATTAAATGTCATCAATTCATATAAATATGTATCTTACTTGAGTCAAATCAATCCATATTATCTGCCGCCTACTAAAACTAAGATAATTATAAAATCTTACAAATTCACTTTAAGTATTCCAGGTCATATCCCCCAACTTGAAATTTTTTATGATGTATCAAGCATATAGTTTTTTTTAGGGGATTTATATAATATCATGTAAACTTCCATATTTGCATATCTAACACCTAAAATTAGATATTTACTTATCTAACACTTTTATATGCTTAAAAGATACATTCACTTTTAAAAAAGTGAATAAAGTGGTATTTTGACGATATTGAAGATTAGAGTTATATATGTAAAATTGAAGTTTAGGTGTTATATGTAAATATGGAAGTTCTGTAGTAAGTAAATCCTCCTTTTTTTTAATAATCCTTAGATGCATAATGTGTTATTCATAACTATGATTTAAAGGAAAATATGCTTTTCGTTAACTATAACAAGTATAAGTCTACTTAAATGCTAATATAAAAATTTCCAAGGCAACAAGGTCATGATTCCTTAAATACAGAAAAAAAAATCCTCTGTAAACTATTATAAAACTAACTATTAAAAGAATAAAACTATAAAATTGACTATTAAAAGCATAAAACAAACAAATTTTAGCAGCAAATTGGGACGAAGGCATAAAATTAGATTATAAAAAAAATTGGTGTTAGTCCAATTTTAATGTTTTGATCTAACTTCATCTTATGAACCATCAACTAATGCTTTGGATTCTTTTATTTCTCCAGCATGTCTCTATTTCTATTGAATACAACCACAGCACATTTCTTAGGCAATCATATTGATGTTGCTCTAAAGAAGTAAACTAGCGGTGATGAAATTGTGTCCAATATTATGGTGGATATAGAAGAAACTTACTGAGGTGAACAAGCCAACATTTGATACTTCATAAACATCATCATAGAAAGCTTATTCGAAGAAGCAAAATTTTAAGCCAAACAAAATTGATATGAGACTATGGTCTGCTTGACTAAGCTTTTGATTCCTCAAAAGTTCTTTGGTGTCAGCTCCCCGTTTATTTGTTTTGTTTTTTTGAAAAGGCTAAAACGGAGCTTTTAGACTAACTAAAACTCGCTTCAAAAGCACACTATTCAAACGGTATCAAAATTAAAAAATTGCTCTCAAAAGCAAAACGACTAAAAAATCTCTCCCAAATGAAGCCTATAGCTCTCCTCCTGCTGAGACCTGCTCCAGCTTGTTTTAGTAACTCCCTTAATTTTTGTGTCTCTAGGGCTAACCAATTTTCTATTATTATGGCTCATATCTTACTTGAATTTTGAATGACCTTTGTTTAATAGTTCCTCTTGCAGTTCAAGTTGGTTCTATCCTTTTACTAAATACCGTATGCAATCATTAATCATATTCTTCAATTAGGTGGCTCCACTCATGGTTCTTGTAGTATGTTGGTGGTTCCTATGTTTAGTTTGATTTCATTCATTGGATTTATGTTCATGCAACTATTAGTTGAATGGATCCAAAGTCTCATATGTATGTTTGATGCAACTTCTTTAGATTGCAACAAGAGTTTAAAACAATGGCTTCTTGGGTTCTTTCCTCTAATTGAATTCATTAATATATATATATATATATATATATATATATATATATATATATATATATATATATATATATATATATATATATATATATATATGCCATTCCATAGGGCTCATAAATACTTGCATATAAGGCACAAAAAAAAAGCTTATAATAACAACAAGCTTTTATCCCACCACGGAGTTGACTACATGAATCATTTTTCTATCAGTGACCTATTATGTCAAAATTTCTTTTAATTCTAATAAAATAATGTCATACTTTATACTTCCTAACCAAATCTTTTAGATCTACCTTTATCTTTTTTTTAACATAAATCAATTTAATACATTTACTCTCCTAAATAGGTCATCGACCCGACATTTTATGTGACCAAACCATCCGAGGCACTCTCTACTCACATCAACCATTGGAGCTACTCCAATCTTTCACGATATATTCATGTTACATTTTTTTCTCTAAGTGTAAAGACACTCATCCACCTAAATTAGAGTGTAAGTGAGCAAGGATCGTGGCTCGAACTCGACTCGATAAATAGCTCGATGAGCTAAGCTCGATGAGTTAATTCATTAGCTCACGAGCCAACTCGCTTAATGAATATTAATAAATATTAAATATACTTAAAATATATTAAAATTTAATAATTTAACAATAAAATTGTTAAAAATATTTAAAAATTATATCTCATTCTCTTATATCAAGTAATTTCTTATTATTTAACTTCTAACTTTTAATTTTTTTAATTATTTTTATCATAATAGTTGTTTGAATCATATTTTATCTCTTCAATACTAAATGAGTTGGCTAAGACGGCTCGAACTTGTAAAACAAAGCTCGAAGCTCGAGCTCGAACTTGATTAATTAATCAAGTTCCATGCTAAGGTGGCTTGAGCTCCAACTCGTTACACACTAACCTAAGCATCCTCATCTCGCAACACTTATTTTTATGTTTCTCTTTCGCTAACATTTTGCACCATAAACATTCCGATCTCACAACCATCTTATAAAATATTCCCTTAAGTCTGCTATTTTTTCTATAACACAATCAATGCATTCCTCCACTTCAACCATCCAACTTAAATTCTACTAATAACATCCCCAACTATTTCACCATCACTTTGAACAATAGACCCAAGATATCTAATGCAATCATTCTTTTAATGACCTGGATCACCCAATGTCACAACCCCATCACTTAATCTTCTACTAAAACTACACTCCATCTATTTGGTTTTAGATATACTCAAATGAAAGTCTTTAAACTCTAAGATTGGCATTCATAATTTAATTTTTTTCTTGAACTCTTTCTAATCTTATCAACAAAAGAATATCATTAGCAAAAAAGCATACACCAAGGGACATCCTTAAAATGTCTAGTAAGAACATTAATAACTAATGCAAAAAAGATATGGCCTCAAAGCCGATTCTTAATGCATGAAATAAAAAAATACTTGGTCAATCATCCTTGTGTTTGAACACAGCCTTGATACATATCCTTAATGACTTGAATATATGCAATATTAACTTGTTTCATTTCAGAGCTCCAAAAGCACTTATATGGAGATTTTATCATATGTTTTCTACAAATCAACAAATATCATATGTACATCCTCCATACTATTTCTATACGCCTCTATCATATCTCTTAACAAATGTATAACATCCATAATAGATCTACACGGCATAAAACCAAACTAATATTGAGAAATATTTGTATCACATCGTAATCTATGCTCAATTACTCTCATATAATTTTAATGTGTGAAACATTAACTTAACTCCTTTATAATTTGCACACTCTTGTTCATCACCTTTATTGTTAAAAATAAGAACTAATAAACTTTTTCTGCACTCATCTCGACAACTTTTAGTATTTAAAATAATATTAAAAGATCAATAAACAAAAAAATTCCTTAATCTCTTAACCATTTTCATACTTTTATTAAAATATCATCAAGTCCTTACACTTTATTTTCTTTAAAGCTCCAAATTTGATTTTACTAATACAACAATAAAAATAAAATCTTTATTTTCATTTAGGATTGATTAAGTTGCTAAAGTCAATTGTATCCTCACAACCATCATTGAAAACTTAACAAAATATCTTATTCACTTTGAATATCTTCTTCTAAGAAAATACTTTTGATATTCATCCTTACGCGCTTCATTTAAACTAAATCTTTAATTCTCTCATCTCTTGCTTGATTAATTTATGCAAACAATTTTCACCTTTTCTTGTATCCAATATATTATATATATCATTAAATCTTGAATTATTTCAGATCATATATTCGCTTTCTTAATAAAAATTGTCACTTTATATCTTTCCCAATTCTCCAAGTTTTCTTGCAAATATTGACTCCATCACCAACTATTTTACAAATAATTTTTTTTTTATTTTGATTCTCCAAGCACATTTTTTGTAAATGTATAATCCTTTGCCACTCAAATGTAGAACTCACTTAATCTCTCGCTACTTTTGTTCCACGTAACATTAGCTTCACGATGAACATACCAAATTGTAATATCCTATGGTTTAATCTTTAAAAAATTTTATTAATGTTTTTAAGAATTCATCTAATCCTGAAAGATTTCAATTTATTTTTTATCTTTCAATCATTTATCTTAAAATTTAAAACCATAATGATGTTGACATAAACTTTCACCCAAATAACTTAAAATCTTTAAAATCTAAACAATCTATTTTCATTAAAAAAAATAATCAATTTTCATTTATTAGAGTCCTTCTTAGAAGTGATAATATGTAATCTCTTAAAGAAATCATTAGTAACTAAAAGTCATAAGCTAAAACAAAATACAATATGATCCTACCTTCTTCATTAGTCATTCTAAATACATACTATATGAATATTTTTAAAAATTTTACCACTCTATCAATATGTCCATTTAAATCTCCTAAAATAAATACTCTTTATTCAAGAGATATTCTTTGTATTAATCCTTTTAAGTCCTTTGTTTTTTTTTTTTTTTGAGTATACATCCAAAATTACTTGAATGGTATAAACATTTGTAATATTAATAATCTAACATCAATAATAATCCATAAAGCTATAATTCTATCTTTAATTCTATTCACTTTCACAATATTATCCTTCAAGCTTTTATATATAATCATCTATACCATTTTTAGTACTACTATCATGAATACTAAAATTTAAAACCAAAACTATCATCTCATTAACCTTCTCTACCCATTTAATTTTATGAATACATGATATATTTATCTTCCTATGAACAATAATAATATTAATTTTATTAATTTATCTATAAGAGTATCTATATTTAAAGTTTATATTCTAATTCTAGCTTCATTGACTAGTTTCTTTATTTGCATCCTTCTACAATGTGAGAATCCTTGTTTATTTAACATTGTACCGACGCAATGCTCGCATATTTTTTCATTATATTCGTCATACAACGTGTTGCTTTCAAGAAACACCCTAGAATTGACACAATGTTTTAAATGATTCATGTCATGATTTTTTGATAATTTTTACGTTGGTTCAATAAATATACAACCCTCCACTTTTCTCATCCGGGACTTGGAACCAACCAACGAGTGTTACATAAAAAAAAATTATGTTAAATAAAATCTTCTTTAGAAATGTAACTCTCTTCTTCAAATTCAACTCCTTGATCAAGTGAGAAATATTGGAACTTGAAATTTTGAGTAAGATCATCTTTTAATACAAACGAGACTTTCTTTTCTTATGACTTTTTCTCATTTTCTTCCTTTCCCTCTGAATAATTTTTTGCTATTTATTAAAAATATGATTGAATTTCATCAAAATAGCTATATTCTAATTTTATTTCCTATATTGTTTTTATGATCCCTAACTTTCTTATCAATAATTTCTAATAGAAGGCCATAAGATATTCTTTTGAATTAAATTGGAAAATTTACTTACACCATACAATTCTTATGTATTTATATATCTAATACCTAAAATTTTAATTTATATATATATAAGATATTCATGGGCATGTAAAGGTAAAATTCACTTTTAGAAAATAACTTGATAGTGGTATTTTTTATGTATGTTAATGATTCAAGTGTTATGCATGCAAATATTAAAATTTAGGTGTAGATATGTGAATATAAAAGAATAGTGTGGCCTATATGTAAATTTCCAATTGAATTTTATCATTTTTCCAATCTACACGGAAGGAAGTAAATAGTTAATTTCAGATTAAAAGGTTGCACCTCACAAAAGTTGTATGTTTATTGAATTGTTTGGTTGTTTTGTAGATTTGCATCTAAATCTACATTAAAATTTAGATCTGCATAAAAATCCTAGACCCTAAGACATCTTTCGCCAAGTGTCAATAGACTCAGTACAACTTTGGCCTTAATCTAATCTTAATCATCTAAATCTCATTCTTTAAATATTAAAACATTGGATGGCAAGTAAAAGAAGCAATGAACTTTTCAACTTGTAGGAAAAGTAGCAGTGGAGCTCACTTTTGAATGGAAACTGAACGTTTCAATAAAAACATGCCATAAATTATGTTGTTGCACTGTGGGGCTACATTGCGTCTAAATCTACACTGCATCAAAAATTCGTAAACTATAAAACATCCTTCACCTAGTACCAAAGTTATCTAAATCTTATTCTTGAAAAATAAAACATTGATTGATTGGTTGATAGAGGTAAATAGATGCAGTGAACTTTTCAACTTAAATAAGTTAAATTGTAGTTCACCTCTCATAAGAAACTGATCCATGCCGGCATATGCATCCACAAAAAACAATTTGTTGACATGTTTCAGAAGCTTCAGAATCTGCAATATTTGAGTTAAAGAAATCCTTTATATACTCATTTCGTTTGCTGTTATCAAATTTGGATGCAGAAGCAGTTTCTGCTCCACGTTTCTGTTGCAAAACTTTATCATTCATCCTACCAGAACTGAAATCATTTGCACAGTAGGTTGACTGGCCCTGCTCAAATCCATGAGATTCAGGAGCTCCATTAACCTTTTCACATTCTGAACGACTATTACATGCCAACAAATTCCCAAAAGAGAGACGAATCCTTTCTTAAACTGTTGCCTACAATTTATGCTCTCAATGCTTCCAGCACCTTGATTTAGATGCGGACTGGTGTAGCAGCAGCATCAACATGATTGTTCATAGATGATGCTTCTTCACTACTAGCATTAGAGAGTTTGGTATGATGTGCACACAATGATATATTTCTTTCCATGGGATATGATCCTTCATGCCCATTCCCTAGCTGATTATTAACATGAATGGCCACACGGTTTGAAGACTCTGAAGCAAATTCTTGAATGCACATACAATCATTTTCAGTCATCGATATACTGAACACACCTGATTCATCATCACTACAGCTGGTATCACTATCTGACAATTCCACAGAACAAGACTCAGCAGATAGTTGTAGGAATTCTTCCTCAATGTAAAGACGACGTTGTAAAATGTCCTCCCGATATTGTGGTGGTGACCCAGGGTTTACAGAGGATGAATGGGATCCAATGATCTCATCAATTGCAGTCAATGATCCCGAATTAATTCCTAGCTCTGAACATTCACTTCCACCAACTACTGAATAATTGATACGAGACTTATCATTGGCAATTAAGGAGAAAGATTCTCTGGATTCCTTAAATCATCATCCATATTATCTTGCTCTGAAATAATTTCATGAGATCTTAAACCAGTTACAAAGCATTTTTCATCAATTTCAGCTGACGGTGTTCTACCATTTTTGTCCAAAATACCATTATCAGAAATACCAGAATAGATTATGTTCGACAAGCTTCCACTTCCTGCTGTCTGTCTCATGTTGTTAGCATAATGCGAACTCTCTCCAAAATTTGCATCTGTTAATGGTTCCCTACTCTGCTCACTTTGAACATCTAAGTTAAAATCTATCTGCTGATTTATGTCAGTTATGGCTTCCGAGCTCTGATTCATCCAATCCTTTAAGTCTCTCAACCAAAGAACGGATCTTTCCTTTTTCATTTGTTCTACTTTATTCATCAGACCAAGTATTATTGACTCATCATCTGGGGTGGCAATCTCATCCTTCCTGAGTACATCACACGTCACAAGACAATGAATCTTGTTCACTAGCTTCCATACAAAAATGTCCCTCTGCTCCTCATTCTCAATACTTGCCAACCGAGAATATTTTTTCTAGAAAAGTGATCATGAAGCCTTACGTTAGATCCAATTTCTGATTCGTCATGAATATGCATATGAAACTGGGAAAGGATGCACTTGATAAAATGAATTGCAAGAAGATAAATTCAACAATGGCAAGCCATAATTAATTTTTTTCATCCCTTTTACATTTTATTTATGTTCTCATAAACGAAAGAACATCATTCTCTGGCTACAACATACACAGGATAAGAATAACAATTTTGAAGAGATGAAATACATCATGCTAATTATAGAAAAAAAATGCTTACTTTGTTTGCATGTGCACTGCTATCTTCTTCAGTATGATCTTGTGCTGGAAAATAAAATCCATAAGCTGGAGGTTGCTTATGTCTGCTTGTATAAATGAAATGCCTTTCCCAGTATTCTTTTGTGCTTATACTGTTATCATCTAATATCAACTGGAAAAATAAATAATTAAGTAAAAAAGAAATTAGGGTTACAAAATTGAAGACTTCTATATATTGAGAGCAACTATCAGTTTGCACAATTGAACTCAAGAGTTATCTTAACCTAACAGTAGGCAAAGAAACACTACTTCAAAGAGAGAGCGAGGTATGGCCAAGTTGTTGCAAAGAGATCAACTTACTCTTTCTGGATGAGAGAAAAAACTAAAACATATGCCCGATACCACCAGCATAACATACAGGATTTCCCTCCAACCATAACTTCTGGAGACAAGGCAGGTTTGCAAGGATCTCCATATCTGAGAAACTGGAAATGAGATTGCAGGAAAGATCAAGACCTTCAACTGACTTAAGATTTTCTAACCCTCGTGTAGTTAAGACATTATTCCTTAAAACAAGTTTAACAATTGGACATGAAACCTGCAACACACACAGACAAACATAGTGGACCATTAGAAATAGTTAGCATATTAAGGATACTTAAAAGAAAAAGCTCGAAAACTATATAAATGGTCTAGATATTAGAAAATGAAACAGCTTGATAACCGAAACTCACAAAACATTACAACTAAACAAAGTGCATAATCATAAATGAGATACATTTGGCGTCTGGCAGAAGCATTGGAAAATCTTAGCTTTAGGATGGTCAGAACGCAAACTAGGTTATATTCAAGTATTCAGGGTACTCTCCCCTCAGTAATATGTGAGTCTCATGAGGATAAAAAAAAGACTTAAGAACAATCAGCTGGATAAGAGGTATTACGCTTTGCATGGGGGATGCAAGAACTACCCCTTTTTGGAAATATCATTGTCTAATTTAAGTAACTGATATGCAGCATTCCCTTGAAAATGAACTATTAGGGATTTCCCAAAACCTCAGAAAATGGAAGACAATTATCAGAGTTTATTCTTAATTAAATATGGAGAGATTTATGTAATTAATTTTAGAGAGTATATCTAAAAATCGTACAGCAATGTCTCCCTCTCATGTGTTCTAATAAACGCCACCATTAGACTCAAAATAGATAGCTAACAATACCAACCTTATGGAAGCCTCTGTACCTAACAATATGGGAGTCGTTTACCCTAAATTACCATAAGCAAAACAGAAGCAATATATTGTTTCGATAAATTTACATTTTTATTAATTTGAAATGCATATTTTGTGTTTTAAATAAATATTTTATACATGCAGAGCTATCCAAAGTGCTCCTCTGTTGAGGCTAACATCATCCAAGACAGCCAAACAAATGCACCAGAAAGAAATTAGATCTATTATTAATAAGCGAACTTTAATTATGATGAGTATTTTCTTAATATGAAGTGGTAATCATCAAATTAATCTTAGTAAGGAAAATATAAAAGTTTATTTATTTAGTTTGTTTCAGTAACTAGATGATCTAAAACAAGTATGATAATCTACTTAGTAGGTCTAGAATAGGGATCATCTAATCTTCACTACTATGCAATTCATCTTTGTCATCATCCATAATCTCTTTTATATTATTGATTTCCATCTCTCTAGCTATCTCCACAAACTCATCTTCCCCAACCAAAAGATTTACTATGGTAAGATTGAAGCTCTTATCTATTTTTTAGTGAGCAGTTTTTCTTTCTAACTTTCAAAAAATTTTTTAGCATCACTTCATATTAAAGCACCATTATCAAAAGATAAATCATCTTTTATGATGTAATATTTGCACCAATTTCTTCAATTAATACAACACACTATTCTCAATAAGCTGGTGTGTGAAGTGTATAAAATCACCTTGCATTACTCGAGCACTTAAAATGAGTCCTAGGCTCACCGTTAGCAATACACATGCACACACACTCATAGATTGACTCTAACTTCTCTATATTTAATAAGTCTCAGTTAATTAAAAATAAGCTGCTAAAAAACATAATAAGAAGAGATGCAAAGGGAGAAACTTGCACTTATTTTCCTTTATTGAACAGAAAGTAGTTTATGCCTAACTTCGATAAGTGAAGCTCCAAATGTGACAAAGAACAGGTAGCATCATGACAATTGCATTCAACAACAACAACAATGCCTTAATCCCACAGGTGGGTCGGCTACATGAATCATTTGTCTCCATTGTGTCCTATTATGTGTCAAATTCATTCAAGTATACTAAGATCATTTTTATACATCTTAAATGACAATTGCATTCATATAAATGAAATTCAAACTAGCAATCCATTAGTTTATATAGTCTATGTGCATGCAACATGCTTCTTGAAAACAAATATAGATGATGGACATATCATATTTGCTTGAATGATTAGAAAACTTCTAAATTCATATCATAAACTCCAATGACAACAAACAAGGGAGTAACAACAGATAAAATTATAACCCATGGCTTGCATTTCAACTAGGGGAAGATTTTGTTGGAAATTAAAAGTAAAGTGGAAGCTCCCCTTGCAAAATATTATGCATAAGCATGCAAGACCTTCTCACAAATATATGTGAACAATAATCATGTCATATAGCAACCACAAAATATGTGTACTTATGTACTAATGGCATAAGCATACCATATAACATACACCAACAGAAGTTTATATTTGAAATAAAAATTCTTCATATTTGGTGGTCTTTTATTCAAGGTTTGAAATGGAAGCATCTGTTTAAAGATTTAATAAATTACTAATGGATTCACGATATGTTTTTTACACTGACTGATTTCTCACATGATGGAATAATTTTTAGTATGACATCTAAGCAATAGAAAGTGTTTTTTTTTTTAGGTGGTTGGTTCTAAATAGAAAGTAATCCTATATCAATTGATGCTTCATTTTCTTACCTGCAATATTCAATAGTGCATTACCATAGCTTCATTTATACAGTTACCAAGTTAGATTAGAATTTAATGCAGCTTGAAGCGATATCAATACCAGTGGAGCTCACTCAGAATTGCAGAAGCTTTTAGTAAAATCTAAGCTTACTTTAAAATGAACTTGTCAACGTCAAGCTGTCTTAGCTGGCTTTTGTCAACCCTGAAGTAGCTAAAAACACAGGTGGAGAGCATGATAAAATATATGCATATTAATGTCTAATTTGACTGTTAACCCAAAGTATTTCCTAACGTGAACATCCAAATCATGTTTAGAGCCAAAAATAGATAGTCAATTTTCAAAGATATGTTGCTAAATGAGTTAAATGAGAACTTCAAGTTGAACAAAAACAAATGTTGAATGAAGCTACCAATAAAGATTGATTAATAGATTTTAAAAATATCTAGAAATAGATCATATATAAAAGGAGGCTTGATGGAGAAATAAGGAGATTATAAAATTATTGAAAAAAACAACTATGTTTTTTATTGGCAAAATATAAATAGAATCCAAACACAGTATTTAAAAGAAACTGAAGCACAATAATGAGATGAGAGTGGCAAGTAATGCCAAAAAATATCTATTGTACTTTTATTTTGTAGCAAATAGCATAATATATTACTTAATAAGTGTGCAAGTTCCTCAACAAGTGTGCAACCGCAAATAATGAAGCTATGAAGACAATGCATTTATTATATAGTATTCCCTCAGGCACTCTCAACACAAGTCAAATTAATACTATATCAATGTTTTGAAAAATAAAGCAACTAGAAAGCATTAACCATTGCGGTCCTAGCAAACCACAACCTCATCCACAAAAAAAATAGCAAATATTTTGCTCATATAATAGTTGATATCTATTTCAATCTTTCATTGTGATTCTTTATGATTTTATTCAGTCAAAAAATGCCTTCTAGCTTTAGGTTTTCCTTATTAGATAATGCATTAGACTTGGCTCTGATTCAGGCCTTTGTAAATATTTAATTAAGTCTACACTATCAATGAATGATTATTACTTAAAATTTCCCCACAACTTCTCTCTCTATATGGGATTCTCAATTGATCTTTGGGATTTCTCCCCTTTCATTGTAGAAAAATTTTTTTTACTGTAGTATCCATATTCATGAAATTCTTTTCCTCCAACATCTTTCACCTACAACCATCCAGAATCATGAATAAAAAAATATAACTCAAAAAAACTCACTTGGACATAATAGCAATGATATATTATAGCTCTCAGATCATAGCATTGTCAAAAGTTCAACCTAAAACCATGTGTGCTAAAACAAAGTGATGCACAATATATGTAGTTGCACAAATGGTTCGAAGCACAATAGTTTAGAGTAGCAAAATGAAGCACAATTTGATGTGCAAGGATTGAGAATTTATTTCTCTGTCATAAATATGTTACAAAGATGATTTTGTGTTAAAACAATCAATAAAAAAAATTTCCTTTCTTTTGCAACATTAATTCACTTAGTTGGATGGTTTTGTACTGAAATAAGTTCAACAAAATAATCAAATTGTTTACCCAACAACAAAATGGTCAATCTTCTATTTAGAATTAGCTCCTCTATTAATAATGTAATTGGTTCCTTAGACATAACTCAATTAGTAGTTCAGTAAACTGTAGATCCTGTCTCATCAAGCATTAATAATTTCTCAACTATTTAGAAATCATATGATTTTTAATCATTATAAGTGATTTTCTAACATCATAATATTAATGCTACATAACAATGTTATTATCTTGGAGAAATATATGCATGACAAAGCACGCTTCCCTTCGCACTAAAGTCGACTTTCACCAGCGGAAAATTTGCTGCTCGCCTATAAATAGTACAATGATCATAGGAGAGAAATGAAGCATCGGTAACCCGCTCCCTAATTAAACTCAGTAAAAGCATGATGGAAATCATAACTAAAAAAAGCCAAAGCTTTGCTACATCTCATGCAAGAAAAACATACACGAAATTCAAAAAATTATCAAACTCCAATTACCAATTTCCAATCTAGACTCATCTGGTAAAGAAATGCAGAAAAAAGAACAATCTCGTGACAGAAATATATAAGCACGCAACTCCGAAGAGTTCACAACTACATCTATTATTGAGAATGCAGTGAACCAGTTAGAAATGTTTACTTGACTCAAACATGCGATAGTCCGCAGGTGATTGAAACCAAGATCAAGGTGCCGCAATTTCAAGCACCTGCCAAGATTATCAACTTTCGCAAACTGATTCCGGCTCAGATCCAAAGTTTCCACGAAAGGAAGCAGCTGCAGCGACTCGTCCATTAGAACTAATCTATTGTGAGCACACGAAACAAAATTTAGACGACTCCACACCGGTGAGTCCTTTATATCCGCAATCCTACTTGCGAAAACATGCCGCAGAGCATCCTGATTTCACCCAAAATAAAAAAAATAAAAGAAGCTAAACCTTATTAGAACTCCGCTTAGTACAATTGCCCAACTCAACAAACAAAAGCTCAAAGACGAAGAAACCCTCCATTACAACATACAGTGGAATTATGACAAATAAGCTTCTCGAGCGTGTGGCGGAGCTCGAGCAGCCCCGTGCAGACGACGTCGAGATATCACATCCACGAAGCTCGAGAACCCTAAGACGACCAAAAGCCTGAAGCGAAAGCGGCGTCGGATCTCGCGCCGGTTGCGGAAGCACGCATATCACCTTGAGCGAAGTGAGCAGGCCCAATATCCTGCGCAGCTGTTCCAGCGCGCGGTGGTCTCCCAGGTCCGAAACATACGCCCGTAGATAATCCACCGGCGCACCGGCGAGGAGCCCTTCAAGCTCCTGCAACGCATCCAACCGCGACTGCACATAGGTGAAGCCCACGGGGTTCAGCTTCAAAGTCACCGAACCCTCAAGGAGCATCCCCGCGTTCTGCTCCACGAACTTCACTAGATATTCGAGGTACCGATCGCCTGTGACGATCGCCATGTCGGAAAGTAAATTAGGGTTCTCGATGGAGAACGCTATCCTCCTCCATTGCCGAGGAGAAGAATATGAACAGAGGAGGTAGTGATCGAGGGAGACCAGTAGCCGTAGAAGAAGAGAAGCGCCGGCAACCCAGCCGTGGCGGTTCCTTCGGTATATATAAGATTCAAGAAATCAAGAAGAACTTTCTTCCAATTTTTCTTTGCTGCGAAGAAATGATCGGAAAACAACACGAAGCCTATAATTGGGGAGAAAGCTATAAAATTGACGGCAAGAGAAGAGATTATCACTTCTGTATCGCTAAGCGGCAAAACGTCCACAGGGATACAGCCAAAGGGCTTTCGAGCTCAGGGTCATTTTGCCTCATAGGACCCGTAAAACGTGACTAATTAGATATCTGTCCTTGTAATTTTGCATAAGAATTGCATTTAATGTGTGATATAGGCTTTCGTTTGAGATGATTTTTTTAGTGCATTTTATATTTGAAAATGTGAATTTTAATTTTAATATTCGTTTAAATAGTATCTTTTGAAATTGTGTTTTAAATTTATGTCAAAACTTTATTTTAGTCTCTTTTCAAAAGAAAAGATAAATAATTTTTCGGAAATATTTTAAAGAGTTTTCATGAATCAAAAGCAAAACGAAGCATAATGTTAAGCCACTTTTTTTTTTTTTTTATGCTGAGACTTCACTCACTTTGTGTATTATTTTTAATAATCTTCAAGAAAGATAATTTATCCATTAAAATCTATTTATTATTTTAAAAATAATTTAATATTTGATTAACATTTTTAATACTTATTGAACAATTATGTGTAATTCGTACCTTAAGAATTTAAAAAATAATGATTTAAATTATATATTTATAATGATTGAAAATAAATTAATATTTTTCCTAAATATGTTTCTACCAAGAAGCAACAAATGAGCCATCACTGCCATGAATTAATATGGCTCTCAAATCACAATCAGGTGTTATTATTCTTATTATTATTTTATATTAATATTGATATTTGCAGTTAGGAATTTTTATAAATAATATATTTTAAATTATTGTGTTTTGTTACTTCACAAATTCTATATCATTTTGATAACTCTTGATTTTTATATGTTTCATTAAGTTCCAATCCTCTGCAACTAATTCCTAATTGTCTGATTGATTTTAGACGGTTGAGATTTAATCTAATAAAACCAGAATGGTTTTGAATATAAATATTAAAACAATCTTGATCATCTAAAACAGATTTAACGGATGAGATTGGCCAATTTTAGAGATTTTCATTTCCCTCACTTGTATATTTGGCTTATATATTATTTTCTAGAATTTAAGAGTGCCGTGGGATAGATTTCTGTTTTATTTTATCAAAAGAACAGAAAATAAAGTTTCGTTGACTACTAATTTTTTGAGTTTTCAAAAAAATTTTCATAAAAAACTTGGTAATCGAATCAAGTAAGAAAATAAAATTATTATTTTAATTTTTCAAAAAAAATCATAACACACAGTTTTTTCAAAAATTATTTCTTCACGTAATTTTACAACTAATTTTTCAAAAGTTACATCTTTCAGATCTTAAATTTACGCTTGCAATTTAAAAGAGATAGAAGGGAATCTAATAAGTTTCTAAAATGGATAGTTTTAAATTATAATAATTATTAATTTTGGTTCAACCAATCATTCACAAGCAGTTATTAGAGAATCCAAGATTTTGATTAGATCATCTGCCAATTTTCTTTTGGCTAAGTTATTGTCTCTGTAGATGACTATAAAAGCAAAAGAAATCATTGGAGTATTCTTCTTCTTCTTTTCCCCTAACGTTTGGATGATTGAAGTAGCGTGACAATTGAGATAAAGTAATCAATTTGATAAATATTAAAAAAATATAACACTGTTATGATTTGTATTTAGGCATACAAATAGTAATATTATTTTGATAACAATATTATTACTAAAATCTAATATTTTAAATTTTTTTAAAATAACAGTTATAATATGTTTAAAACTAATGATAGTAAAGAGAGATAAATTTTTAAATGTTTAATAAATATTAATTAGTGTACAAATAAATAAGCTAATTTCATAAAATATGTGAGTTTTACACTAAAACTCATGAAGAGAAAAAAAATCACAAAGTTCATCTCAGTTAAAATAATTCACAAACTTTGGAAATTTTAACAGCAAAAAAAAAAAGTTAAGTCTTAGCTCATAAAAATATCTGACATACACAAATAAAGATAATAAAAATTTTTATGGGAAAAACTCAATAAAAAAAATCATATAATTTTCTTCTTAACCTTTGAAAGGTTTTAAGCTCTAGATTCAGAGCTGTTTGATTATCTGATTTAAAATGCGATAAATGATTAATTTACAGTTATCTTAGAGTTTTATAAATTGATGATTTTCTTTTTTTATTTATTGAAAAATAATGTAAAGATAATATGAAGATTTTGATGTCCGCGACGACGCCGCGAATGGACGGAGGTCGGCTGGTGGTCGACGTCGGTGGCGAAAGGCGGTACGGGTCATAGGCGTATGGCGGCAAGGCTACGGCAACCTGTCAAAGATCACTTTTACATTATTGTATTTAGAATTCTACTAAATCGGAGAAATTTCAAATCAAAATTATTTTCTAATATGTTTGGAATACATTACATTACATTTGAAATTTACTTTACTGAACCAAACACCCAAAAATTAAAATAAGTTTATTTAAAATGCATGACTCTAAATACACTAATCAAACAACCCCTCAAAGCCAAGTGCTAAACCAAACTCATTTAGGTTGAAACATAAGAGTTGAGAAAACTTAGAAGAAGTTCATTCTTTTATTTATATATATATATATATATATATATATATATATATATCCCTCAAGCATAATAAATTTTTTCATATCTATCACACTCTAATATATTTTATTATAAAAAATACTTTATCATTATAATTTTTAAAATATATAAAAGAATTATCAACGAATAAAAATATGATGACTGTCTAAAGAATTAATAAGAAATTTAATCCCACTAAATCTGGTGGACAAAGCCTTGTGTAAGTAGGTTTTGATAAGCTGGCCTTCTGATCTGTGTATGTAAACAAATTTCTGGCCCATTACAAGGCCCGATTTTAGTTAAATTTAATGAAATCAAATCATGGTAAGAAAAGTTTTCGCCTTACTTTCGAATCCAAAGACACACACAAGGTATTTAAAGAGTAACAATAAAACTCAATTTACGTGGAAAACCTCAAAAAAGAGGGAAAATCACGCAGAAAAGCTTCCACTATGATTCATTTTTGAAGACAAAGATCTTCCGACAAGATTACATAATCAGATAAAAAGACAACTGATAAGAATGATAACGTGACGACGCAGGATGACGACGGACGGCGATATCGATGATTTGTGACAATAATATCGACGATTTTGCGATGATGCCAACGATAGTCGTGATGGATACCGTCAATGACGACCTGGTATCAACGCTGGCTACTACGGCACGGGTGGTTGACAACCGTCGAGTATGCCATCGGCCGGAGGATCTTTAGCTTCTCCTCTTTGGCCTCCCCTCATATGTGAATGAACGGCGCTATTTATGAGATGGAGGAGATGTGATCTCAGAATACATGCAACCAACCACTCCTCTCATCTGGATGGCTCATGATGATTCCTGATCATATGATTTTGTGTATTTGAATGCTCAATGAAGTGAATTAGATCTTTGGCTTTTGGAACGGCCAGGTGACGCCGATTGACTATAAACACTCCATATTTGAGAGTTTTTTAGGAATTTAACTGATGCCTCAAAGTTTTCAATGATATCACCGGTTCAATTTCTGCATCAAGATTTGGCCGATTAGAGTGAATTTTCGGGTCATATCAATATATATATATATATTTATATTTATCCCTCAAGCATAATAAATTTTTTCATATCTATCACACTCTAATATATTTTATTGTAAAAAAATACTTTATCATTATAATTTTTAAAATATATAAAAGAATTATCAACGAATAAAAATATGATGACTGTCTAAAGAATTAATAAAAATTTAATCCCCTAAATCTGGTGGACAGAGCCTTGTGTAAGTAGGTTTTGATAAGCTGGCCTTCTGATCTGTGCATATAAACAAATTACTGGCCTATTACAAGGCCCAATTTTAGTTAAATTTAATCAAATCAAATTAATTAGTAATTTAAGCCCAAACAGAATCTAGTAATTGAATTCTAAAATAGATCCTAACTCAGATCGTACAAATAATTAAAAAAACGCAGAATAGATTTATATCTTTTATATATATATATATACATATATATATATATATATATATATATATATATATATATATATATATATATATATATATATATATATATATCACATAAATCCTTATTATTACAACAAAATAATAATTTTCTTAATTTTGAAATAAAATTCACTTTGTCAAGTATAGGAAGATGCCCTGTTTGTAAATATCAAAATTTAGTTGTTAAATATGTAAATGTATAAGAATTGTTTGCTATGTATGTAATTTTTTCTTAAATATATTCATGGTGAATTTTCTAATCAATAATTGTATTTAAAGACTCCCGAAATATAGAATTCATTAGATAACTCGCATAATATATTAATTTTAAGACAATATAAAATATAATTTTTTTAAATAAGATCAAATAAAACCAAATAGAGAGAAAATTTACGTCACTCATTGACAATTCCAAATACAGTGAATTAAAGAAATAAAAGGTGACAGCATTTTTTAAGAAAACCCCGAGAGGGAAACCACGCCACTCAAGAAAGATTCCACGTATCCTTTCAGAGTACAAAATCTTCATAAAGATTCAGAAGTGAGAGGGACAATAAATACCGCAGAACAACGACGATTTATAGGAATTTAGATGCCGGGAAATTTCCTAGAAATGCCGTATAATTAACGACAGGCTGGTGCATCTGTTTCTGGGGATCTTCGCTTTAGAGCTTTCTTCCTCCTCCCTTCACTTTTCCTCTTCCTCCTGATCTGACTCTTCCTCTTCTTCCTCATTTTCTTTAGTTTCCTTCTTCACTTGGACTCTTCTTCTTCTTCCTCGCTTTGACTCTTCCTCTTCCTCTTCCTTTGTGATTGACTGCAGAGGATCACGACGCTCGCGGTGGTTGACGACAAGCTCCAGCCTTCTTTCACTTGTTCTCCTCTCACTTTCCTTCCTTCACTGGCCTCCCCTTCACAGATGAAGTCCTTATAGAGAGGAGGATATTCAGAATTAAAGCTGCATATCTCGAAGCATCAGATGAATCCTACAATCATTTGATTTTGAGCATTTGGATGCCCAAATGAAGTCTAATTATGAGATCTTATTTTAGATCGTCGTCGAGACGCCAATCGAATCTATAAATACTCCATATTGAGAGTGCTTTGGGATTTAATTGATGTCAAAAGATTCCAATGATATTTTAAAGGCTTGATCTCGACGGCTACTCAAAATCATATCGCTGACATCAATTTCATGCTTTGACTATATTTTGAAGCCATATCAAAGATAAATATAATGATTAGATAATCCATCTTGATTAAATAAAAATAAAAAATATCTAACTTATTTTTTAAGAAATTGTTATCAGATTGGTTAGGTTGGATTAGCTTATTGCATCAAATCTATAATACCGTTCAGCTAACTTAATTTTCTGATTGTTGGCATTGGCCTTATTCTAAGCGATCGTATCATGTCAATGATATTTCTTTTTTATTTTAAAAATATATTAATTATTAACACCAAGTCGTCAGTGGCATTATTATAGTGTTTTTATAAACCTTGTTTAAATTATTAAATATGATGAAATATTATGGGAATGATCTTATTTGGGTAAAAAATAGTTTTTATTTTATTTTAGAAATTAGGCTGGTGGGTGGACCAATAGAAAACTTTAATTAAAAAATTAATGGGTTCGAACTATTATGTTACCTACCCTTCATAAACTAAATTCTCATTTAAATCTAATAAAATTAAGTTTTTTTTTTTATATACTTCAAGTCTTTTTAGGTCTACATCATCATTTCTTAACATGGATCTAATACATATACTCTCTAATCATTATATACTGATATTTTATGCGACTAAATCATCTAAGGGACTCTCTCTCACATCTTATGTTTCACTACAGCTACTCCAAAATTTTGACGTATATTTTTGTTTCACATTTGTCTTTAAGTGTAAAGCCAAATTTGTCTCTTTTTTTTTTTATGGGGAGATTTCACTCACTTTGTTTTATTATTTTAGATTTACATATACCACGAAAATTTTCATATTTACATATCTAACACTAAGTTAGATATTTACTTATCTAACACTTTTCTACGCTTAAAGGTGATTTCAATTTTAAAAGTTAATAAAGTAGATTTTTGATGTGATATCAAGAAGATATATATATGTAAAAATTGAAGTTTAGATAGAATGTAAATACGAAAGTCATGTAGATGACAGAAATCTCCTTATTTTTAATATGAATAATAATTTAATATTTGATTAACATTTTTTAATACTTATTGAACAATTATGTGTAAGACGTACCTTAAGAATTTAAAAATAATGATTTAAATTATATATTTATAATGATTGAAAATAAATTAATTTTTTTCCTAAATATGTTTCTACCAAGCAACAAATGAGCCATCAGTGCCATGAATTAATATGGCTCTCAAATCACAATCAGGTGTTATTATTATTATTATTTTTATATTAATATTAATATTTGCAGTTAGCAATTTTTATAAATAATAAATTTTATTTTAGAAATATTATATATTTTAAATTATTGTGTTTTGTTACTGCACAAATTCTATATCATTTTGATAACTCTTGTATTTATATATGTTTCATTAAGTTCCAATACTCTGCAACTAATTCTAATTGTCTGATTGATTTTAGACGGTTGAGATTTAATCTAATAAAACCAGAATGGTTTTGAATATAAATATTAAAACAATCTTGATCATCTAAAACAGATTTAACGGATGAGATTGGCCAATTTTAGAGATTTTCATTTCCTCACTTGTATATTTGGTGCTTATATATTATTTTCTAGAATTTAATGCATTGGGATAGATTTCTATTTTGTTTTATCAAAGAAATAAAATAAAAGCAGCTTTATGACTATCAATTTTTCGCTTTTTTTAGAATTTTGGATGAAAACTATTTTGGTAATCGAACGTTAGACGTGATGGAAAATTATTATTTTAATTTTTCTAAAAAAAAAAATTGTAATACGAACTGTTTTTTTCAAAAAATTGATTTCTTGCAGTAATTTTACAACTAATTTTTCAAAATTATAACTTTCAGATCTTATTTCTAAAATGGATAATTTTAAATTATAATAATTATCAATTTTGGTTCAACCAACCATTCACAAGCATTTTAAGTTATTAGAGAATCCAAGATTGTGCTTAGATCATCTGCCAATTTTCTTTTTGGTTAAGTTATTGTCTCTGTAGATGACTATAAAAGCAAAAGATATCATTGGAGTATTCTTCTTCTTTTTTTTCCCCAAGGTTTGGATGATTGAAGTAGCGTGACAATTGAGATAAAGTAATCAATTTAATAAATATTAAAAAATATAACACTGTTATGATTTGTATTTAGGCATACAAATAGTAATATTATTTTGATAACAATATTATTACTAAAAGCTAATATATCTAATATAATATTTTAAATTTTTTTAAAATAACAGTTATAATATGTTCAAAATTAATGATAGTAAAGAGAGATAATTTTTAAATGTTTAATAAATATTAATTAGTGTACAAATAAATAAGCTAATTTCATAAAATATGTGAGTTTTACACTAAAACTCAAGAAGAGAAAAAATCATAAAGTTCATCTCAGTTAAAATAATTCACAAAGTTTGGAAATTTTAACAGCAAAAAAAAAAAAAATCTTAGCTCATAGAAATATCTGGCATACACAAATAAAGATAATAAAATTTTTATGTGAAAAAAACTCAATAAGAAAAAAATTTTAAAATTAATATTAAAAATTTAGATGTTATTTATATAATCAAAATAACATTTATTGCTAAATCCATGCTATCCTAATCTATGTAGGAATTTAGGTTTAATTAAAAAAAAAGTGTGGTTGAATATAATTGAGTTATCTTTATCTTTCCATGGACAATCTTTATATTGCTAAGGATTGTATATCTTACATTTTGTAATGATCCACAATCTAGAAATTATCTATCTAAAATTCTCAAAATTTGCTTCCTTGATTTGAGATCATGGCACCAATGAGACTAGCTATGGATAATGTAATATATGATTATTAATAATACGTCATGATCAAATTGAGTCAACTATATTCATGACTAAGTGTGATATGAATACATATCCACAAATTAATAACTAAAACCAAAGAGATAAGAAGCCAAATACAAGATTTCACCAATATACCCAAAATATAACATCAACTAAAAGTTACATGTGACGTAAGCTAATTAAAATTACAAATATCCAAGACATAAGTTTTACAACAAATGAGAGCGAGGATGAAGAATTTTATAACAAGAAAAAAAATACCCAAAATAACAGACTTTATTAAATACAAGACATATAAACAGCTCGTAACCAAAGAATAACGTATAAGGCGGCTTAAACTAAACCAATAAGCCATATCCGTAGCCTACGAAAGTAAATTCCAAAACGAAATAATCATTAAATAACAAGAAGTGATGCTCGATAAAGAAAACAAGAAGAGTAGTAACATTAAAATAATGACTACACTTACCTCAATCTCCGACTACGTAAGAATCTAATAACAAGAGTAGTTACAAAGGTATGAAGGCATGATCTAAGAAAGAAAAGAAAACTATAAATAGGAAGAAATCCCAAGTATAATGAATATTTTCAAAAGAAACTTAACTTTTTCATCTCCTTCTTCTCCTCTTCTCCTACTCACTCTCCTCTGGTTGTCACGGGAACTCTCATCGCCTAGAACCCAGGTTTCTCCCCTCTCCGCTTCAGCCTCTCCTCCCTTGAGGCCGACGAAATGGTCGGGAAACCAAACAAAAGAAAAGATTAAGGAAAGCTTCCCGAAGCTTCATCCCATGGCAATGTACCGCATAAGCCCCAATCAAAGGCGATTCATTCCAAGGAACAGAACAAGACAAAGGATCAAGGCTAGAAGGCAACGCTGTAACCCACTAACGAACGACAGGGAATCAAGAACCGCCGATCAAACACAATCTAAGGAGAGAAAAGAGGCCCAATCAATCCGACGGCTCAAAGCTCATAAAGAAACTCAATCCCAAGATCCAACTCAAGAATAAAGCAAACAAAATCCAACGTTCGAAAGCACCGATAATCTCCTCGATTATCACATAACTCAGGTTCGTGACCACTCGTGAGTGAGTCAACTCAAACCAAAAAGCCACACCGACTAGACCCATATCAAAGTGATTTTGAGTTAATAGCTTAAGTTCATATTTTTTCAAGATTACCTACCACCCATAACCCTTTGAGCCTTACCTCTATCTATACATGTAAAATTAAACTTCACTTTGAAAAATCAATAATTTTTAATATTTTTTTTAAAAATTTAATATTAAAAATTTAGATGTTATTTATATAAATATTAAAATTTTAATATTAAATATGTAATACCTCAAATTAAAAAAATAATCTCAAACAGCCTTCAAGTTTTGCATAACCAGGATCAAACATCCTTTAGATGTAGTATATATGTCGCTAGGTAAAGCCATAAAAAAGCATGATAGAAGATGAAGATGATGAGAATATATAATTTCTTATTGTAATTTTTTCTTCTTGTGTGTTCTTCAGATAACTACGTTCTAGAACATTTCCAAATTTATTACATAAAAATTATTTTACTTTCTTTCTAAACTTATTAGGTTCTCCTAATGATAAAAAAAAATTAAAAAAATACGTTTTGAATTCCTAAATTTTTGGGATATCATTCTATTACAAATTCTTAAGATTGAATTTTGACCATTATAATTTAAGAAAGAAGATCATTAGGGTGCACACCCTCAAGATACAAACTCAAAATCTATTCATGCATGACCTGAGATGCATTATCATGCAAGTCTATGATGATATTGCAATCTTGCATTATGTAACAAAATCTCATGCATATTCAAATTATATTGATTATATGTCAAATTATAAGACCTATATTTTCTTTTTTTTTCATTCAAAGCTTATGAGAGCTTTTAATAGTATTAATTTAAAATTTGTTCAAGTGAAGTGAAGAGAAGAGGAAAACGTCCGAGTCCACACGCAGTTTACGCGGCGACCCAATCGATGACGCTATGCATATATAATAAACGGCTAAAAAATGACGCCGAAGACTAAACGGCGCTATTTTCTGCTTAGGCCCGACCCGAGACCCGATTTACCTGCCTAAACCTGGGGAACAAAATTCTGCCGTTCTGATTCTTTCGTAATACTGTGTGGCTTTCGGGAGAGAGCTCCCATGGCTCGGCCCACCACTGCTCGATCATTCTAAATTTCAAATTGAGGTATTCTTGGTTACAGGTATTTTCACATGCTTGAACTTGAAAGATTTTAGGATTTTCTCTGTCTTGTCCATTACAATCCATCAAGATGTGTTTCAGGTTTATTTATGGCCCTTTTGATTTTATATGGCCACTTTTGTACTTTTTTTGGATATATTTGCCCTATTTGGATGATATATGTACTTTATAATGCACAAACAATGTCGATTGAGCTTTATCGGTATTGTATTTGTACTCTTTCAGATACATGAGAGTACAGTATTTCTGCTTTTAGGCTACATTTGACCCAATTTTTTACGATTTTAGCTGGTATTGACAATGTTTATCGCTTGGAAGTCATTTGCATATGTACTCTCAGATCTCCTGCACTTTATACTTTCGAGATTTTGCATTTTTTCAATCCATTTTTTCGTTTGGAGGGCATACTATGGCTAGAATGCTATGAATAACGGGAAGGTGTGTTTCCGGTTTGGATGTGTTTTTGGAGAAAATGAATCCTTCTGTACTCTCAGACTCTGCACTGCACCTCCACTCCTCAGCTCCTCCCTCGATACAGACCATTTTGGGCTATTTTTATTGATTGTTCGCCCGTTATTGGAGATAATGTCGCTTTCTCTGGAAGTAGATTGAGGTTGTTAATTTTGATGCTTGCAAATGTACTCTCCCCAACTGCACTCTACTTTCGAGATTTTGTGTTTTTTTCACCCATTTTTCCCATTTGGAGGGCATACTATGGCTAGACTGCTATGAATAACTGGATGTGTTTTCGGTTTGGATGTGTTCGTGGAGAAATGAATCTGCACTCTGCACTTTGTACCCTCGCACTCTGCATTCCTCCTGCACTCCTCCGATATTGTGAGACAATTTTGAGCTATTTTTTGATTGTTTGGCATTGAGATAATGCATCGCTTGAAGTAGATTAGAGGTTGTTTGGAAGCTAATTTTGATGCTTGTTTGCATAGTATACTCTGCACTCCCTGTACTCTATATTTTTCGAGATTTTCATTTTCTCCATTTTATCCGTTGAGGGCATACTATACAATCGCTATGAATAACTGGAAGGTTGCTTTCGATGTTCTCGGAGAAAATGAATTTGCTTTGTACCTCTGCACTGCACTCTATACCTTTGCACTCTATACCTCCCGATATTAAGGTGCTTGCAATCCATTATCGTTAATATTCTCGATTACCTTGACTTTATTTTGAAGTTCAAGATGTCCGCAAAAGGATAACGCCAAGATGCGCGCCGAAAGCATCGAACATTATTTGATAATATTCCGCTTCACTAAGTGGTGACTGAAATATTGAAGCGGCTTCACCAACCAATGGCCGATTGCGATCAGAAGACTCGGTTGCCATAACCTCTATCCCATCTCTTGGACATCGACAAAAGCCTTTTCTGGGTGCGCATTTCTTTCACCGGATGAAGTGATGTCGGGATGCCAAACAAAGGGAGAAAGTTTTATGGGTAAAATCATTCACAAAGATAGTTCACCGATTATAAGAATAAGCTCGAGCAATCGGATACGCTCGCCGACGCCAGGCTTTGTACATACATGCTTTCTTATTTCAAATTTATTTTTCAGATATCACAACTGAGTAAATTTAATTTAATTGCCTACCGATAATATTGACAAATTTTTGAGTAATAAAAGCCATTGGCCTTCTTAGTGTCACAATTCAATGGCATTACATCAAAAGATACACACGAGCGCTGGCTACATGAGTGACTTCTCTCTTCTTATGGTATGTCGCCGCTTATGTTTTACTTGATGTGAGCAAGTTAACTTGTATAATATTTCTTGTAGATCTGGCCGAAAGCACATTATTAAGATTAGTCCATTTTTCCGTCGCCACGATGTTGGCCTAAAATAAAGTTTGACGCCGCCTTCCATTTGAAAGGAGACCGTGTAATACATTAGTTATGTTCATTCATTTCTGCAAGAATGCATTTACCTATGTTGTTTACGTCATATCTATCTTTGGCTTAACACAGTCCGCTTACACTGGACTTGTAAGAGGAGACTTGGCTTCTTGAATCATCCTCTCCTCCCCATGAAACTTCTAGAGCTCGACATCACCCCCATCCGCTTCATATCACGCTCCTATCGATTCCTCAGATATCTCTCCCGTGATATTCCCCACCAACCGGTGTCGGCTTTGCTACTACCCCCCAATCAAGGATCTGAATAGAAGTTATTTGCGGGTTTGAGGGAGTTGAGGAAGTTGTGGCATCCTTCCACAAAGACATAAAGAGGTCGGATGACATTGATGCACCTGCCATCTATGAGGGTACCCGCGCAGAAGAGTGCTTCCATCCGCGTGGAAGCTACGAGGAGACCACCGGGTATCTTCTCGTGAGGTCATTGGGCTTCACTCCTTTGGAGGCTACCACCATGACCGTGGGGAGACCTCTATATGGAAGCCCTCGGGAGTCTTGAAGCCGAGTCGTCAAGGGGAGGCTCCCACCAGCATACACTTGTCATCCCCTTCATTGCACCATGTCGGGTGAAGGTGGTAGATGAGGAAGAGGAAAGCTGTTCTCTCCCTTCACGTTCACCGCCATACGCTAAGTTTCATAGATAATGTGATGATAGATGACCCGTTGTTGGTTTCACCCCGAATTGCGGTGGCGTCGGCCGGATTTCCTCGATGAGCCATCAAAGGCTATGTAGTTGTGGAGGAGCACCGGTCAGAAATTGCGGTGATTCTCGAGCTTTAGATGACAATGGATATAGCTTTTAACAATTATTTTTTAAATAAATAATTATATTACAGAGCACAGGCTGTGCACTTCCCATCGAGATGGCATGCCTCGGTAGATGCTCCACCTCATAGCGTTAGGTCTTTCGATTCGGGACAAGTAAGTCACAGCATCTTGCTCCTTTTCACATAGATTCAAATGTCATATCATTCTTCTATTAATTTCTCTTTCAATAAATTACAAAAACAACTATTTACGATAATGGGGAGATCTGAGACTCGTTGGAAATATTATTATTTGCGAGGCATTAATGATTCTTGACGGATCATCAGACTGCACGTCGATCGTTATTAGGTGAGAAGTACTCACCCCGGGGTATGTCCCATTCTATACATTTCATGCTTACATTGGGTGAGTTACTCCTCAAATTTAGTGGTTACAATTCATTCATGATATCCATGTGTCTGTATGACTTATAGATGTTATCTTGCATGATGAGCTTGTTAAAAAAAGCAAGATGTATATCCGACATGTCACTTTGCGGACGTGCATCCGGTGGTGCTCTTATTCCATCCATAATCGACTTTGGACACTTCTTGTCGAAATATCAAGCTTGGCGTGTGGTCATTTTACGACTCATTGCCAGCGACACATAAAGCCATTCCGAGATGGTATGCACTCTTCTTGCGGGTTCTCAGGGATCTAATACCTTGCCCATCTTCACTGCAGATCAAATTCGGCTCGGGATATGGACATTATTTGACAGCGTAAAATGGCGGTTGAAGCGGTGGCGGGTTGCAGTCCGGTCCAACGATTTGCGGCATGTTCATTTCAAATACATGGAAGCGCTCGAAGCCGCAATGCTTGGGCTCGAACCGGGGACAGGACAAAAGATGAATAGATTTAGGGCCGACTTTGTTTATCGATTTTTTGCTTGGCCTCAAAAACACTTAAATCAAATTTGGATGCTTGAGTTGTTCTCTGCACATTACTGTTTAGGTAGGGATAATTCATTCTATTATTTGATTGGGTTGATTTGTTCTATTAATTTAGTTTTTATGTGTTCTTGCTCGATATATGGGAGGCATGGTTGAATTGTCCCAAATTGTCTATGTTTTGCATTTTTTTAGGATCTGTCGGTTTGTTGGGGTCGTCGGTTTTATCGAAGGGACTCATTGGTGTGCATATTCATTATGTTATTTTAGTTTTCCTCACACTCTTGCGGGTTTGAGGTTGAATGTCCAAAGTTGGTCTTTTGTACTCTCGTACCTCTATACAGTCTCGTACTTCTCTGTACCTCTACTCTCTGTGCCTCATGCTTTTCACGTGCCTCTGTGCCTATGCCTCTATCTATGCCTCTCTGTACCTCTGTACCCCTCGCCTCCTGCCCTCGTACTCATACATGTGTGCCCTCTGGCCTCATACGTACTACTGCCTGTACGTACCTCTGTATCTGTACCTCATACCTCTGTACCCTCACACCTCTCTGTGCCTACCCTTAATGAATCTATATACATTGCCAAATCATGAGCTTTGTGAAATTGGAAGGATGGTGGTTTACTTTGCTTGTTTGGTAAATTTAATAAATTAATTTATAATTGTTAAACTTAAAATCAACTTATTAGGTGATGATAAATTTTATTATTAGCAAGGTCTTGAATTTTATTTATTATTAGGTGATGATAAATTTTATTGAAGCGTTGGCGATAATTAGCTTTAAAAGACAAAAATGAACATAATGTTGGCGTTATTAAAATAAATAAATTATTAAATTATCAATCTCTAAAATGAGAGAACTTTCTCTCATATGCTCTTATCGATCATTTTACATTGTCAAAATAAATCATAGAACAAAATGCCATATATAAACTAATGTTAATTTTGAGAATTTGAATAGATATTGACTATTTGTATTAATCAAATTAGTATTTTTAGTGTAGCATTTTAGTAGTACAAGTCAAAATTTTTTTAAATTTATCATGTTGAATTTTATTATTATAAGCTATTTATTAAGCATCTAAGCATCTTAATAATTTTGTTATCGAACAACATAAAATTATCAAATTTATCTTTTGTAGATACTCGATCTATCCATAGAAATATAATAATTGAAAATTATACTTTCATCAAAATTTTCAAGAGATCTCATGTGAGCTGAAATTAAACAAATTTAATGCTATTAAATTTATCTTATTTAAATATTAAATTTGACTATATATTTAATAAAATCAAAATTGATGATTCTAAATTTATTAAAACTTTTTAATTGATAGATATATTTTTTATTTAATTGGATTTATTTTTTAATTACATACCAATATTTATTTTAAAATTTTAAAATTTTAAGTAACTTTTGGTTAAATTTTTCACCTAAAATAACCATTTATGTGTTTTGGAAGCTTCTATTTTTTGATTCCTCCAAATCATCTTTTTGACAAGGGTTTAGTGGATCAAGATATCTCTTGAGTTGTCACATTTTCAATGCTTTAATTTGATAAAGCTTCTTACGTGGAGATGAGTTGATTATAATTTTAATTATGCTTTGACTTGTGTTTCCGGCATATAGAAAGAGGTTCTTTAGGTTTTCTTCAATGTATTTGCTAAATGAAAAACAAAATTTCAGCCTAATATTTTTGTCATGATTCCTACTATGTAGTAAATGCTTATTGTGTTAGTTTTGCCTGGGTTATCAAGGGCAAAATCCTATTTGTGAACATTCTGTTTTGACTTATCTACCATAGGTAGAGTTGCAAGATGCTATTCAAGATGTTAATTGACAAGAAAATTCTTAATGAGACATGGCTAAATCTGTTGGGAGGATTCAAAGTGCTTTTAATGCGATTGCGGTTTCAAGACTTTACTAAAGTTATGAAATGAAAGAAAAAAAAAAAAATAATGACTAAAAGCGAGAAAAATGAAATTAAAAAATGCCTTCTTGGATAATATCATGCATCAAAATGCCGTCTTGTAATAATATCCATCATCGACTTAGTGTACCCTTGACATATTGGTTGATTGATGAGGTCGAGAATTCTGTACAACATCGTAGTAATGGTACAACATCTTAGTAATGGATGAATGTTTGATGGCATCAATGTGAAATATTCTAGGCTTACACGTGAAAAGCAGGGGCATAACAGATAAGCGGAGCTACCGGTGGCATCCGTTCTGACACTCTCGGACTTCACTTTGGTTTCTAAGACAAGAAAATAGAATGAATTAAATATTTACAGAACCTATAAGTAATAGCAACAGGCAAGTAGGGTAAGTACTTGTGGATTTTTGGACTTCTCCCAATAAGCCTTGAGCCTTGCGTTGAAACACCCTTTGGGTCTCTTGATTGGATCCTTCAAAGCGTCCTTATCCTTAGGCGATGATGTGGTCGCCTTCTTCCTCTTAAGATCGTCAAGCGGTGGAGAATTCCCACTTATTACGAGTCCACTTCATCGATAATTAAAAGAGATGCAAGCATGTAATCCTCGGCAATCTTATTACCTATCGGAGCTAATTTGATATGCATATCGACTTATATGGTTCACGAAAATAATGCAATTCATCTCTGCTTTCACATGTACTAACTTGTATGAACCATCGATGTAGATGTCCCTCTTTTCGGTAGACCACCGCATGAGGAGGTACTTATCCGGAATGCGCGACATCATTACGGCTAAGAACTCTAATGCGTGCACAAAGTATGCCCATCATTTCAAATTTCGGCAACTACAAGAAATATCTGTAGACACATCAAAGTGGACAATCCGGGTTTTGGATGCATTCTTCTTCTCTAAGTTCCTCACCAGTACTCCATGGGGCTATCATCGACACGGTGAGATAATCCCCAACTCCATGCGAAATTCTTCTTGAACATAGAGTAAAGCTTCCTTATAAAACAAAGTACTTGCTTAAGAATTGGACTAACAACGTGAACAATTACCGACCTGATACACTCAAGTCTTCATCATGTTCATTTCCTACGCCATGTTTCCATCACCTTCTCCAATCCCAAGAAACAATCTGTCAAATGAACTTGTTGTTTTCAAATACCATGACACACGCTTATTTGTGGCCTCACTACTGAGTTGACAAGATGCCCATACAAAATTTATCTTTGTTGAATGCGTGGACCATTTCGCCTAATTTTGTAAAGTTCGATAGCCAAGCATGATCATGCAAATTGCCTTCCTCTAGCATGGCGCACTCAAGCATCCTCAAACTCATCCTTCAGGTCACATTTGCTCATGCATGTATAGAATATTCTTGAACTCTCTTGTTACTACTAAAGCAATGGACCTTGAGGGGCTTTTGAGATATGCCATCGGCACAACCTATGACGCTGATGCAGAAGTACATTCTCGATAGCTTCGCCATAGCCGATCTTGATCAAGAATATCATTATAGGATGCCCCGCCACCCATCAACCAAGAAATGTCCGAATAACCATGTGAATGACTCGATGGTCTCTTCCGACAAAAAGGCTACTCGAAAGACGCTTTGCCAATGATGATTCACTCCAACGAGCGTACGATAAGATTATATTTATTGATAGCTAGTATCAAAAATTATCACATCCCCAAAATAATCAAATTCAACCCTAGACATACCATTGCTCCAAAAAAACTCACCAAGCAATCGACGATCAACCTCAACATCCCATGCAAACATCTCCCGCTTGTCTTTCCTTGAATAAATGTATTAATTGCTATCACCACTTGCAATGTGACCTTCGCTTCTTCGATGAAATTGAAAGCATCTCTTTTGTGAATCCAATATTCTCTACCCCACCAACTTCCTCGCTAGATAGTCAACGCCGCTTGCACTAATGCCGTCACATCGCTCTTCAAAATCGATGCCTTCATCAAGAACGATCATGATCCGAGAAGATGCATCACCGCTTTGCCAATGAATGATTATGGTTTCTATATATTTTTAACCAATTCCTCCAAATAATGTAATCGAATCATGACAACCATCACGCTTTTTTTTGAATTTTGTTATATGGTTTGATTGTGTTTTTTCCGACTGCTTCACACGTAAAATCTTTCGATTTCAATTTCTTAGAGTTTGGCCAATAACTTGTATGGTCTTTTCTAACACCGGCTGCTTGATGTGCATAATCACAAGACAAAGCATAAGTTTCGGTTTCATTATGCATAACCATGTCAGATTCCCCAAATTTGGGTCATTAGATAAAACAACTTCATCATCGATTGCCATTCACCACATTCATCTCAAAAAACATAGAGTCCGCATAGCCAGATAATAGAGAGTAGATGAAACAGAGAGTAGAGAGAGCATAGAGGGTACAATTAGTCCAGAGAGTACGTGACACAAAAAAATACCCAAAAAATCGCTCAACAAACCACCAAATTGCAACCATTAAATTTTAATTAGAAACAACCTGAGAAAATGAACCTAAAGGACAAAATATCTTGTGGCACAGAGGTACAGAGGTACAAGGTACAGAAAGGCAATGGTAAAGATGTAAAAGGTAGACAGAATTACTGCACAGAGGGTATGAGGAGACAGAGAGATAGAGGAGAGTACTGAATCTCCTAAAATTTTACCATTTGCTTGATTGATTAGATTAATAAACTGTAAGAAAAAAATATCTATACTCAAGCAGAGAGTACATATGTAAATAAGCACTAAAAAATTAATCAAACACACCAATTTCTTCTCAAGGATTACATTGAATATGTTTTCTCCAACAAAAAAAATCATGAAAAATAAATATGAAACCGGTCGACATGAGAGTACCTGTAAAGCAGCTTCACCGTGACATGCAAAGTCCTCATTGAAAGAACTCCAAACAAGAGTAGGAAATCTAACTTAAATAAATAAATTACAAACTATCTATTTTACATATACAACTCCTTAAAAGATTATCGATCCATTTTATTTACTTACATTATCGCCTATTTCCTCAACGCTCCATTTTGATTCATTCTCCTTCTTCATAGCTCTTTCAGAATGCTCTACCGCAAATAAAAAAATACGCCTAATCGCCTAAATGAAGATATTTATTTCTTTTAAATTTCTCCCGATATACTCATTCCCTAGCTGGTGTCGGCCGAGCGCTAAAAAAAATAGCGTTTTCCGTCTACGCCATTTTTTGCCGCTTATTCAATATATCTGCCACGCCGTCATTATTGAGGAGTCCTGACGTAAACCTACGTATGCGGACAATATTTTTCCTAGAGAAGACATCTCTTGTCCAAAAAGCACAAGTCATGTCACTAGCCTTCATGATACTTATGGTTCAAAAAGTAGGCATTCAAAAGGTGTTCATCAAAATCTATATAATTTGGAATGATTCAAGAATTTTAAATACATAACCTACCTTTTGATTAAATGACTAAATTTTACTTTACTTAACCAAATGAAATGAAAATACAGATTTAAAATCAATTCCAAACACGCTACCAAATAAAAAAAAAAAAAAGTAAGGTGGTATTTTGATATAATAATAAAGATTTAAATGTTATTTAAATAAATATTCAAATTTAAATATGAAATATATAAAACATAAGAATTGCGTGGTATGTATATAAATCTCCCTTGCATTTAATGATGTGATTATAATGTTAAGCCGTTTTTTTTTTTATGCGTAGACTTCACTCACTTTGTAGGCTTGTAGCGTATTATTTTAATATGAATAATCTTCAATAAAGATAATTTATTCATTAAAAATCTATTTATTATTTTAAAATAATTTAATATTTGATTAACATTTTTAATACTTATTGAACAATTATGTGTAAGACGTACCTTAAGAATTTAAAAATAATGATTTAAATTATATATTTATAATGATTGAAAATAAATTAATATTTTTCCTAAATATGTTTCTACCAAGAAGCAACAAATGAGCCATCAGTGCCATGAATTAATATGGCTCTCAAATCACAATCAGGTGTTATTATTATTATTATTATTTATATTAATATTATTATGTTAGCAATTTTATAAATAATAAAATTTTATTTTAGAAATATTATATATTTTTAAATTATTGTGTTATGTTACTGCACAAATTCTATATCATTTTGATAACTCTTGTATTTATATATGTTTCATTAAGTTCCTTTACTCTGCAACAAATTCTAATTGTCTGATTGATTTTAGACGGTTGAGATTTAATCTAATAAAACCAGAATGGTCTTGAATATAAATATTAAAACAATCTTGATCATCTAAAACAGATTTAACGGATGAGATTGGCCAATTTGGAGATTTTCATTTCCTCACTTGTATATTTGGCATTTATATATTATTTTAGAATTTAAGCGTCGAGATAGATTTCTAGTTATTTTGTTTAATCAGAACAAAAATAAAAAAAAGCAGTTTATTATTAATTTTTGACTATTTTTAATTTTGTGGTAAAAAAGATGATAAAAATTTCTCGAGACGAATTACGAATTGAAATAATGAAATCAGCACTAACTATATCGCATTATTATCAATATTAAACACGTTTATAGAATCTAAATAATCTAACAACAAGATATCATAATTGATCATTTGAGCATTCAAATGCACAAATATCATGATCAAGGGATCATTCCGTAGATGAGTGGTATTTTTGCATGTATTTATTACGCTTCCAATCTATAAAAGTCTCATTCCTCAGGAGGAGTGAAGGAGAAAGGAGGCTGCAAGAGAGAGGAGAGCTCTAAAGATCCTCCAAGACAATCGCACCACTGACTGTTAACCACGCGGCCGGCCACCATCGCCATCACCCGCCTTCGTATAAGTTGTCGTCATCATCACACCTATCGTATTACAACATCGTAAACATCGAAACTTTCGCCAACGCGTGAACTTTCGTCAACATCATCGCCATTTCATATACACTGTAATCCATCGGAAGATCTTGTACTCAAATGTGATACATAGAAAGCTTTTATTGTAGGTAGTTTTTTCCCTCTTTGAGGTTTTCCACGTAAAATTCGGAGTTTTATTGTCACTCTTTAAATACATGTGTATATTTTACAACTTTGCGAATACTTTTAATAAAGGTTTTCTAGCACGCAGTTTGCATGTGGATTTGATTCATTATTTCATTTTGAATAAAAGTTTCAAAAGATCAAAACCACCATCGAGGTGGAGCATTTCAAGCTTTTAAAATTTAAAGCAAAAGAATGAAGATTCATCAAACTTTGTTCATTGATTCTGAACCTGGGGCAACTCTAATAAGATCACCATGTTAAGCATCTAATCGATTTCCATCCCAAGAAACAAGTCAAAGTTGGAGGATATTTCATCAGAGAAGAGATATAGCTTTGCAAATTATATTTTTCCAATCATACTCATGGAAATACAATGTTAGCATGTACAAAATGGATGTTTTAATGATTCTTCCATAGTTAGTATCGGAAAGACTGACAAACAACCTAGATGGGTCAAAAGGTCAGTGGACTTCTTACACTACTTCCATCGTTAATCAAGACTGCAAACAACTAGATAAAAAAGGTCCTGTAACTTAACCTCTTCCATTTCAGGGTAACACCAACAACAATCGGATAGGTTAAAAATAGATTCAATTCAACCTCTTCCATACAAGTTAACGCCATCTAATGATAAACAACTGATGGGTCAAAATTTATTTAATTGAATCCATACAAAATGTCATGGTAACATCGACAATAACCTGATAGTCAAATTCCTCGGATTCAATTAATCTTCCATACGTTAGCCATCTGAACACAATAAACAACCTCGGATTAAAATCGATTCAATTCAACCTCTTCCACAGGTTAACGCCATCGAGCAAAGAACAAACAACCTGAGATAAAATCTGATTGATTCAATTAAGTAACGCCATCGAAAGATTACAACAACCCGGATATGTCAAAATTGATTCAATTCAACCTTCCATAAACGCAATCGAAAAGATTACAAACAATCGGATATAAAATTCTCTATTAATTCAACCTCTTCCATACAGTTAACGCCATCGAGCAAAAGACAAACAATCTTGATAGTCAAAATCCTGATTCAATTGAACCTTCCATAGTGTTAACGTCAGCAAAGATAATGACAAACAAGATATGAACCTCTTCCATAGTTAACGTCATCATTAAAAAACAACCTCGATGGGAAAATTCAGATTCAATAACCTCTTACACGAGCCATCGAGCAAAGACTCGTAAACAAATATGTCAACCTCTTCCATAGAGCCATCGCAATAGACAAACAACTCGATGTAAAATCTCGGGATTCAATTCAACCTCTTCCAATTAGCATCGAACACTCTAACAAACATCCTTGGATGGTCAAAATCCTCATCGTTGGTCTTAACTACCATTATCGATCATCGACTGCTGAGTTGTACCATCCCGTGGCCGACCATGTATGACCGAACTACCATCGTCATGCAAATATCGTTTAATCCGGCCACCACCATCATCGTTGGATGCCGACTAGACACCAAGCGGCTGATATCGATCGATATTATATTGAGAATATGCCTCCTCTCTTCTTCTTTTGCTTTGTGAGGAATGAAGGCCTATAGATGGGAGGAGGGGCATTCTTGTAAATTCAAAGCGTACACTCTCCTGACGGACGACTCAGATGATTCCTTCGATCATTTGATGTATTTGAGAATTTGGATGCCCAAATGAGCGAATTATGAGATCTAGGCTCATTAGATCGCCGTCGAGACGCCGATTTGACTATAAACATTCTATATTTGAGAGTGTTTTGATTTAATTGATGTCCCAAAGATTGGGTATTTTAAGTCTGATCTCGTTTACTCAAAATCATAGCTTTTCGACATCAAGATTATGTATGTATTTTGAGAGATGTTAACTCTTTAAATACTGCATGATTTAAATAAATTTAAAGTAAAACTTTCATTCAGATATTTTTCTAGATTTAACATATATATATATATATATATATATATATATATATATATATATATATATATATATATATATATATATATATATATATATATATATATATATATATATATATATATTTATCTCTCAAGCATAATAAATTTTTTCATATCTATCACACTAATATAATATATTTTATTATAAAATACTTTATCATTATAATTTTTAAAATATATAAAAAGAATTATCAACGAATAAAAATATGATGACTGTCAAAGAATTAATAAAAAATTTAATCCCCTAAATCTATGGACAGTTGTGTAAGTAGGTTTTGATAAGCTGGCCTTCTGATCTGTGTATGTAAACAAATTTCCCTATTACAAGGCCCAATTTTAGTTAAATTTAATCAAATTAATTAGTAATTTAAGCCCAAACAGAATCTAGTAATTGAATTCTAAAACAGATCCTAACTCAGATCGTTCAAATAATTAAAAAACGCAGAATAGATTTATATCTTTATATATATATAGCATTAATCATTTTAAAATATAATAATAACATTGATAATCATCTTTAATAAAATTTTAATGTACTTTTTTTCATCAAAATTAGGTTTGACAGTTCAAACAAATACTCTATATTTGACTCTACAACTTTGACAAATTTTGAGTATTGATATACTCTCAAAATACCACTACAAAAGACAAATCTAGTCGAAAGTGACATGATTTTGAGCCAAAAAGAGGATGCGACTTAAAAAATCTTTTTTACATCAATTAAATCCCAAAACAAAATTCTCAAATGAGTGTTTATAGTCAAATCGATCGTCACGATGATCTAACGAGCCTAAGATCTCATAATTCACTTCATTTGGGCATCCAAATGCTCAAAATACATCAAATGATCGAATCATCAGTCCGTCAGGGGAGTGGTACGCTTTACATGAATTCAAGACGCCTCCTCCCATCTATAAAGCTTCATCTCACACGAGTGTGATAAGAGAGAGCAAGGAAGAAGAGAGGAGCCACCGCCGACGGTTGCCAACCACCATCCCACCAGCATCTGCCAACCGAAGGAAGAAGAGGAAGAGTCAAGCAAGAAAGAAAAGAAAGAGTCGATCAAGGAAGAAGAGGAAGAGTCCAAGAAACAAAGGAAGAAAGCAGAAGAAGGAAGAGTCCAAAGGGAAGAAAAAGCGTGAGGGAGGAAGAGCAAAGATCCTCAAGCAAGATGCACCAAAGAAGATTGACTCTCGGCCATCAACCAATACCACAGTAAATCAGAGATCTACCGGTTACCCAAGATTCCCACCATCAACAATTACAACTGATCATTGTTACAGTTGTTATTCCTCTCTCATGCATGTAATCGTTATCGTGAAGACTTTGATCAAAAGATACATAAGTGGAAGCTTTTCGCTTGTGGTTTTTTCCTCTTTCGAGATTTTCCATATTAAAACTGGTGTCGTTCTTAATTACATTATGACTAATCGGGCTAAAGACGTAAACTTTCACTTTACCGCTAGGTTTTCTAGACAACAAGTATGAATATCCATATTTAAATATAGAGATATATATATATATATATATATATATATATATATATATATATATATATATATATATATATATATATATATTTATATATCACATAAATCCTTATTATTACAACAAAAATAGCAATTTTTTAATTTTTTTGAAATAAAATTCTTTTTTCAAGCATAAGATGCTATGTTTGTAAATATCAAATTTTAGATGTTAAATATGTAAATATATAAGAATTGTGTGCTTAATTTTTCTTAAATATATTCATGATGAATTTTATAATCAATTGTATTTAAAGACACCGAAATGTAGAATTGATTAGATAACTCGCATAATATATTAATTTTAAGATAATATAAAAATATAATTTTTTTTAAATAAGATAAATATAATGATTAGATAATCCATCTTGATTAAATAAAAATAAAAATATCTAACTTATTTTTAAGAAATTGTTATCAGATTGGTTAGGTTGGATTAGCTTATTGCATCAAATCTATAATACCGTTCAGCTAACTTAATTTTCTGATTGGGTTGGCATTGGCCTTATTCTAAGCGATCGTATCATGTCAATGATATTTCTTTTTTTATTTTAAAAAATATATTAATTATTAACACCAAGTCGTCAGTGGCATTATTATAGTGTTTTTATAAACCTTGTTTAAATTATTAAATATGATGAAATATTATGGGAATGATCTTATTTGGGTAAAAATAGTTTTTTATTTTATTTTAGAAAATTAGGCTGGTGGGTGGACCAATAGAAAACTTTAATTATAAAAAAAATCAGTATTTAATTGAAAATATTTCACTAAAACTAAATTATCTTACCGAGCTCTTTAAAATGTATTTTATAAAGTAAAATATTGTATTTGAATGCTATGTATTTTTCAATAAGTTTGAAAATATTTACAATAATAATAAAAGCCTTTATCCCACCACGTGAGATTGGATACATGAATCTTCTTCTCCATTGTGTCTTATTAAGTATCAAATTCTCATTTAAATCTAATAAAATAAGTTTATTTTTATACTTCTTAGTTTTTTTAGGTCTACATCATCCTTTCTTAACATATTTAAATACATATACTCCTAATCTCATTATATAAATATATTTTGCGACTAAACCATCTAAGCGACTCTCTCACATCTTATGTTTCACACTACTCCAAAATTTATATTTTTTGTTTCACAATTTGTCTTGTAAAGCCACTAAAGCATCCTCATATGAGCAGTTAATTTTACGGATCCTTTATGTTAACATTTTGCATCATAAAGCAGTGCAATCTCATGACCATCTTATAAAATTTTCCTTAAGTCTAATTGATACTTTTCTTTCATACAGTAGTCCCAATGTTTTATCAAATAGAGCAAGTTAATGAGAGGAATTCAAAGAGGCATGCTCATGCACATGATCATGATATATGTATCTACATAAGAAAGCCCATCCAAATACATTCAACAGATGCCCCCATAAACATCAACCTCTCATTTATCATTTCTTCTTCAGAGATTTGCATACATATATACAATTCTAAAGTATTTATATAACTAATACTTAAACTTCAATTTCTTTATATATATAATATTCTAATCTTCAATATTATATCAAAAATATCATCATTACTCACTTTTAAACATAAAATATATATTTTTAAACATAAAAAAATATTAAAAGCAAATATCTAATTATATATTAGATATATAAATGCAATATAAATCTTCCTTTCTTATTTATCTTGTATAAAACCTATTCTTTTATACACAAATTATTATGAACTGTGCTTATGAATTTAAAGTCCTTCTAATTTCAAAATAATATTTTTTCCACTTAATATTAGCTCAAGAAGTCCTTATATAAAATAAATTCATATTAAGATATTAATGACGAACCAATTTATTATTTATTTTTTAATTTACTGTGCATGCATCCTACGTACTATTGACTTTGATTAATCATATCTCGCACAAATCTCGGCGTCTCATTTATTTTATTTTATTTTTCTTTAGCTTGACATTAACGTAACTGCATGTGTAGATGAATAATGAAAGATCAGCTCGATGCCAATTACTGATAGATTATTTTTAAAATAAGTTTAGTACTAATTGTAATTAATAGTTTAGGCATCAAATAGGTCTAAGTTGGCGCCAGAACTGGCAAAATTCTATTTTTTTCCGGCACCGCACGGGGAGAGAGAGACGACGGGAAGAGAGAGAGAGAGAGGAAGGTTTTATTTTTATTAATTTTTTAATAAATATAATTATTTAAAATATTTAAAATATATAATTTAAAATAACTTTTTATAAAATATTTAATAACTAAATATTTATATATTTAGTTATTAATATATATATATATATTAAATATATAATTTAAAAATATTTTTTAATTATATATATAAATTTATAAATTTATTTAATATTTTTTATTAATTAATATAATTATTTAAAATATATACTTTTATTAATTTTTTGTTAATATATAATATAAAAATATTTAAAATATATAAATAAATAATTTTTAATAAATAAATAAATAAAGAAAGGAATAAATTATATAAATATTTTATAAATTATATAAATAAAGTAATTATATATATATATATATTTATATATTTATTAATTTATTTAGTTATTTATCTATTTAAATTATATAAATATTTTTAAGTTATAGAAATAATTTAAAAATAATTTTATAGAATATTTTTAATTATATATAACATATATATATATATATATATTTATTTATATACTATAATAATAATAATAATAATAACAAAAAATATAAAAATATAAAAATATAAAAAAATAAAATAAATTAATATTTTAATAAATAAATAAAGAAAGGAATAAATATATAATAAATATATAAATAACTAAATATTTATAATTTAAAATTATTTATTTATTTATTTAACTAATTATATATTTTAAATAAATAAATATTTTAAATAAATAAATAACTATATATATATATAATTACTTTATTTATATAATTTATTCCTTAATTTATTTATTTATCAAAAAAATTATTTATTTATATATTTTAAATATTTTAAATTATTTATATAACTTAAAATATTTATATAATTTAAATAGATAAATAACTAATTAAATATATATATATATATATATATATATATATATATATATATATATATATATATAATTACTTTATTTATATAATTTATAAAATATTTATATAATTTATTCTTTATTTTTTTTAAAAATTATTTATTTATATATTTTAAATATTTTATATTATATATTAACAAAAATTAATAAAATTATATATTTTAAATAATTATATTAATTAATAAAAAAATATTAAATAAATTTATATATATATAATTAAAAATATTTTTAAATTATATATTTAATTATATATATATAAATAAAAATTAATAATTAAATATATAAATATTTAGTTATTAAATATTTTATAAAAATAATTTTAAATTATATATTTTAAATATTTTAAATAATTATATTAATTAAAAAAATTAATAAAAATAGAACGTCCCTCTCTCCCGTGGTTTCTCTCCCGTTCCCAAAAAAAAAAATAGAATTTGCCATTTATCCGTTAAACGGACGACTAGACTTATTTTGTTAAAAAAATTTTTATGCTTAAATTATTAATTATAATTAAGACTAAGACTATTTTAAAAATAATCTCACTCGTGCAGTTAGCTCGCTTCTGCTAAGTTTAGAATATTATTCTGTGGAGTGTTTTGATGGGAACATATTATTTTTATATAATTATATTACTTGTTCTGCTTATTCGATCGCTTCTGCTATAGTTGCAAGATAGTGATCTTTCTTCTCTGTATATCTACTATCATGTAGACTTATTTTATTGCGAAGTTGTTAATAATTTTAGAAATTATTGCTAATTTTTAGATGTAATTTTTGTCTTTCTCAAATTTATTCTTAGAGGCAAAATGATAGATTTTGACATATCACAAAAACTCTACTAAAAGCCGAATATTGATATCGAAAACAATTTGACTAAATGATCTATAGAGAAAAGACTTAAAATATAATTAAAAAATTTTGTGATATTAGATCCTTAAATTTAAATAGAGTATTTATACCAAATCGTCTGATAACCCGGATCTAACAAAGTTCTAAGATCTCTTAATTTCAATTTCATTTAGTATTCAAATACTTAAAATACATCGATGATCGAAGGAATCATTTGAGCCGTCCGAGAAATTTTTTTTCATGTATGAAATGTTATTCTCATAATCTATAAATAAATTTCATTTTTCATATGACCAAGCTTAAAGAGATGAGAGTGACTCAGCATCTCAAAGATAATCGAAGTCATGACCGAGTCGCCCATCGCCAATCATCGCCATCGGCCACCATGTTCATCGTCAGCCAACCGGCCGCCGCCACGCCGCCGCTAACCACCGCCGGGCCGCTGTTGCCGGGCACCACCGCCGGTCTTGCATGCCGGTCGTTCAGGCCGGCGTTGCTCCGGCAACCACCGCCGGACATCATCGGATTATGGTTGGTCAAAATATTTAAAATTATTTTGAGTCTTTTTTTAAAATAATATTATTTATTCTAAAATAAAAAAATAAATACTTAAAAATACATCAAATAAACAAAATTTTAAAATAGTATTAAAACAAAATAAAAAAATACAAAATAAAATTGATACCAAATACTCCCAAAGGGGCTGTTTGGGATCACTTTTATTTTATTTTGTTTTATTTTATGTTATTTTAAAATTATGTTTATTTAAAGTATTTTTATAAGTTTTATTTTTTGTTTTAAAACAAATAACGTTATTTTTAAAAATATTCAAAACAGTTTTAAATATTTTGATTTTTTAAAAATAAATATAATCAAACAATTTTTTATTTTAAGAAAATATAAATAAAAAAACATAAAATAAAAATAAAATAAAAAATGATCGCAAACGGCTCCTAAATGTTTGCCCAAAATGATAAACATTAAGATATATTTGAGATCAATTTTATTTTGTATTTTAATTTCTTATTTTTTATTAGTTTTAAAAATACATTTATTTGATATATTTTATACAATTTTTTAAAATAAATCATTTTATTTAAAAATATTTAAAATATTTTTTGAATATTTTGAGTGTTTTAAAAAAATTATCATCATATGAATTTTATTTTAAATTGAAATATAAATAAAATAAAATAAATAAAAAAGGATCTCAATTGGCTTCTAATATATTGAGAATATTATTAATTTATTTCATATAATTATGTACAATATATATGCCTCGTAGTTCTTTTAAAATTGATGTTGATAGGCATGTGCTTTTCACTTATCAAGTTTGGCTTGTGGGCCTGTGGCCAGATTGCGACAAATAATTGTGTAGGGTGAAACGAGACAAAAGACAAAGGGCATCAGAGATCACGGGATGGTGACCCTTAACGAGACAATTTCAGCTACATCTCCTACACAATGTTGACGGTTTATACAGGGGAGCTTAGATACCACAGCTGTCTCTTCCTCATTACCCACCGTTCAGTTCTAAATAGCGATCTCGCCACATGAAGTGCAGATCACGATCTTTATATTATGCCATTCCAGCTATATTTTGATGGAAAGTGCTTCCAACTTCTAACACCTTCTCTGTAGTGTTAGAGAAGTATTTAATCAATTCAAAATAAAATAATATAATAGCATAATATTATTGAAAATATATAAAGATAGAAATAATTTTATTTAAGATCTTACGTCAAATTATCAAAATTTAATCGAAATGTATATGAATTCATGAAACTAACACGATTTCGCACTTACAAATAGGTGTTGAGAGAGAAAACTTTTTTTTACTCAAGACGATGGAAGAAATGAGAATCAACCTTTAAAATGAGCTCAATATTTACTATCTTCAAAGAGGAATATTTTAGAAACTGATCCATTAATAATATTAATATAATCAAAATGATATTTGTTATATTTTTTATAAAAGATATACAAATGATTACTAAATCAATATAATTACATGATCAAGTATGTAGATGAAATTTTGTAATGTGATCATATATCACGATATTTTTTAATTGGTCCTATATTATAACTCAAAAGAGTTATAAATATAGTTTCGTTATTTATGATAAACCGCAATTAAAACTACATAACTTTATTTCGAGTTTTTAACTATAAGATAATAACAATACTTTATTCGATCATAAAAATATATTTATAATCATCAACATCATACAAACTCCCATTTCAAGCATATCATCAAAGTAAACTATTCTATAATGAGTCACATGCTTATAAAATACTTTTGTATGAAAACCTTTTGTAGTGGATCTCCAATCATAAAATTTGTAATTATGTTGAATAGATACTTAACTTTAAACTTTTGTTTTACAACAAGAAATTTTATGACAATATATTTTGATTTTGTTAACTATTATTGTTTTGAATATAACTCTCTATTATCATAATTTATTTTTAATAATCTCTATTCCATCAAAAATATTTAGTTGATTGATAAAATTCTCACCATATTCCTTGATTTGATGCTCATAACAAGTATAAATTTTGCTTCCATAGAAGAAGCTATAAAGTGATTGTTTAACATTTTTCCAAGATTCCTCTAACCAAAAAAGAAAATATAACATGAAGTGGATCTTTTATTATCGAGTACCAACAAAATCGAATAATAGTGATCTCCAAATGATCCGATCTCCCATATGTGAGCATAAAATCTTTTGTTCTCTTCTTGATATTGTATAACCCATTTTACTACTTTTCAATGATTTATTTGTGAGTTACTTAAATATTTGCTAAGCATTCCAACAATGTATGCAATATCAGACGCTGCATAAACTTTAGCATACATAAGACTCCTACTACGATGTATAAGGGATCTTTTATCTCTTTCTTTTCAAGTATATTTCTGGCATTGAAGCAAACTAAATTTATCACCTTTAGTGTGGGATCCGAAAATTTGCCATCTCTTTGGTGAAAAGAGTAGTTTTAAAGGTCGTGAAATTTTGAGAATGGAATAGTAGAGACACAGAGATTTCCTCATTTGTGAGAACTTTAGATCTGTCTGTTTCCTATAGGCAAGCCCCTATAGAATTATCCTCCTAGTAAGTGAGAGAGAACTTTCGATTAAAAGTTTCTCATTACGAACGCGTATAATAAGTAGACGCAGAGTTTCAAAATTTAGATTATGAAATTTATCATTTTAGCTTAAACCGGATGGTTGGGGAATGATGACGCCGATCTAGATCCCAGTGGCCATCCCGGGTAGTCGCGGTCCGGTCTACTTAGATAAATAACCTGAAAATGATCCTCATCAACAACACACGGGTTACGCCATCCAAGAAATCTCAGAATTGGTGTTTGTCTGGGATGCCTTAAGTCTACCTTGACAGAGGAATGTTTGCTCTATCAAGTATCATGATTCACAACTCAAAGGGCGAGCCATTGAGGAGTATACCTGCTACAATCGTGATCGTAATATAATGGAGTCTGATTGGCCAAACCACCATCGTGAGGACTCTTAACTGCTTTATCTGTGGAGCCTCAATCCAAGCCACACGGAGGACACGGCCACATCACGGCAAGAGATTGATTGATAGTGAACATAATAACACTTGATTTGACATTGGCTCACGTGAGCTGGAGTTTTCTTAATTTGTCACCCTCACAAACAATAAGGTGGATGATTGAGTTTGGTTTAAGCTTTTACTCATAGAATTTCATTTAAGCCATTTTTTAGATTGATATTATATGGAATTGATTTGATTAAAAAATTGTTGATTTGAATATGTTTAAGAGCTTTAGATCATGTCAACTCGCTAGCTACTAATGATTGGATCTATGTCACACAGTAATCAATTTTTTAGATATTTCACCGATTTGAAGCTCTTATTATAGATGTATAGTGATTTCAATAATTATATGTTTGGATGAGATTGATTTGATTTCCAATTTTTTTAATTCCAAATTACCACGAGATTTTCACATTAAAATCTGACTTGAAATCTCTATGTCAGACATGTAGTGTTTATATATTTTTTTATCTAATTAATGATCATTGATTTTGAAAATCATAATTAGAATAAAATTTCTTAATGTTTGATTGAAGAAAGCCCTATGATTTTTGTAGATTTTGATTTAGTATCATCTTCTATCTGCTTACAAAGGGTAAACCGGGTAAGAATGCATTTTGATTTAGATTACAGCTTTAACACACCACCGGGCCTTAGTTTACTTGTTGAGTTTTATAATTTTCCTAATTGATTATGCTCAATTTACATCAATTTGATAAATTATCATTTCAAGTTTTGCTTTAACCCTACTCATGCTTATTAACCAAGATAGTAATCACCTCCATATTCAGATAATTATTAAACCCACTTTGGATTCATATTTAGATTTTGAGTTTATTGCAAGTTTATTATGAGTTTAATATTAATCTCCCGCCTCCCTCAATTCTAATTAAAACTTGTCTAATTTTGAGGAATTTACAAGAAAAGAAAACTCACTTTACCTTTCTTTAAGCCATGAGAATTACGATTAGAGCTTATGAGTTTAATATTAGTCCCCAAATTTCACTTAGATTTTAAATGAATATTTTATTCTTTTTTTTGCTTTAAAGGCTCCTCCCCTTTTTTTTGTTTTGACGCTTTTAGTTTAAAATTAGTGTAGATTTTTTTATTTAGCGTTAAGTCATTTCATTTCACTCTCCTTTTTCTAAGTCAAAAGATTTGACGTAATTTTGAGCCTCCGGTCATCCCTCGTATGGTTGCATCGGTGTTTTAGCTACAGACGCCTCGAATGTAATGAGTCTGTCATGACATCGTGGATTTTCATCTTGTCAGCCTCTTGAGCACAATGAGGTATGACTTGAAAGAAGACAAATGCAATATATTTTTCTCCCTCCTCCACCTCCTTTATTTTTCTAAGTTTGGAAATTAGTAAAATTTTGGTAGACTCTGGCCATTCCCTGCATCGGGGTATTTTGCTTAATTCCAGACGCCTCGAGCTTAGAAATGGTGTGGACAACGAACTGTTTTCATCCACCTCTGAGCTTAGAGAATAGTGTATTGTGACAACACAATCGATTTTTTTATCTCGTTGCACCCTCTTGAACACGACGGCCTTTAAACTTGAAAGAAGATAAATGCAATATATATTCATCCCCTCTTTCTAAGTCTAAATTATAAAATTTTGACAGCCTCCCGGCGTCATCCTTATGTAGTCGCATCTGTTTGCTTACTGATACATCTTGAAGGTAAATAAATGTCATGACATCAACCGATTTTTCATCTCGTCAGTCTTGAGCACAACAAGGTCTTCAAACCGCAAGAAGACAAATACAATATATATTCATTCCCCTCATTTTTTAAGTCTAAAATTTAAACAAAATTTGGCACCTCGGCCATCCCCGTAGTCAGATGTTTCTACTATGCAGAGCGAGAATAGTGTCTGCGACACCGTAATCAATTTTTCATCTCATCGCCTCTTTAAACTTGAAGAAGACAAATACAAGATATATTCATACACACACACTTTTCTAAGACTAATTTAGAAAATTGACAACCTTCAAGATCATCCCCAGATATGACGCAGGTGTTTTTACTCTACACCCTATTGAGTAGTTAGCCTTACACACAAACCGCTTTCATCTCGTCAGCCTCGAGCAAAAGGTCTTCAAACTGCAAGAAGATAAATACAATATATATTCATTCCCCTTTTTTTTTCTAAGTCAAAATTAGACAAAATTTAAGATTTCGCTTAGGAAGATGACATCTAACAAGTGTCGCTTACTCAGACACCCTCTGAAGTTGAAGTGTGTCTTCATGACATCACAACCTATTTTTCATCCCGTCGCACTTTGAGCATAACAGGTCTTCAAACTTTCAAAGAAACATAAGAATATATATATATATATATATATATATATATATATATATATATATATATATATATATATATATATATATATATATATATATATATATATATATTCACATTCATGATCTCACATGTTTTACTTTTTTTTCATCGCAATTGAGGAACGGTAAGATAAGAGTGAAAATCAAAATCAAAGAATAACACGATCTTAACGATGTTCTTCCCGATTTTGCAAAACTAGTGAGGGGGATGCGACGAAAACCGAAAGAAGAATTCGCCTCGACAATGTTCTTCCGATTTGAGGTGAAGTGAAGGTGGGAAAGCTAAAGCAAGGAGTGCGATAAAATCGAAAGAAGATTTGCTCGACGATGTTCTTCCGACTGCGAAGAGTGGAAGGGTAATAGCTAAATCGAAAGAAGAATTCCGATGATGTTCTTCCCATATGGCAAAAAACGGACGGCCAAAAGTGATATTATCGAAAATCGAAAGAAGAATTCTGACGATGTTCTTCCGAACAAACAAAAAATGGACGTAAAAGCGCGGAATGCGACGAAAATCGAAAAGAAGATCTCGACGACGTTCTTCGATCAGCATGGGGGATGAGTAAAAGGTTGCTGCGGAAGGATGGCACAGAACGGGTCAGGTTTGCTGGCTGACGGGCCGTAACAACGGGCTAGTGGGTTGTATGAAGGAGGTTTGCTGGCTGACGGGCCGTGGTTGGAGGGAAGAAGGTTGGCGGTCGTGGGCTAGTGGAGCGGGCCGCATGAGCGGTTTACGGGTTGTATGGTGAAGGCGGGTTCAGGTTTCACGGAGATGGCCGACGGTAGATTGATTTGCGGAACAGCGACCGATTGCGGCTGCCAGACAGGAAAGGTGCGGTTCGGCGGATTGGAATGGCGACAGCGGTTTCAGTGGAACGGGCTTCGACAGAGCGCACGCGTGGGATGGTTCCGGTGCGAGAGCAGAAGGATCGAGGGTCGCAACCGCGGGAGTAATGCGCGGATTGTGCTGGGAGCGGGCCGCGGGTCGGTAGCAGTGGGTTTGCGGGACAAGCGGCGGCGGATTTGGCTGGCGGGATTGGAGACCGGTGGCACGGAAATGCATGAAATGGAGGAAACCGAGAGGAAATTTAAGGGGAAAGGACTACCTTTTCTTGGATGTGAGAGAGGGCTGCAGAGAGAGAAACCGAAATTGGAAAATGAGAGGAAAAATGAGATGGGGAGAATGAGGGGAGTGATTTTTTTTTTTTTTTTTGAATTAGGGTAGTTCTTACAGAAAATGAAAATAAGAATGGTGAGTATGGGAGTAATTTTGAATTTTAATTAATTTAAATTTATTAAATAATTTATTAATTAGATAAACGCAGACAAATAATATATATATATATATATATATATATATATATATATATATATATATATATATATATATATATATATATATATATCAATTCAACGAATCTACGCTGGCTTCATGATCGGATACGTTGGGCTCAAGTAAATCCAATTTTAAAAACGATCGCCAATTGATCGCCGATTTTTTGCAGCACTCATTCAATTGTACAATAATCTTACTGATAGATTTTGATATTTTTAACGACACGATCAATTCATGAATCCATTGATCCTTTGTGGTTTTCTCGAGATATCGGCGACGACACGACTCGATTTATATTGCATCAGTGATGCAATATTTATATCGAATTTCAATATTCTCAACGCGGATGGTGAAGTCGTCATCGATCAAGATCTTTTGAGTTAATTTCTCGACGCTATATTTCACCATTGTGGCGCCACTTCAAATCACCTGATACTCAGTACATACGTCCAATGGAGCTGCATGCCTCA